>LFJQ01000088.1:600000-769055 GCA_001182835.1 Oropetium thomaeum | reverse complement strand
ACCCGGAAGCGTGAAGAGGGCGAGGAAGCTCCGGGCCCAGCTGGACCGGGATCGACGCCGCCAGGGGTCGGACGACGACAATGAGGAGGAGGAAGAGGATGAGGAGGAGGAGGACGACGACGAGGAGGTCGTGGAGATCCCTCGTTCCACCCCAAAGGGGGAGACGATGCGCCCGAGCGCGCAGGGTCCGAGCCGGAGCCTCGGATGTTGGAGGCGGCGCCGGCCTTGACCCCCACGAGCCCTGTCGCGCGGCCGGCCCCCGAAGAGAGGACGCCGGCGCCGAAGGAGGCTCCCGCCCACCCCGAGCCAGCGGGGTCGGGGCCGTCGACCTTCGGACCCACGTCGGGCGAGCCCGCGGCCCTAAGGGCCAGCGGGAAGCGGTCGGTGGAGGAGCAAGGGGGGTGGACCTCGAAGCGTCGTCTCTCCATGTCTGGAGGGTAAGTGCGTCGTGCGCACTTTACTTTTTTGTCTGCTCGTACTTATCGTGCTTCTCTTGTAGGGCCGGTGGGCAGGCGACGGCGCTCCAGACGGTGCCGAAGGAAGGCCCTAGCGGGACGGTGGCCCGGAGGTGTGCCTAGACATGTCCTCGGTGGGGCCTCGGAGCCCTGCGCCCTTTGGTGGCGGAACATCGGCTGTCCGCGGAGCTGCCCAAGGAGCGGTCGATGGCACCGGCGAGGCCGTCGACGGTGGAGGGACCGGAAGCCCCCTTGGCCGTTCCCACGGCGGCAAAGGAGATGGTGGTGGCCGCCCCTTCGAAGACGCCATCAGAGGAGGCGCCGACGGCCCCGGCGGAGCATGCGGCGGTGGCTCCAGCGATCGAGCCGGGGCTGCCCGTTTTTGGGCTCCCCACGGCGGAGGAGGCGGTGGAAGCGGCCGCGCCCGCGGATGGGTGGCGCCGGCGAAGTGCCGGTGGTGGCACCGGCGACCCCGCCGACTGAGGGGCCGGCGGAGGGAGTTACCCCGGAGCTCGAGAGCGCACGGCGGGCCCTGGAGGGGGTCTTGTTTGCGGCGTCCATATTGGACTCCATCGCAGCCCTGCTTGGGGTTATCTCGCCCACGAGGAACAGCTCGCCACCGCCCACCGTGTGGCGTCGGACGCCCTCGCCCGGGAGCAGGCCATGGTGGGGCGTCTTTTGGAGGTGGAGGACCGGCTCCGCGCTGCACTGGAGGAGGTGCAACGGGCGCGGGCGGAGTCGGCGGAGGCGCGCCAGGCCTGTGACGCCGTCACCGCCGTCGCGGTGGAGCAGGTCTGGCGGACGGAGGTGGCGAGGGCTGGCCTGGAGGAAGAGGCCAGGGCCAGGGAGGATGCCGAAGGAATGACGGCTTCCCTGGCCATGGAGCTGGCCCAAGGACACGCCGAGCTCAAGCAGCTCTGGACTGGAGCAACGGGTAAGTCGCGATTTCGACTTAGCCTTGTTTCTTTTGACTTGGTCGGTCGCGGACTGACCGTTACACCTTCTTTTTGCAGTGCTGTCAGCGAAGCTGAAGGCGAGCGCGGAGGAGATGTCGCGGCTCCAAGAGGACTTCAAACGCGAAGCTGAGGAGCACGACGCACTCCGAGTCATCGTTCGCGCGGCCCTCACCGACCTCGGGGTCGCCGCAGAGGTTGGGTCGAGCTCCCTTGCTCCCCAAGTCCCCCGCCTTATCACCTCGGGCGCGCGCCATGGAGGTGGACGGCTTGTATCGGGGGGTGCACCGGGCGTACGTCGTCGCCCAATCGCATTACTCTAGCATTGCCCTCGACTTAATGAGCGAGGGCTTTGCTCTCGGCTACACCGACGCGGAGTTGGACGCCATCGAGGAGGAGGTGGCCCCTCTGGCGCAGGCGCTGGCTGTAAGGAGGGCGGCAGAAAAGGAAGAGGATGACCCCCCTCCCACCCCCGTAGAGTAGGAGTTAGACTTAGTTTAGTTTGTACCTAGGACGACTGAGGCTGAAAGTGCCCGGTCCTTTTATAAATCAAAAGAGTAATTCGAACATCTTTTGACTACTTAAGGTGCACTTGTGTGTTTGCAAAGGCGTTCCTTCACAAAGTCGTGAAAGCGCTCGGCCCTTTTTCCTTGTTTTCTAAACTTAGAAATCGTAGTCCATGGGCAGCGCCGACGCTCCATCTAGTTGGTGAGCGCCATTGCAGTAACCTTCGGGGGTCGTAGGCGTTACGCAGTCTGACCAACTAGACTTCACATCTTATTCTGCTCACAACTTTCCTCTCTAAGTTTTAAACGGGGGACGAGGGGTCGAAGCCTTTAGAAAGGATAAGTCGTCACTAGGATAAGTAGTTGGTTTTGCCGGTGAGCGTCGTAGCTGTAACCTTCGAAGGTGGTAAGCATTTCGCATTCCCACCGGTCTAACCCCGAACTTTTCTTATCCTCACGTTTATCCTTTCTTTGAGAATTTAGCAAGCCAAATGGCAAAATAAACAAGTGTCAGGGCGCGCGTACGGTGCGCGTGCCCTGTCGTTGTAGCCCCCGAGTGGGGTCCGACTCCCGTGCGATGGGAGTTGGGCGCCGCTTGTGTCAGCGGGTGGGAACAATGAAACGACTACGAGTTTAGGGATAGAAAAGACATAGTTGTTCGATGTTCCAGGCGTCGGTGATTTCTTGTCCATCCTCGGTCTACAGCTTGTAGGAGCCGGGCCGGAGGACCTTAGAGACGACGTAGGGACCCTCCCATGGAGGTGGCAGCTTGTGGCGGTCCTTGCTGCTCTGGACGCGTCGAAGGACGAGGTCGCCGATGTTGAATGCCCTTTCCCGCACGTTGCGGGCGTGGTAGCGTCGTAACGAGCTGATCATGGCATCTTTGAGAGATGTCAGGTTCCCTTCCTCGTCATATGCTTTGATCGTTGGGGCTCCATAGTCGAGGTCGGTCGGTAAGACAGCTTCGGAGCCATATACCATGAAGAAGGGGGTGAACCCCGTCGCCCGGCTCAGGGTTGTTCGCAAACTCCATAGTACAGCGGGGAGCTCGGCCGTCCATCGACCGCTGAACTGCTTCAGTCGATTGTAGATCCGAGGCTTTAGCCCTTGGAGGATCATGCCGTTCGTGCGCTCGACCTGCCCGTTCGTGCGGGGCTACGCTACGGCTACCCAATCGACTCGGATATGGTAGTCATCACAGAACTTAAGGAATCGCTTTCCTGTGAACTGTGTTCCATCATCCGTGATGATGGAGTTTGGAATCCCAAAGTGATGGATGATGTCGAGGAAGAATTCGACTGCTTCCTCTGGTCAGATCCTCGTGACTGGTCGGACCTTGACCCACTTGGTGAACTTGTCGACCACCACCAAAAGGTGGGTGTAGGCCCCGGGTGCTTTCTTGAGTGGTCCGACCAAAGTCCAATCCCCAGACCGCAAACGGCCACGTGACGGGGATGGACTGTAGCGCCTGTGCCGGCAGGTGAGTCTGTCGAGCGTAGAACTGGCAGCCCTCGCACGTGCGCACAATCTGTGCAGCGTCGTTGACGGCGGTCAGCTAGTAGAATCCTTGTCGGAACGCGTTTTTGACAAGGGTCCTATGTGCGGCGTGGTGGCCGCAGACCCCTCCATGGATATCTTGCAGCAGCGTCTTTCCCTGTTCGATAGGGATGCAACGTTGCAAGATCCTGCTGAGACTCCTTTAGTAAAGTTCTCCGTCGATGACGACGAAGGATTTGACGCGTCGTGCGACGCATCAAGCCTCCGTATCGTCTGCAGGGAGTTCTCCTTTGAGCAGGCAATCGAGGTATGGTGTCCTCCAATCGGTCGGAGGACCCACATTGGGCGCGGTCGCTTCGTCAATCTCCATGACGCTAGGGTCGGGAGATTTCGCGACCAATCCGACCCCTTCTCCTGAGGACTGCTCGGTGCCAACCTCTGGCGTGTCTCTGGGTCGGATCGATGGCTGGCTCTGGTCATGGGCGAAGACTCCAGGCGGGATCTGCTCGCATCTAGCTGCCATCTTCGCCAAGGAGTCAACCTCTTCATTTTGCCGCCTCGGGATATGCCTGAGCTCGAGACCATGGAACTTGTGCTCCAATTTATGGACCTCCTGGCACTTGGCGTCCACGGTCTCGTTGTGGTAGCTGGACTCCTTCATGACCTGACCGACGACGAGCTGGGAATCGCCCCAAATTTCGAGTCGTCGAATTCCTAGCTCGTCGGCGATCTTGAGCCTGTTGACTACCGCTTCATACTCGACCACGTTGTTGGATGCGGGGAACAGAAGGCGGATCGCATACTTCATACGCACCCCCAAAGGGGAGATGAAGACGAGTCCGACCCCCGCTCCCTTGCGCATTAATGAACCGTCGAAGTGCATTACCCAGTACTCCTGGTCGACAGGAGCTGCAGGGAGTTGTATTTCGGTCCACTCATCTATGAAGTCGGCCAAGGTCGGAGACTTGATCGCCGTTCGGGAAACGTACGCGATCCCCTCACCCATCGACTCAAGTGCCCATTTCGCGGCCTTTCCTGTTGCGTCACGGTTCTCGACGATCTCGCGTAGCGGGAAGGAGCTGACCACGGTTATCAAGTGTGATTCGAAGTAGTGTCGGAGCTTCCTTTTAGCGAGGATGACGCAATAAAGGACCTTCAATATTTGAAGATATCGAGTTTTCGTATCCGACAGAACCTCGCTCACGTAGTAGACCGGACGTTGGACCTTGAGTGCATGGCCTTTTTCCGTCTGCTCTACCACTAGGGCGGCGCTGATGACCTGGGTCGTTGCGGCGATGTAGAGGAGGAGTGGCTCTTTAGGGATCTAAGGCACCAGGATCGGGGGCTTCGTCAGGATAAGCTTTATCCTGTCGACGGCGTCCTATGCCTCGTGCGTCCATTGAAATCGCTCGGATTTCAGAAGCTGGTAAAGAGGGTCCATGCGTTCTCCGAGATGCGAGATGAAGCGGCTCACGCGCTGCATTCTCTTTAAATTTTGGATCGGCCCATCTGACTGATGGCCTTGATCTTCTCGGGATTGGCTTCGATGCCACGTTTGGAGATGACAAATCCGAGCAACATTCCCCTCAGGACCCCGAAAACGTATTTTTCGGGGTTGAGTTTGATATCATTTGCTCGGAGCTTGATGAAGGTCCGCTCCAGGTCGGCGACAAGCTGGTCGGTCTTCTTAGATTTGACGACGATGTTATCTATGTATGCTTCGACGATATCTCCGATGAGCTCGTCAAAGCACCTGATCATGCAACGCTGGTAGGTCGCGCCTGCATTCTTCAGCCCGAACGGCATCGTAACGTAGCAGTACGATCCGAACGGTGTGATGAAGGACGTCGCGGGTTGGTCGCACTCCTTCATGGGGATCTGATGATATCCGGAATACGTATCAAGGAAGCAGAGGGCTTCGCACCCTGAGGTCGAGTCGACAATCTGGTCTATACGCGGCAAAGGAAACAGATCCTTTGAACACGCCTTGTTCAGATTGGTGTAGTCAACACACATTCTCCATTTCCCATTTTTTTTTCTACATGAATGGGGTTGGCTAACCATTCGGGGTGGTACACTTCCTTGATGAAACCGGCTGCCAGCAGCTTGGCTATCTCTTCCCCGATCGCCCTGCGCTTCTCCTCATCGAAGTGGCTCAGTCGTTGTTTTATCGGTCGGGAGCCCGGCTTGATGTGCAAGGAGTGCTCGGCGACTTCTCTCGGAATGCCCGGCATGTCCGAGGGTTTCCACACAAAGATGTCGATGTTCGTGTGGAGGAAGTCTACGAGCACGCTTTCCAATTTGGCGGAGAGGGACGTCCCGGCCTTTGCCACCTTCTCGGGGGCGTTGTCAGGGTCGAGCTGGATCTCTTTGGTGTCCTCGGCGGGCTCAAAAGACCCAGTGCTGCGGTTGGAGTCGGGCGCATCTTCGATGACCTGCTGTCGGATGACAGCAAGTTCTTCCGTGGACGCGATGGTTGCGGAGGCGAGTTCGCCGCTCTCCGTCTCGCACTGATAGGCGCGCTGGAAGGAAGCACCCACAATGATCACCCCCTTCGGCTCAGACATCTTGAGCTTCAGGTAGGTGTGGTTAGGCACGGTCATGAACTTCGCGTAACATGGTCGCCCCAAGATGGCGTAGTACGACCCGTGGAATCCGACTACTTCGAATGTGAGGGTTTCAGTTCGAAAGTTGGTTGGGGTCCCGAAGGTGACGGGCAGGTCGATCTGCCTGAGCGGGACAGCTTGTTTCCCAGGGGACGACGCCATGGAAGGGCCCTACGGTCGGTCGGATGAACGACCGATCGATGCCCATGGCATAGAGCGTCTCCACATAGAGGATGTTGAGGCCGCTGCCTCCGTCCATGAGGATCTTGGAGAGACGCTTCTTGCCGACGATAGGGTCGACTACCAACGGGTATCGACCCGATCGTGGGACGTGGCTGGGGTGGTCAGACCGATCAAACGTGATTGGTGCTTCTGACCACTGGAGGAAAGTAGGCGTCGCAGGCTCGGCCACAAAGATCTCACGACGCTCGGTTTCGCGCGGCGCTTTCCTCCGTGCGCCTCCGGACCTACGAAGATCATGAGGCATCTGTCGGTTTTGGGGAAACCGTCGTTGGCATCGCTGACGCCACCCCCGTCGTCCACACCCCCAGGGGCTTGTCGAGGCTTGCCTCTCGGCTTGCCCCTCGAAGACTCCTGGCTTAGGAACCGCTTCATGAGCGAGCATTCCTTGTAAAGGTGCTTCACGGGGTATTCGTGGTTGGGGCACGGACCGTTCCACTTCTTCTCGAAGTGGTCCGAGGTGTCTGCTGCTGGCGCCTTGGTGCCTCTGCGTTCGGCGGCCGCAACCATCCGTCCTCCGGACGATGGTGGCCGACTCTTCTTCTTTTTGTGGGAGCGATCGGAGGGGCCTTCGCCGACGTCCTCATCCTGCTTGCCCTTTGTCTCGTGGGGGCAGTTGAAAATCGCGCTAACTGCTTCCTCGTCGGAAGCATGGCTAGTCGCGATATCCAAGAGCTCCTTGGCCGTTCGCGGACTCTTGCGACCCAGTTTGTGGACCAAGGGTACGGCAAGAAGTCCCGGACAAGAATGTCCCGATGACATCGACGGCACCGATGTCCGGCAGCTCGTTGCATTGTCGAGAAAAACGCCGGACGTACTCCCGAAGGGTTTCCCCCGGTTTCTGTCAGCAGTTCTTGAGGTCCCAGGGTTGCCTGGGCGCGTGTAGGTCCCTTGGAAATTACCTACGAAGACCTCCTTCAGATCGGACCAGCTTGTGATCCGATTGGCGGGGAGGTGCTCGAGCTAGGTCCTGGCCGAGTCGGCCAGGTAGAGTGGTAGGTTGCGAATGATGAAATGATCATTGTCCGCTCCTCCAGCTCGGCAGGCGAGGCGGTAATCCTCGAGCCAAAGGCTCGGGTTTGTTTCCCCCGTGTACTTCGGTACGTTGGTCGGAGGCCGGAAACGCCGGGGAAACGGGGCGCTCCGAATGTGGGACTGAAAGCCCGAGGCCCCGGAGCGTCCGGGCTCGAACTCCTGTCCTTGTTCTCGTCGTGGCGTCCGCCTCGGCGCGGGTGGCGGCCCTAGCCTGTTTCGAAGACGTGCTCCAGTTGTCGCCGTCGCGCCTCCAAGGTGGCACGGGCGTCACGGTTCGCACCGAGACGTCCGCGGACGAAGGCTTTCGAGGCCTCGTCTGTCCCTGGGCGCGTCTGTTGGAAAGACACGCTCGGGGTACATGGTCTACGAATTCGCGACCGCGAGCTCTCCGCTTGTTACGCCGTTGCTCGTTGCAGCAACACCTCAATTTCGCGTTGAGTGCATCGAGCTTCAGGCGTGACAGGTTCGGGGAACCCCCGAAGTAGTACCGCTGCCGCGGCGAGGTTCTGGCTGGCTCGCGCGAAGCGAGGGTGTCTGTCACCTTCCTCCATAATCCGTCGGCGTACATCGCACGCCATGGAGCAGGCATGTCCACCGGTCCCGCAGCGAGCGAGTTCACAGTCGACTTCCGCCTGCTCCTGCTCCAACTGGCACTTGGCCTCACAGAGCTCCTCCCTCCGCGCTTGTAGCTGTTCGGGTAGTACGTCGTGGGAGGGAGTCTCGGTCACCGCCACTGGCAGGGTGACGGGACGATCACTCTCCGAGTTGAGGGGATCTTCCGTATGTGCCATAAGGCACTCGCGAGAGGGGTTGTGGCTCCCTTCGCTGTGTTTCATGCTGTAATCTCCATTTGCCTCATCAAGGAGGTCTAAGAAGGATTCCGACGCACAGCCTGTCATTCCCACGAACTCGATGTCCGTGGTGCACAGGCTTTCGCACGATGACACGCGGGTCATCGCGATTTTGCCAACGCTGGTCCGGCCAGGCCAAGTGGTTACGCGCAGTCCCTTGTGGGAGGGCTTTGAAGAGCGCAAACCCTTGCCAGACTGTTGCGTTTTTTCATTGACCGACACGGTCGGTACGCAACGGGAATCCGACGCGGTAGCTGGAGGAGCTGGTATTCCGGCCAACGCCAGGTTGCCCTCTGGGGTGGCAACAAAGTCGAGGCGCCCGAAGCACACGATCCTGCCAGGAGTCCATCCGTTGGCGTGGTTGGCCATCGAAACCCGAAAGATGACCGTCGAAAACTCGCAAAGCCCCTACCTGACGTGCCAATTGTTGGTGTTCGTTACCGCCGACTAGTAAATTTATCGTGGGTTGCGCGTTTTGGGGTCTCGATGGTTCGCGAGAGGACACAAGGATGTATACTGGTTCAGGCAACGATGCCCTACGTCTAGTTTCGTGCTGCTCGTGTTACTCGCGATGGAGTTATAGTAGGGGTTACAAATGGGCGAGAGAGGGAGAGTTTCCCAAGTCTCTGGAGGAAAAAGAGGAATGTGACGAAGTGTTCGTGCACTTGCTCGCTAGTTTGTTGAATGGATGTGTTGTGTCTCGTGTCGTGGATCATCTTCCTTGTCGTCCCGGCTTCCTCCTCCTTTTATACCGTAAAGAAGGGAGGCCCGGGTTCGTGTTGCAGGTCGTGGCTGTACGTCCAAGTTGGGCTACGCCATGGCGGATGACGGCATCGGCGTGGCGGTACCCTTCCTGTTCAACGGCGTGGCGAGTATCTTCAGTCGTGGGCGCCCCATCTGTATGCAGGAACGGTTCCCATTGGCGGTGTCGGAATGGCGCCATAGTCATGGCCGTCGCTCTGGGATGTCCCGTCACGATGGAGTGTTAGGCTTCTGACAGGAGCTGTAGCAGCGGCGCCCGTCCTTTGGACGGTGCACGTCGTGCGTATTTAACGCCCACTTGCTCAAGTAATCGATGGCTCCATCTATAGCGAGCGTGGGCATGTCAGACATTTATTGCCCAACCGCTACCGTCCCGTCTACTCGTGGCGTGGCGGGTGGCTCGCCCGACCTTGGGGTCGGGCGAGGCGGAGGTGCAGCCTTCCGACCCCAACGCGGGCGGGATCGAGTGTGTCGGCTGTGCTGCGGAGGGTCCGACCCCTCCCTGAAGGGGTCGGACGAGGCGGAAATTCCCTACCTACGCAGCCCGTCGGGTGTCCGTACGACATGAGGGTCGGTCGAGACGGGAATCGTTCCTGCCTTAATTACATTGTTAAGACCGAGAGTCATTAAGGCTAATCACCTCTGGTATTGACCCTCGACAATCAGCACCTGATTGGTTGACATTATCTTCATCCAGGTCAGCCTCTATGGTCAAGTCCACCATAGAATCATCTGTTGCTCCTGGAACACCACTAGGACCATTAGCCTCACCTACATCACAAGAGCCACCACCTTCAAGTACAGTAGGGTTGTTGAGGTCTAGCAACCCTATGGTGGTCCTTCAGCAGCCTCTGCATCATCCAATTCGAGGGGACCATTGAGGTCAAGCATGGCTGAGATTAGGAAAAGGCTGAGACGTCAAGAGAGGAGAGAAGAGAGGAGTCCGGGGATAGGAGAGAAATGCGGACCTCAGCTGTCAAACCCACAGATTGTGCTAAATAGGGGTAGATTTGAATCCTTTTTGGCACCTTTTCAAATTAACTACCTGCGGACGCTAAAATTTTTTTTACCGCTTCTAGTCTTTTGGCAAGAACTGAAAAGGTGGAACCTGGCTACCGTGGCAAACCAGATGGGTGGTTGGCTGCATTAATGATTACGTGGCAGTACTGAAAGTGGCCTAGAGGGGGGGGGTGAATAGGCCAACCAATAAAATTCCTGCAAATTAAAACTTCACAAATAGTTAAATTACCGAAACCTCCGGTACAGAGTCGTAAACTCCGGTACCGGAAACTCCGGTTGCTGACCGAACACTCCGGTGGTCCTTGAGCTGGTGATTAAAGTACAAGAAAAGGAGGCACAACTAGCAAATCTAGAAAGAAACTAGAAGCACCACAAACAAGTAGCTCTAGAAAGAAACCAACTACACAAGTAGATCGGAACAAAAGTATGTAAATAAGTATATTGATGAACAAGAGGGAAACAAGCAAACCAATAACGATGAGAAGCACACGGAGACAAGTGATTTTCTTTCGAAGTTCGGGCTCACAAAGAACCCTACGTCTTCGTTGAGAAGTCCACTAAGGACCGGGTTGCTCTCAACCCTATTCTCGCCCAAGCGACCACGAAAATCGAGCTTGAGATATTCCACTAGCAATTCCTTTTCGGGAGAGGGTAATACAAACTTCCCAGGGCTTCCCACACAAAGTTAGGAGCTCCACGGGCACACCTAGTCATCTAGGAGAAAAGGCTCCAAGAGCAACAAATGCAACTTCAAGCTTTAGTGCCTCACAAATGCTCAAGAGAATGGAATAGAGGCTCTAGGTGTTTCAATCTTGCTCTCTCTCTCAAACCCTAGCTTAATCTTGCAAAGGGACTTGAAGGGTGAGAGAGGAAAGTTTTTGAGCTCAAGAGAGTGTTGAAGATCTGATTTTCGGAGAGAGTGAACCGTTGGAGAAGAAGGGATATATATACCCAAGCACCCTAAAAAGAGCCGTTGGTCAACTGTGTGAAGGGTCACCGGACCCTCCGATTCAGGACCGGAGGTTATAGGAGACCCCTTTCTAAGCAGATGTTCCAGGGGAACGGACCCTCCTGTCCTGGAACGGAGGTTCCGGGCAACCCCCTACTGGAATGAGGTTGCAGGGGGACCGGACACTCCGGTCCTGGATCGGAGGTTCCGGTGAACCCCCTACTGGACTGAAGTTCCAGGGGGACCGGACACTCCGGTCCTGGATTGGAGGTTCCGGTGAACCCCCTACTGGGCTGAAGTTCCAGGGGGACCGGACTCGCCGGTCCTCGACCGGAGGTTCCGGTGAGCCCCCTACTCGACTGAACGATTTGAGCTAGATTTTGAGCATTTGATCGACTCTTCACTTTGTTTTGCATCCCTCTTGATAGTACGACATTTGTAAAAATAAAGGACTCAATTTGCACTTTTTCTTAAGGCCAAGCGTCCTTTCTTCCGTATACGTCGTGTTGGAAAATTGATGGTCCTCTTTTGTTTAAAGTCGTTCTTTTCTCCTTTTTGTATCCTTATAAGCTGCACCGTACCTTATAAAAACTTATTAGCTCCTTAATTTTGTTGTCATTTCTCATCAAAACCGACTTAGGGCCTAGATGCACTTTCAATCTCCCCCTTTTTGGTGATTGATGACAACTCCATTAAGGCTTCATAAGTGAGTTTATAACATGATTTTGAATGCTTTGACATAGAAGGCTCCCCCTAAAATTGTGCGTGGAGTGTAAATCCACATTTTCGGCCTTAAATGCCAAATGCACATAATTTTTCAAAGAAACTTGTGAGAGCTCCCCCTATGTCCCAGCATTCGTGGGGTGCAACAATGAACCAACAAATATAGTGAACAAAAATATAGTGATGCATATGACAAGTATACCACACAAATGCATGAAAGAGGAACCACCAATCACCATACCATAGCATAAGCATCATAAAACAATACTAAATAAGTTCAACAAGCATCAAGCACAAATACATAATTTAAGTTTACAAACCATGGAGTTCCAAACACCATTACAATAAAATATATGTCCAAACATGTCCATTGAGATAAAATAAACTACTACTTCTCCACCTTTGGCATCACATCGCCAAAAAGGAGAAAAGTAAGGAGATCACTCATCCTCTTCATCATCGACGTCTTCCTCTTCTTCGTTCTCGCCCTCGACCTCTTCCTCATCGTCCTCCTCTTCCTCCTCTTCTATCTCTTGAGTTGGATCAACATAGTCCCAAGGGTTTGGAATGTGTTCCGGAGAAGGAAGGGGACTAAGTTGAGCAACGTGCATGCTCAGCCATGCGTGCTTGACGCTCCTCAATCCGCTCCAAGCGTGCATGTGTGTCCTTATAGTACTTCCTTGAAGTGGCATCATTTCGGGTGCACACTTGGAAGATTGCCTTGAGAGCTTTGGATATAATGGAGGTTTTTTGCTTGTAGGATTTTGTCTTTTTGTATTTGGCCGCGTATGCCGGAGGAGGAGATGGAGCTTGTGGACCTTTTCCTTTGATCATCCTAGGGTCAATTTGAAGCCTGTAGTGTGTGTGGGAAATTGGCTTCACAAACTTAAAGCCGGTCACCGCTTCAATCATTGCCATGATGTAAGGAGCATAGCCCAAGCTCTTCTTTAGGTTCGTTAAGTTGAGGACAATTGAGCTAAAAAGGAAGTCAAACACATTGAATCCATAGCGAGTAGCATCAATATCCTGCATCCACCAAAGAAGATTTCTAGCATACCCCATGACACTATTGACGTCTCCACTTTTTGAATCCAAGGTGACTCTTCTAACACTTCAATTCTTCATCAGGGTTAAAGTTAAAAAGGGGGATTAAATCAATTTATAAAGAAAATGCAAAAGAAAATTTTAAGATTAAGGTAATTAACACAAAATTTCTAGTAATTGCTAAAAAGAGATTATTTCATCGGTCCAAAGAAATATTTTTTTTAAATCTTGCAAGGAACCCCCGTGAATTCAAAGTAGTAAAAATATAATTTGGAGCTTAAATCATTAAATTTAAAATTCAAACTCTATTTTAATCCTTAAAATCCATTCTTGAGCTCTTATCAAATTTCTGTGTAAATTGTGGGCTTTTCTGAAACGTTTACCACCAGTGGGCCCCACTGGTCAGTGGGCCCCACCGGGCAGCCATCTCTTTCTCCCTTCTTCCTCTCTCTCTGTTTTCCCTTGCTCCTTCCCGCGCGTGCGCTGTTCCACGCAACAGCCCGGGGCAGGCCGCTTGCGCCACCTGCCACGCGCCCTGCGCGCGCGCGTGGCGAGCGCAGCGGCTCACTCGGCGCGCTCAAAACCGTGCCTCGGCCGCTGCACCCTTTCTCCCTCGCCGCGCTGTTTCTCTGTTTTTCCTCCTCCTTTCTCCCCGCCGAGCACCACACCGCGCCGCCTAGCGCAGCACCACCAAATTCGTCGATTCCTTCACGAAATCGAAGTGGCAGAGGAATCCCTTTCCCTCCTTGCGAACCCCGACCGCTGTGTTTTGCCGAAGCTTTCCGGAATTTGAAGCACCACCGCCGGTACTCGCTGCCGAGAGGCACCTCACGGTGAGCATCATTTTCGTTTCACGCGGGAGCTCACCTTTCTTGTCTTTCGGAATCCCCGGAGCACGGTGCAGCTCCTCCCGCCGGCTGTTCTCCAGGGAAGGCAACCTCGCGGCCGGAATGCGTGACCTCGCCGGCCGCCGCATTGGTCGTCGTCGTCGACCGACTTTTCGGTGAGGGCCAACCCATCTTCCTCCTCCCCTAGCTCCGCCATGCCGCGAGGAGGCTTCTCGGCAAGGTGCCTCGGCCGGCCACATGCCGGAGTGCCGCCGCGCCATTGCCGCTGCCCCGGTCGTGCCGCCGCTCGTCGCCGCCGTTGCTCCGGTCCTTGCCGAGGCTCCCACCCGAGCAAAATGAGTTCCCCGCGCCGAGCTCTTGCCACCGGTGTGCTCGCCGCCGGTCGGGCTAGGGCAAGGCCCTAGCTAGGGCTTCGGCCATTTTTCATTTTCCACAATTCCTTTATCTCGGCTGGACATTCAATAAATCATAGAAGAGTGATTTTAGCTTAGAAAAATATAAATCCAACTATTCTGGAATCAGTGAAAAATCTAGTTTTGAAGAAAAATATAAAACTTCACTGTTGACAATTAATAATTTTTGGGATTTATTTAATTAACCATAAATGACCCAAAACCCTAGTTAATTAGTTTGCAACTATTAAACTTTGTAAAAATTTGTATAACCCTAGGTTAACCACTGTTATTTAATGGTGAATCGATGGCTCGATTAGGGTTGTTTAGATGCTTCATAAAGCGTTATTGTTGGTTTAGGTCAAAAATTGCGCCTCGACAAAACCCTAATTGCCTTAATTTGCTAGCGATTACTTCAGTTTGCAGGAAATTAATATTTGCTAATGTCACCTCTACTCTTGCATCATGTAGACGCCGATGTGAACAAAATAGCCATCGAGGCGGACCCCAGCTTTGCAGAAGACACCGTCGTCGCAGACCAGGAAGAATATCCACAAGGCAAGCCCCGGTGCACTACTGTTTTTGAAGTTTTTCTTTTGCAACAGTATATGTGAGTCATGTGATGTGCATTTAGGTCGACAGGAGTTGAATGAAAACCCTAGATGCATATGTTTCCAGTAGTACCTATTTGGAATATTAGTACAGGTAGCCCGATGTAGCTGCTATGCTTAGGATTTCTCTTCGGTAGAAGTCGAGCAGATTGGACACTGCTCGCGATATGTTAGGAATTGATTGAAACTTCCATTTTTGCTAGAGAATCATTTAGCAAGTTCAGGTTTAATGGAAAGAAATCGGGGTCAGACAGAGAATGATAGGAAGGCAACAGACCGGGGGTTCTGTATGCGGTAGCTCTGTCTGATCCGTAGGGCACAGTTGGTTGAGTATTGAACATACTGCTCAAGTAAACCTAGGTAGCCTAGAGACGGCAAAGCTGAACCTACCTTACGGTGTCTGGTTGGCGGCGGTCTGGGGTGGACAGTGTGTGAACTCCACAGATACCATCCGGGACGGGTGATCTGGTGGGATGCGGCACTGTTGAGGTACCGTAAGAGGGAATTAGCTTTGCCAGATCTGGTGCGAACGGTTGCCACGTGCGGTCCGGGACGCGCACGTGTCATGTGACCAGGTTAACCCTGCAGGTGTAAATCGTTTCGAACCGTTGACACTCTCAGTCTAGAGTCTACTCAATCTCTCTGTCGCATACATTAAGAAGTGAACAGCAGAAGAATGATGATTATGGTTGTGATGCTTATACTAATCATTGTTTGTCAACATGATTGTTTAGTTATAGTGCACACTAAAGTTACTTTTTCTCGAACTTGAATTGGGCTAAAATTTGAAAGTAGAAGGCTACTTAGTAAGCGTGTCCTTTTGCAACTATCCTACCAGAGTCAGCCGTGCATGTCTAAGTGTCGGCTGTAGACAGTCTTGTTGACGGGTCAGACTTGCTGAGCTTCTTAGAAGCTCACACTTTGCGACTTGTGGTTTTCAGGTGGGTTCAATGCGACCGATGGTAGTGGTGGCCAGTTCTGGGAGGAGTCGTCCCCTGGCTGGGGTAGTTTTCAGTGGGAGCCGCTTGAGTAGCCGCTGCTTGTGTGTGGCTAGTAGCAAGGTGCCGTTGGGCAAGGCCCTTGCTTTTGCTTAGAGTCAGAGTCGGAGTCTGTATCTTTACCTTTCGCTTCCGCTTGAGGATTGTAATCGTTCAGCTGTTTTATGAAAACTGTTTCGCGTGGACTGAAGACTCTGTAACAACACTCATGTAATATTTTTCTCCTGTCTGTAATCCGTGCTTTTTACTGCTTGTGTTGTACCCTGTGAATGTTTGCTTTGACGAACATCGCCCAGAATGGATCCCGGGAGGAGGACCTCCCACGTTTCAGTGGCGGTCCGCCACAACTCTAAAGATCTTGTTGAGATATGAGAAGTAAGGATCCATTCTTTGTGTCTTGCCAATGATCGGATTCCCAAAGCGTGGGTTGTAGAGAAAATAAATTTCATTGTCATCAAGTGACCTTTCAGAACTGATCTTGTGCTTGCTCAGATCTTCCTCACCAAATCCAAGGATGGTGACAAAATCCCTATAGGTCACTGAGAATTCATTTCCCTCCATTGTCCAATGTAGAGTGTCCTCATCATTGGGTTGTCTCTCAACATAGAGGGTTGCATAAAATTGAATGATGATTTCTTCATTCCAGTCATGCTTGAAGCCCGTGAGTTTCTTCATCCCTCTTTGCTTACACATCAAGATGATTTTGTCAAAGATCAGGTCTTTGCACTTGGCCATGTATTTTCAATCTATCCATTTGACGTGGACGATGGGTTGACTCTTGGCAAGGATGACGGACCTATACCAGTCCATCTGAAACTTGTTCCAAAAGCGATAGTCCCCAACTCGGACTTCTCTCTCATAAAGACGAGGGTCTTCGTGGCGCTCTTTTAGGACATCGTGGATCCCTCTAGCGTAGTTGACAGGATACCCGTGGCTTCACAAGGGCTTATGTAGCCGACCCTTGGTTCCTTTAGCACATACGTGAAATCATAATGCAAATGCTTCGGATCCAAATCCACGGTGTCCCTTTGGATTTGACCCCGAGGTGGTGGAGCTCTAGTGCTGCTGCCAATTGGTACCTTTTCCCTCTTTGAAGGATTTGGGTTGGAAGCCCTTTGCTTAGTCCGCTTGGGTGCAGCTGCTGCCCCGCTCCCACTGGCTTCATCTCTCGCTTCCCTAGCCTTGCGCACGGGTATGATCTCCTCACTTTCGCTATCCGATGGCGGAGTGCCAGCGCGCTTGGTACGAGCCATCTGACATGAAGGAGGAAGCAAAAGATCATGATGAGAAGCATGAGTGAAGGCCCTAAGGATTTTATTTTAGAGACTACAGAAGGGGGGTCACCGGAGGCTCCGGTCCAGGAACGGACCCTCCGGCAACGGAGGTTCCGGTTCAGGACCGGACCCTCTGTTCCTGTCGACTAGGGTTAGGTAAAAGTGTTTTGAGGCGAAACTTGAAGAGATTATTTTCAGATTTTAGGCATAGGTTCTAGACACCATGAATTAGATAAACTTAACATATTAAGCCTAGAACCCTAGCACATTGGGCGATCGGACCAAAAAGAGTTTGAACGAGATTTTGAAGATTTCTTGGATTCTAGCCATGGAAGTGCTATCAAATCTACATGCATTGCTTTAGAACCTCAAGATAGCACTATTGATAATTGGAACCATCTAAACACATCCATGTCAAGAGATCAAGGAAGATTGGATTTTATTGAATACATTCAAAACTTGAAGAACTTGTTGAAGGGAGGGTTGAGGCCCTTGGAGAATAGATTGGGGAGAGATTTGGAGTTGATTCCCACTCTTCTCATCCACGGATTCGAAGATTTGGTGGAGGAGGCGATTTGGAGAAGTTAGGGCTCGGGCTTGGGAGAGAAAGCACAAGAAAGAGCTGTTGCCCGCGGGGGTGGCCTTTTATAGTCCAGACCACCGGAGTCTCGGATTCTAAACCGGAGTCTCCGGAGCCGGAACTTCCGGTAAGGAGATGGAGGTTCTGGTAACCCCCTTTCCGAACAGATCAAGAAGATCCTCTCCAATATTTCTCTTCACCCGGATGAGATGATGGGTAGATAGTAGAACATATATAGACACTTAATCAGTGGTGATCAGTAAGCAAATCAACATTTCATAAACTATGACCACCACGATCAAGTTAGGCCATGAAAATGACAAATCAATGAAAGTAGTTTTGAAAATCACTCAATATTTTCACAATTCTTTTGTTTTGCAAACAAATGATAAAGGAAACATTTCAGATGTGCATCATCTCAAGCCACATTGCTAGAATCAAGTATATTCAATTCACTCCTAAGTTGGCAAAAATGCTTTTTATCTAGAGGCTTGGTGAATATATCGGCAAGTTGATCTTCGGTTCTCACATGACTCACTTCTATATCCCCCTTGATAGAATAATCTCTCAAGAAGTGGTGCTGGATGTCTATGTGTTTTGTTCTTGAGTACTCAACGGGGTTATAAGCAATTTTTATAGCACTCTCATTGTCACATAGGAGCGGAATATGGTTCAAAGTGTAACCATAATCCTTTAGAGTTTGTCGCATCCATAAGAGTTGTGCACAACAACTTCCAGCTGCAACGTACTCTGCTTTGGCCGTGGATAGTGCAACGGAGTTTTGTTTCTTGGAAGACCACGACACTAGGGACCTTCCCAAGAATTGGCAAGTCCCGGAGGTACTTTTCCTATTAACTTTACATTTGGCAAAGTCCGCATCAGAATATCCAATGGGACTAAACTTTGAACCCTTTGCATACCAAAGCCCAAGGTTAGGTGTGTGAACCAAATATCGCAAGATTCATTTTACGGCCACCAAATGACACTCTATTGGTGCGGCTTGAAATCGTGCACACATGCACACGCTAAGCATGATATCGGGCCTAGATGCACAAAGATAAAGAAAAGAGCCTATCATGGAGCGGTATACCTTTTTATCGATGTCCTTTCCATCTTGGTTGAGGTCGAGATGTCCATTTGCTTGCATGAGAGTTTTGATGGGCTTGACGTTTAACATGTCAAATTTCTTAAGCATGTCTTGAATGTACTTGGCTTGACATATGAACGTCCCCCTTTTCAGTTGCTTGATTTGAAATCCTAGAAAGAACGTCAACTCCCCAAGATTTAACATCTCAAACCTCTTGGTCATGATCTTGCTAAACTCATCACAATAAGATTGATTAGTAGAACCAAATATAATGTCAACGAAATATATTTGGCACACAAATAAATCATTGTCAGCCCTTCTTGTGAAGAGAGTAGGGTCGGCTTTGCCAATTTTGAAACCTTGTTAAACAAGAAAATTTCTAAGGCATTCATACCATGCTCTTGGACCTTGTTTAAGTCCATAGAGTGCCTTAGAGAGCTTATAAACATGGTTAGGATACATAGGGTCTTCAAAGCCGGGAGGTTGTTCAACATACACCTCTTCCTTGATCGGTCCATTGAGAAAGGCACTATTGATGTCCATTTGATAAAGCTTGAAACCATGGTGAGTAGCAAAGGCAAGTAATATACGAATTGATTTAAGCCTAGCTACCGGGGCATAAGTTTCATCAAAATTCAAACCTTCTACTTGTGAATACCCCTTTGCTACAAGCCAAGCCTTGTTTCTTGTCACCACACCGTCTTCATTTTGTTTGTTGCGGAACACCCACTTGGTGCCTATAACATTTTGCTTGGGTCTTTCCACCAATGACCATTCTTCATTTCTTGTGAGTTATTTAGCTCCTCTTGCATGGCCATCACCCAATCCGGATCCTCGAGTGCATCTTCTACTCTAAGTGGTTCCAACGAGGAAACAAAAGAGTAATGTTCACAAAAATTGACAACTCGGGATCTAGTGATCACCCCTCTATCAATGTCCCCAAAAATTTGATCAACGGGGTGATCTCTTTGCACACTTTGGTGAACTCTTGAATGTTGCACTTGTTGACTTGTTTTACCACCATCTTCATCAACGTCTTGATCATGAATGGGAAGGTCATTGCTTGATTCCATTTCATGATTACTAGCTTGACCTTCTTGATGTTGTTGATCTTGAGTTTGGGGAGTGGGTGGTGATTGATCATTATTTGGTTCTTATGGCCTTACATCACCAAGTGTCATCCTTCCAATTGCTTCACATGGGGCTTCTTCATCATCTATCAAATCATGAATAACTTGCCCCTCTTGGGAGCCATTAGATTCATCAAACTTCACGTCACGTGCAATTTCAACACAACCATTGGTTTTGTTGAAGACATAGTAGGCGTGAGCGTTTGACCCATAGCCAAGCAAGAAACCTTCATCAACCTTGGGAGCAAATTTTGAGGTCTTGGGTTTCTTATTAAGTATATAACATTTGCTCCCAAAAACACGAAAGTATGAGATATTTGGTTTGTTACAGGTGAATAGCTCATACGGTGTCTTTTTCAATAGTCGGTGGAGATAAAGACGGTTGGAGGCATGGCACGCCGTGTTGACCGCTTCGGCCCAAAAGCGATCGGACGTCTTGTATTCATCAAGCATTGTTCTTGCCATCTCAATGAGTGTACGATTCTTCCTTTTGGCCACCCCATTTTGTTGAGGGGAGTAGGGTGCCGATAATTCATGCTTGATGCCTCCTTCATCGAGGAATTCTTCTACTTGTATGTTCTTGAACTCGCTCCCATTGTCACTCCTAACCTTTTTGATCTTCACTTTATGTTCATTTTGTACTCTTCTAAGAAATGTCTTGAGGACTTCCTTTGTTTTGCCCTTATCATGCAAAAAAAACACCCAAGTGAATCGAGAAAAATCATCAACAATTACTAAACTATACTTGTTACCGCCGATGCTTATATAGGACACCGGACCAAAAAGGTCCATGTGTAGAATCTCCAATGGTCTTGTGGTCGTCATGACGTTCTTGGATGGATGGCTTTCTCCAACTTGTTTTCCCGCTTGACATGCCCTACAAACTTTATCTTTCTCAAAGCAAACATCGGTTAGTCCAAGGATGTGACCTCCCTTTTGAAGTTTGTGTAGATTCCTCATACCGACATGGACTAAACGGCGATGCCATAACCAGCCCAATGTTGATTTAGCAACAAGACAAGTTTCTAGTTCGGCTTTATCGGATAAAAAGTCCACTAGATAAAGCTTCCCTACTAGATAACCTTTAAATGCTATTGAGGAATCACTTCTTCGATACACGGTCACATCCACGTTTGTGAACAAACAATTATATCCCATTTCACATAGATGAGAAACGGACAACAAATTGTAGTTCAATGATTTAACCAAAACGACATTCGAAATGGATAGGTCATTGGAAATAGCAATTTTTCGAAGACCGATTACCTTTTCCATCATCTCCAAACACGATGTTCTCACTCCGGTCATATGATTGGTTGTGACACCCCAGGTGTCACTTAAACAGTCATCGACAAAACGAAAACCCTAAAAAGGACTTTTTACACTTTTGAGTAAAACTAGCACTTGAGATAGTGATCAATGTACCTAAAACACTTCCATTAACCTATACAAAAATAAATAAATAACAAACTGTTGCCGGACGGGCTACAGTACCCGCCCGCCCGACAACAGGGCGCGCAGGGCGCCGTAGCCGCCCGGCCGACACGGCGCACATCGCCTTCAATTGCCGGCCGGCTCCCCTACCTCCTCACTCTCTCTCACTCCTCTCTCTCTCTCTAGGTCACTCCCTCCCGCGCCCCCTCCCTCTCCCTCTTCTCTGCCCGAGCGCACCGCCCTCCTCACTGTACGCCGCCCGACAACCGAGCCGCCCGACCGCCTGCGCCGCCCGGCCATGCCCCTGCTGCGCCCCTACTCCCCCTACCCCGGCCCTCCTATAAATGGCGCGCAATCCTCCTCCATCCCCCCCCCCTCTGCCATTCCTTTCCTCTCCTGCGCGCGCAGCCCTCCTCTCATCTTCCTCCCTGCTCGGTGCGCCACCGCCATTGCCGCCAGCGCCGCTCGCTCGTCGACAGCTCACCCCGGCGAGTTCCAAGCCGCATCACCGTGCCCCCTGGACTCCCCTCCACCCCCAGTTGCTCTCCGAGCACCAAGCCCGCCGGTGGTGCCCTAGCTTCGCCGGAACGCCGCCGTCGTCCTCTCGGCCGAAGTACCTCGCCGCCGATCGCCTCTCCTCAAAATTCGTCATCACGGTACAATGGATCTTCAATTCAAATCGCCGGCTACTTCCTCTGGTTATTGCGCACCCCTTTGACTTGAATCCGGCCACAGGTGACCGTCGACGGAGAAGAACGCCGTGCGCCACCCCGTCGGCCGCCATTGTCACCACCTCGACCTCCACGTCGCCAGCACCGTTCCACCCTTCACCGAAGCCTCCATCCTCCACAAACCAGTGCAGTGAGTCGAGGTGAAGCTCCACGACACCTTGGTTCTTGCCCTAGCCCTCTTCTCCGGCGAGGAGCTCACCGGAGCAGCCGCCTCTGCCGAATCCCCTGTTCTGCGGCACTGTTACATTGAATTTTCTGATTTTCCTTTAATTAGCCAGAGATTGTTAGACATGTAACAAATCATGGAAAAATCCAAAAATGCAAAACCAAAATTTTTTAGAACCCTCGTGAAAATTACTAATTTTCTGTTAAAACACTTTTTAACAAATGACCAAACATTTGCAGAATTAATTAGAAAAACTCCTTTCTGTTTTTGAATTTTAAATGGCATTATAGAGCAATGCTAGGGCTAACCTTTGATCTACAAGTACAACATGGTGCTACACACCCTCTGGAATTTTATGAAGATTTTAGGAATACGAAATGGCATCTAACCCTATTAAATAACCTCAATCTGCCTAGTTTAAACACCATTTTCTAAAGTACGTTGTGAAAGTCATTTATAAGGTTAGACCCAAAAGCAAAGTATTAGATCTGGTGCTCAGGATTACCCACATAAAATTTCATAATTTTATTCTAACGTTTACTAGTGCTTTCTGATTTTACAAGATCTAAAAACAGTAACTTTGATGAATTTTTATAAAATATAGAAAATTCATCTAGGCCCCACCCAAAGCCCAAAATGCTTATTCTAGAGAGTAATACCCACTAAAAATAATCTTGAGAAAGAATTAAAATCTTCATTTTAACCCTAGTTTAATAGCCGAAGTAATTAAATAATATTAACCGATGAAAAATGTCGCATTAACTTAACTAAAGTTGAAGTTGATGAACATGCCACCTAAAAGTCACCTCATGGGAGTTTAATAGACTTCTTTAAACATCATTCACAGATTAATAATTGAATTTAATCGACGGCGTCGAGTAATTAGGGTTAACCCTAATTCTGGGCGTCGCCAATCTAAACCTAGGTTGTTATTGATAATAACAATAAGTTTCTTTTTCATTGAACTTATCATAATACTACTGCATCATGTAGATTCTAACGCTCACGAAGTAGCTGCGGATCCAGGTTCCTCGACCCCCGCCGAAGAAGTCGACATCAACTCAGAGGAACCAGGCAAGCCCCGGTGCACAACCGAATTTTTAAAGTTTTACTTTTGCACTAAGTGTGTCTTGTTTGTGCATTAGGTGCTAGGAGTTAATTGAAACCATAGTTGCATTTGTTTCCCATAGGAAACCCTGACGGTAGCTTGTTGGATACCCCTAGTATGCTATGCTTAGCAGGTAGTTGCCGGTAGAAGTCGAGCAGAGTGGACGCTGCTCGCGAAAGGATAGGTTGTTGATTGAAACTATTTCATGAGATGGGCCACACGAATGTGAATAAGTAAGAAAGATAAAAGTTTGAGGGTCAGACAGGATACAATGTAGGTCGGCGACTGGACTGGGTCCAGGGTGACCGTAGACTTGTCTGATCCGCGTGGTCCGAGACTGATCGAGTGTTGAACGTACTGGTCATATGCTGGGTGCTATGGGCCCCAGTAATCCTACGTAGCCTAGTGATTGCAACGTCGAACCTGCCCTATGGTGTCTGACTAGGAGGAGATCTGGGGTGGGCAGCATGGGAACTCCACAGAAACCGTCTGGGACGTGTTGTCTGGTGGGACGCGGCGCTGCTAAGGCAGGCGTAGGAGGGAATTGACGTTGCAGGAGCTGGTGTGAACAGTTGCCACGTGCGAGTCTGGGACACGCACGTGTCGTACGGTCAGGTATCCCCCTGCAGGGTATAAAATCGTTTCGAACCGCTGTCGCTCCCAGTTAGTGAGCATGCTCGTGAAACGCACCACATTCTAGTAAAATAGGTTGAAACACAATGAGAAGGAATTATGATTATTACTAATGCTGCTGTTACTTTTGTTTTATTTGTTTAGCTCAGTGCTAACTAAATTTATTTTTCTAATCACTTAATCTGATGCTAAAATTTGACAAGAGTAGTATAGGCTTGCGAGTCCTTTTGTAAGTAAACCCACCCGAGTCGGCCAGCATGTCTAGGAGTCGGCTGTAGTCAGTCACTTTTGTCAGGTAAGTCTTGCTGAGCTTCTTAGAAGCTCACGCGTTAGCGTTTTGTGGTTTTCATGCGCCGTCATGCAGGAACCAGCAGGTAGCTTTCATTGGGAGGAGCCTCCCCTCGAGTTTGGGAACCTCCAGTGAGAGCTGTGCGAGTCGCCGCAGTGAATGTTGAAGTGGCTAGTAGCATGACGCCCGTGGGCACGGCGCGTGCTTTTGATTAAGTCCGAGTGTCGGAGTTGTAATAGTTCTAGTCTTCCGCTGTTATCGTTTTCGAAACTTCTGCGTACTCTGAAACAATGTAATATTTAACTTTAAATTTATGAACCAATGATGTATTAAGTTCTCTCTTCTTATAAATTATTGCTGTTTATCCCTGCCTGTGTTGTATTGTGTGTACGCTCGCTTCGCCGAGCGTTGCCCAACAAGATCTTGGCTTAAAACTGACCAGATCCGTCCCGAGATGAGGTTTTTCTGGGCGGGTCGTGTCATTGGTGCATCCACTATCAATCACCCAACTTTTTCCACCGGAGATATAATCCTACAAAAAACAAATTAAGCTTTGGTCTTAGGTACCCAAATTTGTTTGGGTCCCTTGACATTAGTCACAAGAGTTTTGGGCACCCACACATGAGATTTGCTCTTTGCATTGCGTGGCCCAACATATTTTACAATTATTCTACCATGCTTGTTTTTCATGATTAGATATGAAGCATCAAACAAATTGCATGGCATGGTAGATGGATGAGATGCATTATAGGTATGAGAAGCATGATTAGTGGTCTTGTTCTTTTCTTGCTTATTTTGTTGTTGGCTTCCCTTGGTAAACTTGAGGAACTCATGGCCATTCATCTTGACCCTCTCATTGTGCTTGGCAGCTTCCACATACCCAATGCCATATTTCACATTTGGCCTTCTAGTGTTCTTGTATGCTCCTTTAGCATACTTGGCCTTCTCATCATCAAAGGCCTTGAGCTTTAGTTGTGCTTCATGATGAAGCATCTTGATTTGTTATTCTAACTCTTTGATGATTGCAACATTGTTGGTACTAGCTTCAACATCAACCTTGTAGCACCTAGCACAACCATTGCTAGAGGAGGGGCAAGACGTAATTTTTCAGGAAGTTGTGTCTTTCTTAAGAGTTTCAAATTGCACTAGAAGGGATGAATGAGTCTTTTCCAAGACATCAAACTTCTCTTGGAGTGCTACATTTGCACCCTGAAGAATTTCACTAGTCTCATTGACCTTAGCGTAACCTTCGGTCAACTCCTCGACTTTCTTCATCTCAAGTGCTAGGGCCTCCTCAAGAGCACGGTTTCTTTCCTTTTCAAGGATAAGCAAGTCTTCTTGCATCTCAAGGAGGTCCTCTTGCCTATCTATTTCCTCTTTTTGTGACTCAAGCATAGACATTAGCTCAAGCAAATTTGGCATAGAGGCATCATCATCACACTATCTTCTTTAATTGATCGTTTGCGTTTGGATTTAGATGATACCTTAGACCCTTTCGCCATGAGACAAATGGGTGTGTTGTCTTCATCATCACTAAGATTGTCAAATAGCGACTTGTTTTTAGTAGTGAGGCCAATAGCAAGAGTAGCGATTCCACCTTCATTCCAATCGGAATCGGAGGAATCGGAGTCGGGTTCCATTCTTGACCAATGTGAGCTTGACACTAAACTTCTTCTTGTATCTCTTGTTTTGTCCTTCTTCTCTTTCCTCTCTTCTTTGTTCTTGTTCTTGGGGCACTCCGCAATGAAGTGACATTCTTCCCCACACATAGCAAGTTCTCTTAGATTTTCTTGGTTTTGACTTGTCGTAGCTTTTCTTGGTAAAGCCACCTTCTTGTCGAATTTTTTGAATCCCTTGACAAGCAAGGCCATTTCTTCATAACTATCGTCATCACTTGAGCTCTTTTCAACAACCACCTTCTTGTTAGCCTTGAGTGCTATGTTCTTTTCTTTTGACTTCTCAAGTATAGCATTTTCAATCAATTCATTTATTCTCTAGGCTTCTTTGTCTTGCTCAAATTGGGCTAGTAGCATACCCAACATTTCATCGGTAGAGAATTGTTTGAATCCATCTTTGTGACGAATCAAGGAGACTACATGAGAGTCCCATGGTGTCAATGCTTGCAACAATCTCTTGTTGACTTCTAGATCATCAAGCTTAGTTCTAATGTGCTCTTCTTTTGTTGACAATTGCCATTAGCCTATCATGCACTTCTTGTGGTCCTTCATCCGACAAGCGAAGGAATAAGTTGTAGTGCCCTCTTAGGAGATCCTCCTTTGCTTCTCTCACAACATCGGTTCCTTCATGGACCACTTCAAGTTTCTTCTAAATTTGATGAGCATTCTTTATGCCCACGACCTTGGTGTATATAGATGAGCTCAAAGCGGATATGATTGCGAAGGCGGCTTGTGAGTTTCTATGAAGAATTGCCTCATCCTTCTTAGTTGGGTTCTCTTCATTTTCAAGTGTGTACCCTTCCGACACCAATTCTCAATTTGAGGGCCCATGGAGCTCAACTAGATGAGCATCTTGCATTTCCAATGCTCATAGAAAGTTCCATCAAAGTGAGTAATCTTTTCGGACCCTTGTCTGATCTTGAGCTCATTCTTCAACTCATCGTAGTTGTATGGCAGGGCAGTGTATTGTGGTGGTGGTCCACTTCTACCGAATCCCGATTGTTCTATTTCACCCGACATCTTTAATCTTCAAGCGATTAAGCCTTTGTAGAAGAATCTTGCTCTGATACCAATTGAAAGTGGCCTAGAGGGGGGGTTGAATAGGCCAACCAATAAAATTCCTGTAAATTAAAACTTCACAAACAATTAAATTACCGGGACCTCCGGTACAGAGTCGAAAACTCCGGTACCGGACACTCCGGTTGCTGACCGGACACTCCGGTGGTCCTCGAGCTGGTGATTAAAGTACAAGAAAAGGAGGCACAACTAGCAAATCTACTTGAATGGAAAGACTTCAACAGTAATTAAGAGCACCACAAACAAGTAGCTCTAGAAAGAAACCAACTACACAAGTAGATCGGGACAAAAAGTATGTAAATAAGTATATTGATGAACAAGAGGGAAACAAGCAAACCAATAACGATGAGAAGCACAAGGAGACAAGTGATTTTCTTCCGAAGTTTGGGCTCACAAAGAACCCTACGTCTCCGTTGAGAAGTCCACTAAGGATCGAGTTACTCTCAACCCTATTCTCGCCCAAGCGACCACAAAGATCGAGCTTGATATATTCCACTAGCAATTCCCTTATGAAAGAGGGTAATACAAACTTCTCGAGGCTTCCCACACAAAGTTAGGAGCTCCACGGGCACACCTAGTCGTCTAGGAGAAAAGGCTCCAAGAGCAACAAATGCAACTTCAAGCTTTAGTGCCTCACAAATGCTCAAGAGAATGGAATAGAGGCTCTAGGTGTTTCAATCTTGCTCTCTCTCTCTCAAACCCTAGCTTAATCTTGCAAAGGAAAGACTTGAAGGGTGAGAGAGGAAGGTTTTTGAGCTCTAAGAGGGCGTTCAAGATCTGATTTTCGGAGAGCGTGAACCGTTGGAGAAGAAGGGATATATATACCTAAGAACTCCAAAAAGAGCCGTTGGTCAACTGTGTGAAGGGTCACCGGACCCTCCGGTTCAGGACCGGAGGTTCCGAGAGACCCCTTTCTGAGCAGAAGATCTAGGGGAACGGACCCTCCGGTCCTAGATCGGAGGTTCCAGAGAAACCCCCTACTGGAATGAGGTTGCAGGGGGACCGGACACTCCGATCCTGGATCGGAGGTTCCGGTGAACCCCCTACTGGACTGAAGTTCCAGGGGGACCAGACACTCCGGTCCTGGACCGGAGGTTCCGTTGAACCCCCTACTGGACTGAAGTTCCAGGAGGACCGGACCCGCCGGTCCCCGACCGGAGGTTCCGGTGAGCCTCCTACTGGACTGAACGATTTGAGCTAGATTTTGAGCATTTGATTGACTCTTTCACTTTGTTTTGCATCCCTCTTGATAGTACGACATTCCTAAAAATAAAAGGACTCAATTTGCACTTTTT
This sequence comes from Oropetium thomaeum, assembly GCA_001182835.1. Taxonomy (NCBI): domain Eukaryota; kingdom Viridiplantae; phylum Streptophyta; class Magnoliopsida; order Poales; family Poaceae; genus Oropetium; species Oropetium thomaeum. The sequence continues at coordinate 741,085 of LFJQ01000088.1, read as the reverse complement.
CTTAGGGCCAAGCGTCCTTTTCTTCCGTATACGTCGTGTCGGAAATTGATGGTCCTCTTTTGTTTAAAGTCGTTCTTTTCTCCTTTTTGTATCCTTATAAGCTGCAACATACCTTATAAAAACTTATTAGCTCCTTAATTTCGTTGTCATTTCTCACCAAAACCCACTTAGGGCCTAGCTGCACTTTCAAGTACTACTAGTGTTTATTCTCTATACTACTTGTGCTTCATTTGTGTGGACATGACCTGTCTTGGTTATTGCGTTGAGGCTCCAAAACGTCATTTTATTAAAATGGGATGGAGGGAGTAGAAACTATGGGGAACTGAGGGGTACGTGTTTGGGACAAGCACCAAAACGAGTACTTCAATCTCAAAGCTACATCATTTTCACTACAGTGAACGATAATCTCGCACACTTTGCTTTATTTGGATAAGTTAAAGGGAAAACTACATTTGTGTCATGCGTGGATCAGGCAACATCAATGTATCGTTCAGCATTCGATAAAACGGTATACATGTGGCACCATTGCTGTTTACTAAGAAAACACAGTAGTCGTTTTTTTTTTTTTGAACGAGGCAAGAATTTTTTTTGACCGAAGTCAGTAGGGAAGCTCCCTACCTATATTTTTTGAATATTAACAAAGAGTTTATGTACATTTACAAGGCCGTAGACCCAAAGACAGATCCTAACGAGAAGTACTAGGAAAAATTACATAAAGCATCTATCTTCTCTTTTATAGCTGGTTTAGCTTGCAGAGCCACCAGACTAAGTTCTCTCTTGAAAGCCATCTTCCATCCCGCCACTGTAGCCTATTGATTATCAAAGATGATACCATTGCGTTGCTTCCACAGGGCCCAACAACCAATGATCAAAATTTCCCGAAAGATACTGGATTGGAAAAGTCGACGCGCAACAGCTAGCATAATATCCGGGGTAACTCTCAGATTCCATTGAAGACCAAGTAAATGCCAGCAATGGGTACTGAAAGGGCATGCAAAGAAGAGATGCAACTCTGTTTCATCGCTCAGGTGCGTGCATAACACACAACTATAGCTTGACAGGATCATATTTTTCCGGCGCAGCAATGTTCTTGTATTCAATCTGTCCCTGAGCAAGAGCCAAAAGAAAAATTTCTGTCTACCGCGACAACAAGATTTCCATGCCCATGCAAACCAAGGAGAAGCCTGAAAAGTACCTATGAATTTCTGATATGCCTTTTGTGATGAGTAGAATGTGTTCCCCCACAAGTACGACCATACATCAGGCATTGCCACATCCAGCTGAAAACCTTGTAAATCTTGCTGCAATGAGGTAAGCTGAGTCGAAGCTATCAAAGACAGAGGTAGCCAAAGCAGATCATGTATTTCACTCTGCAGGAAAGACTGCACTGTAATTTGCTTGTTTCTTACGAAGGAATAGAGCTCCGGGTATTTCCATTTGAGTACACCAGCATCCCAAGTATTCTCCCAAAAACAAACAGATTTCCCACTCCGTACAGAGCATGAAGAGATCATAAAGAAGTGATCTGCTAAGCGAATGATTGCTTTCCACCAAAAGGATCCCTTTGGTCTACTAGCCTGAGGAGCCCCCGGACAGTTGTACAAATGTTGCCAAGTCAATTGTACCCACGGAAGCTCAATGTGATTGTAGAACTTGTGCAAGAATGTCAGAAGAAGGGCCTTATTTTGAGCACGTAGATTAATTATTCCCAATCCACCCTGACTTTTAGGCCGACAGGCTTTGTTCCAAGCAACTAGGCAAGATCCTTTTTTGTTAATATCACCACCATCCCAGAGACAATGTTTCCTATATTTGTTGATTTGTTCTATTATTGAGGCTGGAAGTTTCAATGTACACATGTAGCAGGTTGGCAAAGCAGTGAGCACCGAGTTCACCATGAGCAATCTGCCAGAGTAGCTTAAAAGCTTGTTCAAGCCCATTAACCTTTTCTCGATATGTGTTAGAACCGGTACAAAATCAGTGACTGTTGGCTTGGTTGTCCCAAGAGGCAGACCCAAGTACGTGAAAGGCATTGTGCCTACCTGACAACCCATGGTGTTAGCCAGATGACCTGCACGTTCAGTGCTCATGTTAATAGGTACCAAAGAAGATTTGTTGAAATTAACGCGCAGTCCTGTGGAATCCGCAAAGGTCCTTAGAAGTGCTTTCAAGACCAACAGCTGTCGTGCATCCCCTGGGAGTATGATCAGGGTATCATCCGCATACTGGACTATCGGGTAGTCTCCACCGAAGTTGGGACCAAGGGGGTGTTGAAGGAGGTTTCGATTTGCTGCCTCATTGACCACTGTTTGGAGGAGATCAGCAGCCATGACAAAAAGAAGTGGAGAGAGGGGATCACCCTGCCGCACTCCCCTTTTGCACTTAAAGGATTTACCAGGAACCCCATTTAATAAAACTGATGAGGAACCCGACGAAAGAATTTGCTTTATCCATGAAACCCAAGTTGGACTAAAACCTTTTGCTTCAAACATTGAGAGAATCACCTGGTGCTCCACTGTATCAAAGGCTTTTTCAAAGTCTAACTTTAGGATGACTATTTCCTTCTTTGATTTATGACAGAAAAACAAGAACTGATAGGCCCAAGCTAAACAGTCTTGTATTGTTCTGCCACGGATAAAGCCATATTGATTTGTATGCACAACAGCAAGGATGACCTCTTGCAGTCTAGAAGTAATCAACTTCGTGAGCAGTTTAAGACCTGAATTCAGCAAAGATATGGGTCGATAATCATTAATCATCTGTGGGTTATCTATCTTAGGAATGAGGGTAATGAAGGACCCGTTGATACTAGAAATATCCATGTTACCACTCACAAAATCAGCACACAATCTTTTAAAATCTCCAGAGATGATAGGCCAACACTTTTTCATAAAAGCACCATTGAAACCGTCCGGACCTGGAGCATGATCACCTGGCATTTCTTTCAAAGCTAGCAAGATTTCCTCCTCTGTGAATGGTACATCAATGGCTGGGAGAGGATGATGTTGGATCAAGTCTGAGAGGGGGAATAGCATATTGGTGAATTCTGAAACCCCCAAGCGTTCCTTAAAAGCAACCCATAAGGCATGAGCTTTTAAGTTGTGATCAAACAGCACTGAACCATCCGGCAAAGAAAGAGAAGTGATCTTGTTTGCTCTATTCTTGATGGTGGCCACTGCTTGAAAAAATTTAGTATTCTCATCACCAAACCTGACCCACCTAATCGTGGCTCTTTGCTTCCAGTAAGCCCTCTTAGCATTCAGGAGCAAGAATAGATGCTTTTTCAGTATTTTCCTGAAATTGGCTTCAATCCGAGACAAAGCTCTTTGATTTTCCAATCCATCTAACAGAGCTATAACCCAACTGCAGTTATTGATATTCTTATTCAATTTAGACAAATGCTTGCTCCATTTTTTCAGACCAGCTCAGACTTGTAATCAGCAAACTCCAGCCAATAGTTCTCAAATCGAAAGATATTGCTTTTTGGCATGGATGTCCCAATTCTGACTAGAAAAGGAATATGATCCGAAGTTGGCCTAGATAGGGGCAACACAGAAGTGTCTGGATAATTCAGTGTCCAGGATGAACAAGAGAAAACCCAATCAAGCTTTTGCAGAAGAGGATTGGTTTGCATATTACTCCAGGTATAAGCTCGACCTTGAAAGGCAATATCAACCAAATCTAAGTGATGAATTAAGTCATTAAACATCAACATATCTGAGAAGTTTCCACCTGGCATGTTTCTATTGTCTTGAGTTCTGATCAGATTGAAATCCCCCATTAGAAGCCAATCTTCTATTAGTGAACAATCAAAATTATAAAGCCAAGAAACAAACGTTGCCCGTTCTGTAGAGGTACAGGGGCCATATATGTTGGTGAGATGAAAAATGCTCCCTGTAGCTAAAGCAGTAAACTTCATAGTAATCGAATAAGAATTCACCAAAATCCTTTCACCATGAAAAATAGAGCCATTCCACACAGTTAAGAGCCCACCAGAGGCCCCCACAGAAGGGGAGAAAACAAAACTATTCAAGTAGCATGGATAGAACTTATGAATGTAGGACAAATCAAAACTGTCACGTTTAGTTTCTTGTATACAGAGGATTGAGCAGGCCGACTCCCCAATCTTATTTCTCAGACCATCCCACTTTTCCTGGGAATTAATCCCTCTGACGTTCCAGCATAAGAAATTCCAATTCTGGTTTGCAGCCATAAGGGAACCACAACAGTATCATGTCATAGCATCTAAACCTCACAATGGTCAGAACATATAGAAACAAAGAGGACAAGCAAAAGCCATATAAAAGATCACCATCCATAGATATCAGTAACGGAGATAATCCGCAACCAGATAAGAAAAGTAGCCAACTACAAGTACCAGACCTTGAGTTCAAGGCATAATGACAGCAAAGGACTAGCAAAATAAAGGGCTTAAAAGCCACCCACAGACCACTGCAGGGCCTGGGTATTACAAGTAATTTAAGCAAGTTATTCATCGTTGGCATCATCAGCATGGAGCTCTTCGGCAGATAAAGCTCCAGCCTACATCTGAATGCAACCCGTTGCTATCGCCTGAATGTTCTCCACCAAAAGGAATGGAGGGGGAGCAGCACCATTAGCTACAGCTGGAGCAGCGACATACATCTGTCCCAAAGCGTCTTCCTCGGCTGCCTGCACTTGGTCCTCTGCCACAGCTTCTGCATCTTGGGCCAACGGAGGCGGGCCTCTGTACTCCCCAGAATTAAGGCGCTTGCTGCGTCGAAGGAGAGAAACATCAAGTGGCGCACGCAACCTGCATGTGCGCCTCTTGCAGCCTGGGGTCGCAGGGAAGTCAGCGGCCGTCACTATATGGACATCATTATCGAGCTCCTCAGCAGCAGTCTGAACCGATGGATCATCAATAACAATTCTCATCAGTCGCAACATGGTTTGTAGGTCATCAAAGTAAGGTGGAAAACGAGTGTCCATGTTGATCACAAACTGATTGATGGTGCTGATATTAAAACCAGAATCAACTACAGAAAATTGACAAGAGAGGATCACCTTAGTTGCGGCCCCTCCAGAGACCACCATCGTACCAGGAACAGCTTCAACTTCATTCACCTGGTTGAGAGGGGGCTCTTCACACACTTCTTCAGACATAGCAAAATCAGCAGAGGCCGGTGACATGATACGTGGGGCAGAGGGAACAGCGATTGGCAAGTCAAAGGCAGCTTATTTCTGTTCTTCAATCACATTTTCCGGAGCAGCAAAGAGAGCAACTGGTGTCAAGGCAAGAATTTGATAGTACGGAAGAGATGGTATGCCTCTAACACATTGTGATAGGTCCAAGGCAAATAGCTGGCCTGGTAGAATATGCCCAAACATTCTTAAAAAGCTCAACAAGTAAGGGTTTTGGTCGACGATGTTTGCTGTTGCCGAAAATTATTTGAGCCCCCTTTGGAATGGATCGGGATCATGTGACGAACGTCAGATCGACGTGATCTGACATCGAACGGCGCTCTGTTTCACTTCTCATTTCAGCTCTTTGCTGCAGGCCCAACAAGAGAAACGTGGCCCGTTACTGTGCTTCCTCCTTATGTTCTTTATACTAACTACAACTACTACTTCATAGAGCACTAGAAAAATCAACGCGTCGAGTTCAAAATAAAAAATAAAAAAAATCAAAGCCACCGCTGATGCGTGCGGCGCTGCCGGCTCGGGCTTGCGCTACGGCCTACGACCTGCCGTTGAAGACCTGCATGAGGGATTCGTCTCCGCCTTTGACGGCTCGGCTTTGTGTAAGAGTCGCCATACTGATGTAGAGGCTAGCTGGTGCCATGATGAGGTAGAGTTTTTGTCGGCTGCGATAAGCTCAGGTCAGCTACTCTCAAGGAGCATGAGTCAGCCCGCCACGACGAGCTGCAAGGCTGCTGGGATGCCATCGATGCTGAGCCGTAGCAGTGAGCTACGGGGCTGCCGTCTTGCCCATAGTTGCCACAACACTTGCATCGTAGAATCATTGTATTTTAATTTAGATTTGTGATGTATTGCCAATTGATGGAGCATTATTGAATAAGATCCAGTCAAATTTTATTATTGAAGATCTATCATTTCTGAAATATATCTGGAATAAAATGTCCAACGTATCATTGAAAAAGGAAAAAGGTGACAACCAACATGCATTATATTATTATGCATAACTTGAATCACGAAAATATTTTGTCGATGAAGGGAATTGCCCGTAGTAAGATTGACACCAGTGATTTGCTGATCGCTATTGCGTTTGTTGAAGCAATTGATGGAATCTTATGGTCACAGTTTCAGATGACTAGGAAATGTGCTGACAGTATAAGTCATATTCCCAACTCAAATTTATGAACATAGTTAAGGTATCTATTGCAGTCCTTTTGCTTATATATTTTATATATAAATTGATTTGCATCATATTCATTTTGTGAATCTAACAATTTGGCCAAAAAAGATAAATAAATAAAGGACTATATTTTTCTTAACTTTGAATTTTTTGTTTCAGGGGAATTGTCACTGGTCTAGATTTCCTATGGATGAGGAATTTATACCATGGCAATCTTAGTTGGGAATCAACACTTCATTATCAAACAACTGTAAAGCTTGTAGGCTTTGAAGGTAGATCTTATATAATGACATACATTATGGTTGCACTTGTATTTACTTTAATGGCTTATGTCTACCGTAAATAACTAAATCCTCTTTAAATTTAGAGAAAAAGACCTCTCTAGATGAAGCACGGTGAAGTGACATGACGTCTTGTGCTTAATTCAAATGTTGGAAAAGGTTGTCAGGGAAGCTGATTCCTCAAACAAGGCAGAATGTACTCCTTACAACTATGTTTTCTACGAACCAAGTTCCTTGATTAACTTGTTAAAAACATTAAAGCAGCAAGCAGAGCATAGAAATAGGAACCACACAAATTTGCAGATCAACTGGATCAAATATGTGGTCTATGGAAATTTCCGAAGCTGCCTGAAAGTTAGACAGAACGTTCGGCCTCCGATATGTGTACCTTCCGGGGTGAATTTCGGGATTCTAAAAGCAGCAAACCCAGCAAAGCTGGGTGAAATCAAATGTGAAATTTTGTGTCGATTGTTTTGCATATAAAGTTTGCCTGATTTCGAGTTCGTATGCAAAAGTTATGGCCATTTTATGGAAGGGTGTCCGAATCAGTATGCGTATTACGGCAGACAATGAATCGGGTCGCGAAAAAAACAAGGAATTCGATGGCGGAAGCTGTGTAAAAGGTGGAAACTAATGGTGGGTGGTCAAAATAAATAACAGATGTGATGTAACAAACTAAATTCAGGGTGGGATCAGGGTGGGGGAAAAAAAATTGACGGCTAGGGTTTCACACAAGGTGGCTGAAGCAAAACAAACCGTAACAAGACACGATCTAAACCAGCAACAAAACGTAACTAAGGACACGAACTCAACACAACGGACTCTGAAATTGAAATATGCAATGGCTAAATATGGTTTTGGACAGGATGTAACCTAAAACTACGATTCTGTTTTTGGCTTTTTCTTTATGGACCATAGGATGAAACGAAACAAGGAATTAGGGTAAACAAAGGCGAACCTGAGGGAACACCTGAAGCTCTGATTACCACTTGATGGGGATGGGGGTCCCGATCTTCGTACAGGTTCTGATAATCAACGATTTGGGCGGAGTCGCGACACAAATCGATCCGGCTTCCGAACGGCACGTCCCGACCCCTGCAATCGCAGCACCACGTCTCCTCTGGTTATCACCCGCGCGAACACGGATGACCTCGCCGAGAAGGCTAATCCTTGTCTGCGAATCGAAGAATACAAGCAAGAACGAAGTGGAAAGCAACCAAATTTACAGATATAGATTAAACTCACAAGTTGGGGTCTCACAAACCGATGAAACGACGAATCTATGTATACAGAAATAATTTAAGCAAAACCCGACCCTAATGGAGGGGGTGACGGCTGAATATAAAGGACTTGGGGACGTGCAAGTCCCCCTGGACGAAACCCTATAGACTCTAACTCGATACAAGGCCATCCGGCCCAAAACCGGTGTCGCAGCACCCTGACAGATTCTGGACGGCTCACTGTTTTGGCGATTCCAGTCGACTCCAAAGGAATTTGGACATGGGACCAGTCCCGTTGGAAAGATGGTATCGTCCTCTTTCCGTGAAGTGGTACATCGCCTAAAAAGGAGTCCGTATGCGACCTAGGCGTCCGTTTTAGTGGAGACTGCTCCTAGACTCCGAATTAGATTCGAAGTCGACGTGGGCTGGGCCTCCGACTTGGCTTGGACGTCCTTGGATGACTCCAACCTGGTCTTCCATCATTTCTCTAACCTCTCCATAATTCCTAATCATAATAACATTATTAGGTAGTAATCTATCCTCAAGAATTCGTAACGGAGTGCTAAGGAACGAGCTCACCTCTATATTAAGTTGACGGACGCGAGTTCTGGTGATTGGACCTTCATTTATAGTAGTGGAAGAATTATTGTGTGTATCCATGGGTGTGATGTCCTCATCAATATTAGCACCTTTATGACTTGCTGTGATGAAAATTGAGGTGTGGAAAGGGATTCTGTTACAAAGTATTTCTGCGATTTTATTGGATCAAAATTTATTAACAGTGAAGAAATTGAGATTGTACCCTCATAATTGGGATTGGAAAATGAAAGGACGGAACCTAATGTCACTTGTTACAGTTGGTTCATATAAAATCAGGAATGTAGTACCAGATTTAGCTTGAGGTTTCGTCAAAACTCCCCACATATTTGATAACTTGCCATGCATAATTCGTGAAGTTCTTACATGGGAAGCCAAGAAGTAATGCAAAGAATTTAATACTCAAGATTTCTTTGAATACATCATTTTTTTTAAGAAACTGTTTCAAACATGTCAAAAAGTTTTCAGATGAGATTAAGGTACATGTTTTTATGTTTTTTAAGATTTATATTAAGATGCCTCATGCATCATTAAATATTTATTTTTAGATTATTCTGCACAGCCAGAGACTATTATTGAAATGATATAAAAGTACTGTTGTCACTTCTGGACAAACGTATATGAAAGAGTTGGTAAGTATGTATTTTTCATTACAGAAATAACAACATATGTGTAGAATTAGTTAATAAGTATCATTGAAATAACTTATTACTGAGCTTTCTGATTTGCAGGCTGACCGAATGGTTAAGTTTGAGCGTTACTATGCCATTATTGTGGAACTAGATTCAAACTTAACCATTCGACCAACCTGCAAATCAGAAAGCTCAGTAAGAAATTATTTCAATGATGCTTATTAACTAATTCTACACATATTTTGTTATACGTACAATGAAAAACAGACTTACCAACTCTTTCATATACGTTTGTCCAGAAATGACAGGAGTACTTTTCTATCATTTCAATAATAGCCCTCTGACTGTGCAGAATAACCTAAAAACAAATATTCAATGATGCATTGTATCTTAATATAAATCTTAAAAAATATAAAAACATATACCTTAATCTTATCTGAAAATTTTTTGACATGTTTGAAGTAGTTTCTTCAAAATATGATGTATTCAAAGAAATCTTGAGTATTAAATTCTCTTCCCTCCTTCTCGGCTTTCCACGTAAGAATTTCACGAATTATGCATGTCAAGTTATCAAATATGTAGAGAGTTTTGATGAAAGGCCAAGCTAAATCTAATACTACATTCCTGATTTTATATGGACCAGCTGTAACAAGTGACATTAGGTACCGTACTTTCATTTCTCAATCCCAATTATGAGGGTACAATCTCAATTTATTCACTGTGAATAATTTTGATCCAATAAAATCACAGAAATCCTTCGTAACAGAATCTCTTTCCACACCACAATTTTCTTCACAGCAAGTTATAAAGGTGCGAATATACTCCCAGCTACGCCGTTTGTGAACAGCGCTCAGTACATCTACCTTTTTAACTGAAAAAATAAAAAAACAACATGTTACTAAATGATCCTTTTAACCCAACATATAAGACAACAACAACCAAGTTTTTTTTTTTAATCCCAAGAAAGTTGTGGTAGGCTAGAGAAGAAAGTTATAGGATCCAACAAAAACAACAGATAAAAACGAAAAGACCAAAAAGACCAAATAAAAAGGAAAATGGAACATTCCAAAAAAAGAAGCAAATAAGAGCATAGGAGAGCACCGGTAAATCAAACCAACTTATAAGTAAAAGGGAGGAAACAATAAACAAGTTTCTGATCCCCTGGGAACTTTTCTATAGCTGAATGAGAATTATTAGATCAATATGGACAGCATGTTTGTGCAAGGTAGCTGGAGGGAGCAATAGGATCTGTTCAGTTGTGCTCACCAGCAGAAACTCCTTGATTATTTAGCACTTGGATATTGTCCAGAATCAGCTATTCTTTCTAATACCGAGTGAGCAGTTCCCTCAAACCACTGCAGGGTTGAAGATTAATTTGCCGATTGAGTTCTAGACCTGCCTATCGTTTTCAATGTCGGTGTGGTTGGTCTGTTGGGAGCAAGGGGAGATCAAAACTCAGTTAGTTCCTATCACTAATGATCTATTTGATATGCCTATATAGTTACTCTTATGTGATCCATAGGTAGCAAGGACATGAAGAAGGTGGAGGAGAAGGCTGTAATCATAGGTAGGAGCTATTCCGTGCTACAATGGGTAAGCTGTCATGTATGGACCTCATGATGACAAAAAATTAAAGTTAAATTAGTATTGTGACAACAGATCAAGGCAAAAGTTTAATGCCTGGGGGAAATATCCTCCAACGAATTTCATGAACGATTCACGGTTCCATCCTATCTGCAAACGAATCTAAGCTGAAGCAAAATCCTTAGAAATACCCAGAAGTCCCATGTGCGCTGTGACCGGAACCATAAATTTCGAAATCTATATCAACAACACTGTCAGATCTAGGGATTTCTACTGGGGGCCAAACCCTTGACGGACTCATTTCTGTGGGGAGAACCGAATCGACGCAGACCAGATGTGTTAAATCGACAACGAAACTGAAATGCGCATAGGAAAGGAAGGGGGGAGGGGGTGGGCACCGTACTGGTAGAGGCGGAGGAGGGAGGCGCCGCGCACCAGCAGCAGGGGCCCCGGTCGGCGAGCGACTACCCGCAGGAGCGCACTATCGGGGCATGTGTGTTCTACGCTCCGCGGGGCTCGGAACAAAGGAAATACTACTAGGAACCAGCAGTTCCAGGGTCTGCAAACCCCCCCTCCCCCGAAAAAAATACGGGCGTTCTTTTTTTCACATTTTTGATAGACACGCAGTTAACCAGCAAACGAAATGACCAAATTTGAAAATTGTAGAAATACTTTGTAAAAAATGAAGCATTTTGTAAAACCAATCATACACACCTCAATCACAAAAAGAAAATCAAACTAAAAGTTTTTTAAAAAATAAAATACCTTTTTTTATATTTTGGATGCATTTTATATGATGTTCTTATGCCTAATATCATTGCAAATAATTAGCAAACACCTGTTTCAATTTAGTCCGTCATACTTAAGAAAATACAAATTATAGTCATTAATACAAATATAGTATCATACTTAAGAAAATACAATGATTAGTGACTAGTATGATTTGCATTTTCTTGAGTATGGAGAATAAACTAAAACAGAGGGACAAACGCAATGGTCATTCATGCATTTTACTCTAAAAAAATTAAAATAATCATGAAAAACAGTAGTATTGACTATCAAGGAGCCATCCTATCCATTTTTAAATTGAAGGAGGAAAATCGTGGGTTTTTTTTTTTTAAGAGACAGGAAGGTCAAGGCTTCTAGTGATTATATATTAAAAATAAAACAAGTCTGTCTAATTACAAAGTTAAGAGAAGAAGCAAACAAAATTGATCGCCATTAGGATGAGATCTTCAACGTGATAAGGGATTTACTTTGTATGTTACCCAAGGCATCTACCCTTTGAAAAAAAAAAAATATCAATGTCGGTTCTAAGGGCTTCCATTCTAATCACGATGAGCAACTGCAGCTCCATGTGATTAGGCTAAAGGATAGTCTTTCTGCTATATGCTATTCGGAAAAAAAATGGTGACATAGATTGGAATTTAAGTCTTATCTTCCATTCATTAAATTGTGAGATAAAGCTTCATTTCATTATCCAGACTGAGAACCAGCAATGCAAGACAACTTATTTCATGGCAAGTATAATAGTACAAACCTTCAATTAGCAGAACGGCTAATTTTGGAAGTGAATCCTGAAGAACGTGAACATAGAGATTATCCAGTGAAAAAGTTTCTAGGATTAAGTTGCATTTCAGTAAACTCTCAATCAAACCTGCAAAGTCACTACACAGACCAAAAAATTGAGATTCAAGAAAATAATGGAAACATATTTCAGATACACATAACTGAAAAAATGCTTACATTATCATGTCTAGCAACAACGTAGTCATATGCCCATTTGAATCAAATAACAGTGAGCCCTTTATATTTTAACCATGTCTTGAAAGTACCACTAACTTTAGGGATTACTAGAGAACAGTTCTTTCTAATGTCCGTGTAAATATCTAGAAAGGGTGATGAGGACATCGCACCCATGGATACACATAATAATTCTCCCGCTGCTACAAATGAAGGTCCAATCACCAGAGCTCGCGCTCGTCAACTTAATATAGAGGTCAGCTCGTTCCTTAGCACTCCATTACGAATTCTTGAGGATACATTACTACCTAATGATGTTATTATGATTAGGAATCATGGAGAGGTCACAGGAACAATGGAAGACCAGGTTGGAGTCAGCCAAGGACGTCCAAGCCAAGTCGGAGGTCCAGCCCATGTCGACTTCGAATCCAATTCGGAGTCCAGGAGCAGTCTCTACTAAAACGGACGCCCAGGTTGCATACGGACTCCGTTTTAGGTGATCTACCACTTCACGGAAAGAGGACGAGACCATCTTTCCAACGGGACCAGTCCCATGTCCAAATTCCTTCGGAGTCAACAGGAATCACAAAAACAGTGAGCCGTCCAGAATCTCTCAGGATGTTGCGACACCGATTTTGGGTCGGATGGCCTTGTATCGAGTTAGAGTCCATTAGGGTTTCGTCCAAGGGGACTTCCATGTCCCCAAGTCCTTTATATTCAGCCGTCATCCCCTCCATTAGGGTCGGGTTTTGCTTAGTTTATTTCTATATACACAGATTCGCCGTTTCATCGGTTTGTGAGACCCCAACTTGTGAGTTTAATCTATATCTGCAAATTTGGTTGCTTTCCACTTCGTTCTTGCTTGTGTTCTTCGATTTGCAGGCAAAGATTAGCCTTCTCGGCGAGGTCATCCGTGTTCGCGCGGGTGATAACCAGAGGAGACGTGGTGCTGCGATTACAGGGTTCGGGACGTGCCGTTCGGAAGCCGGATCGATTTGTGTCGCGACTCCGCCCAAATCGTTGATTATCATAACCTGTAGGAAGATCGGAACCCCCATCCCCATCAAGTGGTAATCAGAGCTTCAGGTGTTCCCTCAGGTTCACCTTTGTTTACCCTAATTCCTTGTTTCGTTTCATCCTATAGTCCATAAAAAAAAAGCCAAAAACAGAATCGTAGTTTTAGGTTACATCCTGTCCAAAACCATATTTAGCCATTGCATATTTCAATTTCAGAGTCCGTTGTGTTGAGTTCGTGTCCTTAGTTACGTTTTGTTGCTGGTTTAGATCGTCTCTTGTTACGGTTTGTTTTGCTTCAGCCACCTTGTGTGAAACCCTAGCCGTCAATTTTTTTTCCCCCACCCTGATCCCACCCTGATCCCACCCTGAATTTAGTTTGTTACATCACATCTGTTATTTATTTTGACCACCCACCATTAGTTTCCACCTTTTACACAGCTTCCGCCATTGAATTCCTTGTTTTTTCGCGACCCGATTCATTGTCTGCCGTAATACGCATACTGATTCGGACACCTTCCATAAAATGGCCATAACTTTTGCATACGAACTCGAAATCAGGCAAACTTTATATGCAAAACAATCGACACAAAATTTCACATTTGATTTCACCCAGCTTTGCTGGGTTTGCTGCTTTTAGAATCCCGAAATTCACCCCGGAAGGTACACATATCGGAGGCCGAACGTTCTGTCTAACTTTCAGGCAGCTTCGGAAATTTCCATAGACCACATATTTGATCCAGTTGATCTGCAAATTTGTGTGGTTCCTATTTCTATGCTCTGCTTGCTAAAAAGAATATCAAAAAATAAAAGGAAAAAAATAAAAATATTTTGGTGTAAAAAATTGTCCTTGCCAAAAATAACAAGTACTAGTAGAGAGAGTTCTATTGGTGACAACAAAAGCATTAGCGACAGAGCATAGAATTGGGTGACATACTATATTTGGCAAGTGCTTGGGCTGAATTGAGTTTTCTTTGCCTATTGATCTTTGTTGCTGTTTTTCCTATACATCATCTTTGTCCACGTATCATAACTGTTATAGGACACATTTGGCCAGCAATTAGGACCAATACTTTGGACACTTATTCAGTATTACTATTTGTTTTTGATCTGTGTTCCACTCACATATATATTGGCCTTCCAAGCTCCACATAACCCTTCTGAACAGGCACAGATTCTTCACCCTGTAATCGTCGGATCACTTCTCCTAGGTATCTTGCTTTGTGTTCACTTAGATCTTTGCAAGAACTTGGTTTGAAACTTCCTATTGCAGTCTGAGAGTACCACAATCCTAACACAGTAGTTGGTAGGGATAACCTTTGTCTATTTTTTTCTGTGTTTTGTTTTTCTTTCATCATGTCAGCAGGTGACGAATCGGCGAGCCCAACGGGCTTTAACGAGTGTGTCAGCCAAGACCAGATGAAGGGAGCAATTGACAAGGCGCTGGAGGGCATCGATGAGAAGATCACTGATGCTGTGACAAGGAACTTAGGCCCTGTTCTTGACGGCCTTACCACTCAATTGGCCGCCATCGCTACGCGACTTGATGTGTTGGAGCGGCGTCCACCTGCCGGCAACCACAACGACGACGACGACATCGCTGACACTATCTATGATACCGATGACAACATTGACGAGCGTGCAACTCAGGGCACTCGCCTTCGACGTCGACTACGCCGTAACCGTCACGGCATGGGAGGTAACAACAACAATCAACATGCTCGCCCTCATGATGATCCATTTGCTAAGGTTAAATTTTCCATACCGCCATTCTCTGGTTTATATGATGCTGAAAAATATCTTGATTGGGAGATGACGGTAGAGTAGAAATTTAGTTCCATCTAGTTCCTAAACAACATAGGGTTCGACAAGCTACTAGTGAGTTTAAGGACTTTGCTATTATTTGGTGGACTGGTTTAGCTGCTGTCGGACGTTTATCTGCCACTTCGGATGCTTTAAAAACAGCTATGCG
Source organism: Oropetium thomaeum (assembly GCA_001182835.1). Classification (NCBI taxonomy): domain Eukaryota; kingdom Viridiplantae; phylum Streptophyta; class Magnoliopsida; order Poales; family Poaceae; genus Oropetium; species Oropetium thomaeum. The sequence continues at coordinate 725,687 of LFJQ01000088.1, read as the reverse complement.
TGATCGTTTTGTTCCTCCTTCTTTTCAGCGAGATATGCGTCTCAAACTGCAGCGTTTAGAGCAAGGTAGTAATTCCGTCCAGGATTATTATGCTGAGCTACAGAAGGGCATGATGCGTTGTGGGATAGTTGAGGATAATGAGGACAAAATTTATCGTTTTTAGGGGGGATTGAGGCGTGAAATTCAGGATATTGTTGATTATAAAACCTTTAACAATGTCAACGAGTTGTTCCACATAGCTATGCTTGTAGAGAAGGAATTGCAGGGAAGACAGGAAGCAGCAAAGACAAGAACCAGTCGCTCCTTCACGCCTAGTACGTCTACATCTAGGGGAGCAACACAGTCCTCGTCAAGCTTTCGTCCACCTCCTGTACCAGCCAGCAAGTGACCGTCCACTACAGCAACGCCTCCCTCGTCACGCCCTACAGATTTTTTTAAATCCTCTGTGCAGGGTCCAGTGAAGAATCAACCAGCCACTACATCCACTGGTCGCACGACTGACATTCAGTGTCATCGCTGCCTTGGACTTGGGCACGTGCGGCGTGACTGCCCAAGCAAACGAGCCTACATTGCCACTGAAGATGGAGGTTATGCGAGCACCTCCGACATAGAAGATGACGATGATGATGATGATGTTGCTGCTGTTGCGGACGGTGCTGCGGACTCCTTAGTCCTCGGCAGCGCCGACACTACCTTCCGAGCCATCGTTGTCCAGCGGGTCCTCAGTACTCAAGTAACTCAACCGGACCAGCTCCAACGCCATAACTTGTTTCAGATTGAGTTCGTGATCAAGAATAGGCGAGCACAGGTGATTATTGATGGGGACAGCTGCAACAACTTGGTGAGCTCAGATCTGGTCAAGAAGCTTGGCTTGACAACACGACCACATCCACATCCATACCATATTCAGTGGTTGAATGACTCGGGAAAAGCTAAGGTAACACAATCTTGTCGCGTTCCTTTTTTTCCTTGTGCTTGTGTTGATTCTGTAAATTGTGATGTTGTTCCTGTGCAAGCATGCTCTCTTTTATTGGGTCGTCCTTAGGAACATGATAATGATGCTTTGCACCATGGTCGTAGTAACAAATATACTTTTATGCATAAAGGGAAGAAAATTACTTTGTTACCTATGACACCTGCTGCAATCATTGAATCTGATAGGGAGAGGGCTGCTAATGCTAAACAACAATCTCATGCTAAATCTGAAATTCAGCAAGATATACCTTTGAAAGCTCCTGTAATGCTTACTACAAAAACTGACCTTGCTGAAATTTATGATGGTACTGCTGTATGCTATGCTTTAGTGTGCAAGGATGCTTTATTTTCTATTAATAATTTGCCTTGCACATTGCCACCTGCGGTTACTAACCTTTTGCAGGAGTTTTAAGATGTTTTTCCTGATGAGATACCGCCAGGACTGCCACCCATTCGTGGGATTGAGCATCAGATTGATCTGATTCCTGGTGCGAGCTTGCCAAACCGTGCGGCGTACCGAACCAACCCTGAAGAGACTAAGGAAATTCAACGACAAGTCCAAGATCTTTTGGACCGCGGGTACGTACGTTAGAGTCTTAGTCCTTGTGTTGTTCCTGTTCTTTTGGTTCCTAAGAAAGATGGTTCATGGCGTATGTGTGTAGATTATAGAGCCATAAACAACATTACTATACGGTATCGTCATCATATTCCTAGGCTAGACGACATGCTTGATGAGTTGTGTGGTGCTATAGTTTTCACTAAAATTGACTTGCGTAGTGGTTACCACCAGATTAGAATGAAGCTCGGTGATGAATGGAAAACTGCATTTAAAACTAAATTTGGTTTGTAGGAGTGGTTAGTCATGCCTTTTGGTTTAACTAATGCGCCTAGCACTTTCATGAGATTAATGCATGAAGTTTTACGTTCATTCATTGGTAAATTTGTGGTGGTTTACTTTGATGATATCTTGATTTATGGCAAGTCTATGGCTGAACATATGGATCATCTACGTGCTGTTTTCTATGCTTTACGTGATGCACGTTTGTTTGGTAACCTCGATAAGTGCACCTTTTGCACCGATCGAGTCTCTTTTCTCGGCTATGTTGTGACTTCACAGGGCATTGAGGTTGATAAGGCTAAGGTGGAGGCGATTGATAGCTGGCCTACGCCCACGACAGTTTCGCACGTACGGAGTTTTCTTGGCCTAGCGGGATTTTCTCGCCGTTTTGTCAAGGAATTCAGCACCATCGCAACACCGCTGATTGAGTTGACAAAGAAGGGCGTTGTCTTCCATTGGGGGCCATCACAGGAGGCGCATGGAGGCGGGTTGATGGGACATTTTGGTGCTAAGAAGACGGAGGATGTTTTGGCCACACACTTCTTTTGGTCAAAGATGAGACGAGACGTCGAGAGGTTTGTTGCTCGCTGCACTACTTGTCAAAAAGCTAAGTCTCGTTTGAATTCACATGGTTTATACATGCCTCTTCCTGTTCCTTCTATTCCTTGGGCGGATATTTCTACGGATTTTGTTTTAGGACTGCCTAGGACTAAGAGGGGGAGGGACAGTGTTTTTATTGTTGCGCATCGTTTTTCTAAGATGGCACACTTTATTTCATGTCATAAAACCGATGATGCTGTTCATATTGCTGACCTTTTTTTCAAAGAGATAGTTCGTTTGCATGGTGTTCCTTCTACTATTGTTTCAGATCGTGATGCTAAGTTCTTGAGTCACTTTTGGCGCACTTTGTGAAATAAGCTGGGTACCAAGCTTCTGTTTTCTACAACCTGTCACCCACAAACTGATGGCCAAACGGAGGTAGTGAACCGCACCTTATCCACCATGTTGCGAGCAATTCTGAAGAATAATTTGAAGATGTGGGAAGAATGTTTGCCCCATGTGAGTTCGCTTACAATCGAGTGGAACACTCGACCACAAAGGTAAGTCCTTTTCAGGTAGTATATGGTTTCAACCCTCATGCTCCAATTGATATTTTACCTTTGCCTATTAGTGAGGGAGTAAATAATGATGCTCAGGAGCGTGCTGATTTTCTTGTTAAGTTGCATGCTCAAACTAAGAAAAACATTAAAAAAATAAATGAAAAATATAGGATTGCTGGTAGCAAAGGTAGGAAAGAATTAAAACTTGAACCGGGTGATTTTGTTTGGTTGCACTTGAGAAAAGATAGGTTTTCTGATTTGAGAAAGTCTAAATTGATGCCTCGAGCTGCTGGTCCTTTTAAAATTTTAGAGAACATTAATGATAATGCATATAAGCTTGAGTTGCCACCCGAGTTCGGGGTTAGTCCCTCTTTTAACATTTCAGATTTGACGCCATACTTGGGAGAGGAGGATGATCTGGAGTTGAGGACAACTCCGCATCAAGAGGGGGAGGATGATGAGGACATCACACCTATGGATACACATAATAATTCTCCCGCTGCTACAAATGAAGGTCCAATCACCAGAGCTCGCGCCCGTCAACTTAATATAGAGGTCAGCTCGTTCCTTAGCACTCCATTACAAAATTGTTGAGGATAGATTACTACCTAATGATGTTATTATGATTAGGAATCATGGAGGGGTCAGAGGAACAATGGAAGACCAGGTTGGAGTCAGCCAAGGACGTCCAAGCCTAAGTCGGAGGTCCAGCTCACGTCGACTTCGAATCCAATTTAGAGTCCAGGAGCAGTCTCCACTAAAATGGACGCCCAGGTTGCATACGGACTCCGTTTTATGCAATCTACCACTTCACGGAAAGAGGATGAGACCATCTTTCCAACGGGACCCGTCCCATGTCCAAATTCCTTCAGAGTCGACGGGAATCGCCAAAATAGTGAGCCGTCCAGAATCTATCAGGGTGCTGCGACACAGATTTTGGGTCGGATGGCCTTGTATCGAGTTAGAGTCCATTAGGGTTTCGTCCAGGGGGACTTCCACATCCCCAAGTCCTTTATATTCAGCCATCACCCCCTCCATTAGGGTCGGGTTTTGCTTAGATTATTTCTGTATACACAGATTCGCTGTTTCATCGGTTTGTGAGACCCAACTTGTGAGTTTAATCTATATCTGCAAAATTGGTTGCTTTCCACTTCGTTCTTGCTTGTGTTCTTCGATTCGCAGGCAAGGATTAGCCTTCTCGGCGAGGTCATCCGTGTTCGCGCGGGTGATAACCAGAGGAGACGTGGTGCTGCGATTGCAGGGTTCGGGACGTGCCGTTCGGAAGCCGGATCGATTTGTGTCGCGACTCCGCCCAAATCGTTGATTATCAGAACCTGTAGGAAGATCGGGACCCCCATCCCCATCAAAGGGAATAGCAGTATTGTGCCGGAAATTTCTCAACAGATCATAAGTTTCATGATTTACATCAACCCCCTTACTGATCATGACTTCAAGTGTACACGAAAAAATTTCATAGCTTCCTTTAAAAAGTCCCATTTCCTTGTCATCTAATTCAGAAGCTTTCTCGAAATCATCATAAATTTTACGTGAACCCTGCACGAGAAAAATTATACTTATAAACACCAACATCAATTTATTTAACTTAGTTCTCAATCAGGAAATAAATTTTAACAGCTTTTACGTGCCATGGGAAATGATCTTTGTTCATCAAATCCATAGTTTATCGCTTTTATTACTCACGTGCATATTATTTAAAGATGTATTCAACGTTTATGGTATTTCAAAAAATTTGAAAAGTAAATAAAAAACCAAATCAATATAGGTGCACATATGCAGCATAACGAAATTAGTTTCTTGCTTATGAACGTGAATTATTAAAACGAATTGTACTTAATGATGATGCTCACTCAAACCTAGCTCCTAAGAAAATACAAGTTCCAATCAATCGAGCATTCATCCTACTACAGGTTGTTTACTTATCTACTACCTCCGTTTTTTTATTGTTGACACGTTTGACTTTTTACATCATTTTACCGATCGTCTTATTTAAAAAATTGTTGCAAACATGTAAACTTTTTAGTTGTAGTTTAAATACCTTAAGTTAGAAATCAAATCATAACAAAATATTTAATATTTATCATAATTCTTTGAATAAGATAAGTGATCAAAAATAATGTCTAATGTCTGAAGTGTAAACAATAAAAAAACGGAGGTAGTACATCATAAAGATTCTAGCTGAAAGAGATAGAGGGAGAGAGAGGTTGTACACTTGTCCATGTTATACAAACTCTAGCTAGGGAGGAGGCAAAGAAGATAGAGAACTGAACAAGCTCCCTAAATTGTTGATTGAAGCATATAAGAGCGTCTCAAAGAGATACCCAAAAATTGAAGCCCAAGAACCAATTTATAGGAGCAACCTAAAATTTTTTGGAAACATACAACAACTCACATAAAAAGTGGAACCCAAAATTTTAAATTGGGCTGTGTCATCTTTCTGAAGCCACGTTTCGGATCCCTTCACCATCTCACATGTTCATTCGGACCTCACATTGCTATATGGAGCTTGTTCCTTGCTCAATCTGGTGGTAAAGCTTGGGATTGAAGATATTGTCGACCTAGTGTGAGGTAGCAATTGACACAGGGCTGGCACTCTATCCGTGGTGGAAACAAAGAGGCCCTAGTCTCACCCAAATAAGGACTTTTCAAAGTTCAGAAGCTGAATAAGAGACAACAATGTCTCCATGTGATCACCATGATGATTGAGTTATGTAAGTGTTTGGTTCAGCTCAGGGATCTGCAATCAAAAGAATAGGAAGCTAATACCCTTGTTTGGTTGGCATTCGTAATGACATCCATTCACACCACCGTTTTATCAGAACGAAAGTTAAAGTTAGCTATCAAGCGTGATTGATAGGCTGGATGGCACAGACGCCGTCCAAAGGTCCAAAGCAGCCTCATGTGAACTAGTATCTATGGTTGCAGGGTGGGTCGGTGGGATGATTGGTCGGCTATTGTATGGATAGCCACAAGCTTCATCTCAAGAGGTGCCATGAAGGATGCGGCTGCACTAGTTGTGAACCTCACGCATGAGCCACTCACTGCAAGCCAACAAGTATGAGTTCGAGAAACGCTGGCACTAGGGGACTACGGTCTACGGCGGGGCTCTAGTGCGGGGGTACTTGACAAGGTATTTGGCTTGGCAACCACGACCTCCACGATGGTGGCCATGGGGGAACAAGGTCGCAGAGAGGAGAAGCGGGTGCTCACCAAGAGTTCCGGCGACGAACGGATGATGCAAGGCGGTTGTAGTCGAGGCAGAAAATCCTGCGGTTCACGGAAAGACGGCGACAAGGCGAGATCCCGCGTTCCCAATGTCCTATGCACGGCTCGGGTCATGAATTTGCTAAAGAGACACGTCAAGCAAAGACATATCAGTAACAGAAGGAGATGGGAGAGTATTCTTACCAGACTAGGGGTCTGCGGCCACGAGATCTTGAGAGGCGGCCAACTTCGACGGCGTCCCAAGGCTTTACCTCGGCCTAGGTCACGACGAGGTCAGCGTGGTGGCGATCAGAGACGAAAGGTAATCATGTAAAGGGACAGCTCACCTGCGGGGGGAAACGTCTCCTACGGCGCACCCGCAACGCGGCGAGGGAAGAGGGTAGGCGGCGTGGCGGCTAGGTCTGAGCGAGGTAGGGCGGGACGGAAACAGGAAAACGCGGCGTCGCGACGGCTAGGTCTGAACGAGGTAGGGAAAGCGGGCTTCGGGAGCAGCAAGAAAGGGAAAGCGGAGAGTAGGCCGGCGCGGGAAAGGACTAGGCGGCGCAAGTAAGGGTTTCGGCCGACAACGTTTGCTGCTGGCGAAAACTATTTGAGCCCGAATGGATCGGGATCATGTGACGTGATCCGGCATCGAACGGCGTTCTGTTTCACTCCTTCGTTCCAGCTCTTTGCTGCAGGCCCAACAAGAGAACCGTGGCCTGTTACTGTGCTTCCGCCTTATGTTATTTATACTAACTACTACTTCTTTGTAGAGCACTAGAAAAATCAATGTCGAGTTCAAAAAAAAAAATCAAAGCCACCGCTGATGCGCTGCGGTGCTGCCGGCTCAGGCTTGTGCTACGGCCTACGACCTGCCGATGAAGACATACACAAGGGATTCGTCTCCGCCTTTGACGGCTCGGTTTTGTGGAGGAGTCGCCATACTGATGTGGAGGCTAGCTGGTGCCATGACAAGGTGGAGTTTTTGTCGGCTGCGATAAGCTCAGGTCAGCTACTCTCAAGGAGCATGAGTCAGCCGGCCACGACGAGCTGCAAGGCTGCTGGGATGCCATCGATGCCGAGCCGTAGTAGTGAGCTACGGGCTGCCGTCGTGCCCATAGCTGGCACAACACTTGCATCGTAGAATCCTTGAATTTTAATTTAGATTTGTGTGTATTGCCAATTGTGGCGGACCGCCCCTGAAACGGGAGAAATCCTCCTCCCAGGATCCATTCTGGGCGACGTTCGTCGAAGCGAACATTCACGGGGTACAACACAGGCAGTAAAAAGCACGGATTACAGACAGAAGAAAAGTATTACATGAGTGTCATTAAAGAGTTTAGCTCCACAGGAACAGTTTTCACAAACAGCAGAAACGATTACAGTCCTCAAGCGACAACGGAAGGTGAAGATACAGACTCCGACTCTGACTCTAAGCAAAAGCAAGGGGCCTTGCCCAACGGCGCCCTGCTACTAGCCACACACAAGCAGCGGCTACTCCAGCGGCTCCCACTGGAAACTACTCCAGCCCGGAGACGACTCCTCCCAGAACTGGCCACCACTACCACCGGTTGCATCGAACTCTCCTAAAAACCACAAGTCGCAAAGCGTGAGCTTCTAGGAAGCTCAACAAGACTGACCCGTCAACAGGGCTGTCTACAGCCGACACCTAGACATGCACGGCTGACTCCGGGTAGGATAGTTGCAAAAAGGACACGTCTTACTAAATAGCCTCCTATTTTCAAGTTTTAGCTCAAATTAAGTTCGAGAAAAATAAACTTTAGTAGGCGCTGTAACTAAACAATCATGTTGACAACAATGATTAGTATAAGCATCACAACCATAACCATCATTCTTCTGCTGTTCACTTCTTAATGTATGCGACAGAGAGATTGAGTAAACTCTAGACTGAGAGTGTCAGTGGTTTGAAATGATTTACACCTGCAGAGTTAACCTGGTCACACGACACGTGTGCGTCCCGGACCGCACGTGGCAACCGTTCGCATCAGATCTGGCAAAGCTAATTCCCTCTTACGCTACCTCAACAGTGCCGCGTCCCACCAGATCACCCGTCCCAGACGGTATCTGTGGAGTTCACACACTGTCCACCCCAGACCGCCGCCAATCAGACACCGTAAGGTAGGTTCAGCTTTGCCGTCTCTAGGGTACCTAGGTTTACTGGTTCCCATAGTTCCAGCATGTGAGCAGTACATTCAATACTCAACCAACTGTGCCCCACGGATCAGACAGAGCTACCGCATACAGAACCCCCGTCTGTTACCTTTCTATCATTCTCTGTCTGATCCCAATTTCTTTCCATTAAACCTGAGCCTGCTAAATGATTCTCTAGCAAAAATGGAAGTTTCAATCAATTCCTAACATATCGCGAGCAGTGTCCAATCTGCTCGACTTCTACCAAGGAGAAATCCCAAGCATAGCAGCTACATCGGGCTACCTGTACCAATATTCCAGAATAGGCACTACTGAAAACATATGCATCTAGGATTTCATTCAACTCCTGTCGACCTAAATGCACATCACACGACCCACATATATTGTTGCAAAGAAAAACTTTAAAAAAAACGGTAGTGCACCGGGGCTTGCCTTGTGGATAGACTTCTTGGTCTGCGACAGCGGTGTCTTCTGCAAAGCTGGGGTCCGCCTCGAAGGCTACTTCGTTCACGTCGGCGTCTACATGATGCAAAAGTAGAGGTGACATTAGCAAGTATTAATTTTTTGCAAACTTATGTAGTCGTGAGTGAAACAAGGAATTAGGGTTGTCGAGGGGAAGCTATTGACCTAAGTCAAGTTAACGCCTTAATTAGCAACTAAACAAAACCCTAATCAAGCCATCGATGCACCTTTAAATGGCAGGGTTAAACCTAGGGTTTGTACAAATTTTTCCAAATTTTAATGGTTGCAAAATTAATTAAATAGGGTTTTTGGTCATTTTTTGATAATTAAATAAATCCCAAAATTATTAATTTTACACAATGAGGTTTTATATTTTTAATAAAAACTACGCTTTTCCCTGGTTCCAAAACATTTGGATTTATAATTTTCTGAGCTAGAATCAATTTTTTATTAATTCCCAGCTGATTTAATTGATTTTTCTGCCTAATAGAAAAAAGAAGGAAAAGTAGCTAGGGCCGAGCCCTAGTCGGCCGGCGGGGAGCTGCGGCGCTGCCGGCGTCGGCGATCGGCAGCGCGGGCACCCTTGGCCAGCGCTCGCCGCGGCGAGCTCGGCTAGCTTGGGTGGAACCCATGGCAGTGCCCGGAACAACAACGGCGACGGGTGGCGGCGCTCGGCCGAGTCCGGCAACGACGCGGCGGCGCTCCGGCATGCGGCGGCTGCTCGGCCTTGCCGGGGAGATTCCTCGCAGCACGGCGGAGCTCGGGGAGGGGGAAAACGGCGTCGGTTCTCCGCGAAAATTGCGGCGGCCGAGAACGGAAGTGGACGGCCAAGCCTCGGTTGCGCTGGTTTGTGAAGGAAGATGGCGATTGGGGCAGTGCGGCGCACGGTGGCTCGACGGGCGGCTCGGCGGAGACGAAGCAGAGAAGGAGAAAGGGAAACAGAAAAAGGGCGGCGGAGGAAACGAAAGAAAACGGCCGAAGCACTCCCTTTACGCGTCGGGGCGGACAGGCGCGCGCTCGCCACGCACACGCGCGGTGCAGTCCACGCGCGGCAGGTGGCGCAAGTGCCCTGCCTCGGTCGGGAGCGTGGAGCAGCGTGCGCGCGCGGGAAAGAGAAGGAAAAACAGAGAGAGAGAGAGAAAGAATGAGGAAGAAGGGGGCTGCCTGGTGGGGCTCACTGACCAGTGGGTCCCACTAGTGATGAATTTTTTAGAAAAACCCAAAAATTTTCAGGAATTTGACGAGAGCCCAGAAATTGATTCTAAGAATTAAAATAGAGTTTGAATTTTGAATTTAAAGTTTTAAACCAACAAATTCAAATTTTTGGTTGGTTTTTAATTCGCGAGAATTCTTCGTAAGCTTTATAATATTTCGGGACCAATGAAATAATTTTTTTTAGCAAATTACCCAAAATCTTTGTTAATTACTTTAATCTTAAATCTTTTTTTTGTATTTCTTTTAACTTGATTTAATCCCTCTTTTTAACCCGATGAAGAAAAACGAAGTGTTACACCAATTGATGGAGCATTATTGAATGAGATGCAGTCAAATTTCATTATTGAATATCTATCATTTCTGAATAAGATAGAGCCAAATTTCATTGAATGCTGAACAACTCATCAAGATCTTTCCAGAAATTCTCAATCGAAAGTACACTTAAAACATACAAAGAACTTGTGAACCTGTGAATATCACTTTTAGCCTTCAAAGAGTAACATTTTTCTTCTGTCTAGCAACAACTTGTAGCAGATGAGTGCAATAAATTTTTTCCTCCATTCCATTCGCTCCATCTGCTTTTTCCCTCCACTCGGTTGACCCTTCCGCTCCTTTTCCCTTCAATTTAATGGGTTGTTTGGGACAGCTCCACTTCATCATCTTATCTCCATCAACTCCACATCTAGAAAAAAAAAAGGTAGAGTTGGGGTTTACTACACCTTTTTTTTTAGCTCATGAGGAGGTGCTCCAAAAATTAAAGATCGTGGAGTTGACAGAATATTACCACCATGCCACTTATTACAAAACATATTCATTGTATTCTTTTTTCTTTTCTCGCGTTTTCCTTCTGAATTGAACGAATCTCACGTAGATACAGAGGAGCTCTCACCGTACAAAACATATTGATTTGTAATGAGAAAAATATAATTTTTTATAGGGACATAATAGACCTTTTCAATCAAAATTTTAGATATCTAGAACTGGAGTTAAATTTTAACCCAAACACTTTATGGTGGATCTTCAAAACTAGAGCAGAACTGCTCCATGATGGAGTTGTGGAGTAGAGTTGATTTTTATAGAGTGGAGCTCTCCCAAACAAGCCTTACACCGTGTAGCATTATTAGGCTGCTTGGGCCAACTTGGGCTGCGAGGGACCAGAACGAAGCGGAGAAGCAGAGCTGAAATGAGTAGTGAAACAAAGTACTATACGATGTCGGATCAAAAGGTACACGTCGATCTGATGTTCGTTAGGGGCCAGTTGGGGCTGCACATGGGCCAGTCAGCACACGAGGCCCAGCTGGCAGTGTCCCTAACAAACGTCAGGTGATCCCGATGCTTTTGGAATGCGGCAAATCCGTAGCCAAGTGTCCATGGCAACCCAATCCAAAAAACCAAAGCCTTTTGATATGACTCTACTCCACCATAGAGTAGCGCTATTCTAAAAACTACAGATAGAGCGGCTCTTTAGTAGAGTTAAACTTTTTTTTTAAGATGTTTGGCTAGAAGACTATTTTTGTTCTAGAAAAATTGGTTTGAGGGTAAAAATACATTGTTGCCTTTGACATACAATACGATGCATATACCAGATGTCGATGGCAAAAATACACGAACAACTTCATTCTTGTTTCACATACGGTAAGATAAAGTCACTCAATTCCTTAGAAAAACAAGAGAAGTGCTTTTATGCTCTAAAAAAACAGTGGCATGAATCCCAAAGCAATTATGTTAATTACTCTGTTAAATATGTTTAGGCTCTCTATTAGTGGAACAGGGCCTCCGGAGCCCAATCTCCAGCTCGAGAACCCATCGCCAGCACTTCTCTTCTCTCCCGCGACACCATCCCCCCACTCGGCGCTCTTCAACCGCCGGCGTTCCGCTATCCTTCCACCAGCGGCGCTCCATCCTCCTGCCGACGCTCAACTCTCCTGCCACCGGCGCCGCTCCATCCTCTCGTCGGCGCTCAGCTCTCCTCCCGTCGGCGCCGCTCCATCCTCCCACCGACGCCCAGCTCTCCTCCCACCAGCGCCGCTCCATCCTCCCGCCAGCGAGCCGCTCTTCTACCGCCAGCGCCGCTGCTCCCTGCCACTTCTCCTAGGACGCCGCGACACAGTGAGGTGGTGCTACGGCTGCTGCTGTCAGTCCTGAATCCATCTGGCCGGCGCCAAGCAGCCGTCGACTTGACTCACGACGTTGGCTGCCTTCACTGCCGGTATGTGTCATTTACACGTTGTCTGAAAGCTTTCAGAGCTTCTTACAATGCATCAAGTTGCTTCTGGTCGTTGTGCTAATATCTTGGTAGAATTTGGTATTGGAATGTTTCTACATTAGTTGTCATTAGCTTGTTGACATTTGCATGGTTTCTTCTCTGAAAAATGGATTCTAGAATTTCAGGCCGGCAACTGAGTAGAGAAATTTGTACGCATCATGTTCAATAATATTTGCTATTGTAGAAGCATATGCTGATACGTTTTGAGGTGACAGTAGCTTGAACGATTTTTATGTGTGATGACATGAGCACATAACTAGCTTTTACTGCTCAATAATCAGGCACAATGATTAGCTTGCTATTCAGTTTTTTTTTTTTCCTTTTTGTGACTTTAAAACCAGTTCATAGTGTCTGACATTATTTTTCTTTTTTGCTTCAAAGGTATCGCTTAATACTTTTTTCTTATACGTGTACAGATGATAAGGAGGAAGAAAGTAATATTGTAGTCACTTGGTGGATTGTTGCGCTGAGGACAACAACAGATTCATGGAGGTGAGGCTTCCGAGTCTGAAATTTCATTGCTTCTTATTGTAATCAATCATTTTGTGCTTCTATTAATCTGTGTAAACAATACAATGTCGTTTTTATGCCAGGAAAACAGTGGTCGCATTGGTTGCGACACTCATGAGAGCAAGAGGAGCTTCATTGGATTTTGTGACGCAGAGGAAACTAAAGTTGCATTGGAAGAGTATTGGAATATAGTGCAGATGACATTTGGAAGCGAAGATGAGTGTGTTCTCTTCTTAAAAAAGTAAGCTAAAGAGAAAGGATTCGGCACTAGGAAGGATATTGTGAGGCACGAGAAGAAGATTCGGGACATAATCAACAGACGCTACTTGTGCTATAAGGAAGGCAGTCGAGACCCGGATGCAAGTGACCGCTCGAATCGCAAATACAGGGAAAGAGCAAACGAGGTGTGATCGTCCTGTCCAACTCTGCATTAAGCTTGATAAGGACCGTGGTGTTTGGTTTATTGACAATTTTGTTGATGACCACAACCACTGGCTGGCTTCTCTAGATAAGACTCCGTTCCTTCGATGTCACAGGAAGATGTCAGATTTCTTGAAAGCTGAAATAATTCGAATGGAATCAATGGGCATTCGGAAGCATGTCATAATGGATATATTGCTTTACAGGTATGGAGGACATGAGAATGTTGGAATTATCTGGAAGTACATTTACAATTTCTCATGAAGGAATAAGAGGTCAAGAATTGCAGATGGTGATGCAAAAGCAGCTTTGGAGATAATGCATAACAGGCGGGACAAGGATCATGATTTCTTTTTTGATTACCAAGTCGACAGTGAAGGCCGTTTGCAGAATTCGTTCTGGTGTGATGCACAGTCATGCATGGACTACCAGTCATTTGGAGATGTGCTCGTGTTTGATAGCACATACATGATAAACAGGTACAACATGCCGTTCGTTACTTTGTGGGACTGAATCACCATCGACAAACTATAATATTTGGTTGCGGTATTTTCGGTAACGAGCGTGTTAAATCATACGTTTGGTTGCTTCCTGTGTTCCTGAGAGCAATGTGCCAACAGAAGCCAAAGTCCATAATAACTGACAGTGACAAGTCAATGATGAAAGCTATCTGCCGTGTGCTTCCTGGTTTTGATCATCATATTTGCTCTTGGCATATTGAGAAAGATTTAAAGAAACATCTTCGCCACTCATACATTGAGGAATTTCAGTTATTCATGTACGAGCGTTCGCACCGGCTTTGATTGAAGAAAAGTGGAATTCATTTGTTGCAAAGTGTGAAACTAGCAGAAACAAGTCATGGTTCGGTATGATGCATCGAAAAAAGGAAATTATGGGCTGCTGCCTTTTTAAGTGACAAGTACTCTTTGGGCATGAAAAGCAACAAACGAAGTGAGAACCTGAATTCTCGACTTCACCGTCACCTTGATTACTGCATGTGTTTGGTTGATTTGGTACAACATTATGAGAATGGCATTTCGGCCATGCGTCGAAGGGAGGCGGAGTTTGATTCCAAAGCATCTCAGTCTTGACCATCTACTGTCACCGATATGAAAGAACTTGAAGAGTCCCTTGGGCATATTTTTACATCAGCAAACTTTGATCTAGTCCAAAAGAAGCTACACTTGGTGGGCAGGTATGAAATTGAAGAAAGCATACATAATGCCAATTGCGTTAGGTTCATGGTGACTTCAAAGGAGCAGCATAAAAGGTGTATCATGTCGATCACACTTTAGTAGATCATGTTTCTGATTTTCGATGCAGCTGCCGTAAGATTGAGAGAGATGGCATCCCTTGCAGGCACATACTTTTAATTTTGACGCATGTAGATATCAAGGAAATACCGCAGTGTTATGTGGTGGGTAGACTCTCAAAAAATGCGAAAGCGTGGCCTTCCATCTCTTAGGAAGAGTGATCTACACGTTTGGGCTGAGAAAGAAGTGCGGTATTATGAGTTGTCTGCCTTAGGATCTGAACTCTTTGAGTTGGCATCCAATGATCTTGGAACTTATAAGGGCTTGAAGGAATACATGGAGGGTCATTTAGCCAAAAAAAAAAAGCCGTCCAATACACGTATTGATAGTAACACTGATGATGGCCATAAAGAACCTCGTGCTGCAGTTCTATATTATCAGTTAGCGACCCGAAATGTGCAGCTACCAAGGGTGCTCCCAGGGCTAGTAAGAGGCATAAGTCATTTGATGAGTGTCTGACGAGATTATGCAGTCGATGCCACAAATCTGGCCATGATATTCGTACTTGTTCAGATAGTTGACACAAGTTCAAGGCGTTCCTTTTCAATTCAAGCACAAAGTGACCCTTTTCAGTTCAAATAATAATGATCTGCTCTTCGTTAACCCCATCAGCTGTTACATTGCTGTTTTCTTTTTAAATGCATTACATTGCCTTTTCCATATCATCCGCACAACACTTTATACATCTATAACAGCATCAGATCTATATAAGTACAAGTATTTTTGTCCAAAATACAACTAAATACTTGGATAGAGCACCTCCATGCGGCGCGTCACATTGAACTGCACGGTGATGTAGTCCTCGTCAGCTTCGCCATCGAGAGGTCCTTGGGGACGGGCACCGCTTCCATGCCCGGTGCGTGCCGGCAAGTACCTAACGGATAAACAAAATAGAAGCGCTTTTCAACAATGCGAATCAAAGCGCTAATGTAACAAACAAAGAAAAAACAGGATTAAGAAATAGAGTTGGCAGCAGCAGGGCAGCCGAGAACCCTCCCCTGCGCTCGAACTAGAATCGAGTTTAATCCCAATAATAATAACAGATCACGCAAGAACAGGCACAACAATTTGGCAAAGAACTACGAAACCTCCGGATCATGTATGGAGGTGCATGCAGTTCGGCAAGAGCTGGCCGTAAGATCAGCCGGCCGAGGAGACGGAAGAGGAGGAGGACTGGAGGAGGCGGCGGCATGCCTAGTGCGTCGTCGGATCGAGGAGCTGCGCCGGCGTGACGCTTTCTGCCAAGGTCGATGTCACCAATCGAGCTGCGCCGGCGGATGGATTCTGGGCGGACAGCAGCAACCGCAGCACCACCTCGTTGAGCCGCGGCGTCCTGGGAGAAGTGGCAGGTAGGATGGAGCGGCGCCGGTGGAAGGAGAGCGGAGCGCCGACGGGAGGATGTAGCAGCGCCGGCGGTTGGAGAGCGTCGAGTGGGGGTGATGGCGTCGTGGGAGAGAAGAGAAGTGCTGGCGATGGGTTCTCGTGTTGAAGATTGGGCTCCGCGGGCCCTGTTCCACTAACAAAGAGTCTAAACATACTTAACGGAGTAATTAATAGAATTGCTTTGGTATTCATGCCATTATTTTTTTTAAGCATAAAACCACTTTTTAAAAAGAGTAAAAAGTACACAGCCGGTCCCTAAACTTGTCAGGGGTGTCATCTAGCCCCCTCTACTCTCAAAACATGGATTTGTCTCCCTAAACTATTTTTTTTGTTTCATGACAGGTCCTAACGGATCATTAACCCGCCAAACCATCCAACATGGCGCGCTGACATGTAAAGGCTAGCTGACTGGACAAGGATTTTTTCTAAAAAGCCCCCTCCACTTTTCAATAACTTGATGATTCGGTCTATGACGGGGTTATTTGGCACAGAGCTCCTGAACGTGTGTTTTTTTTTACGTGATAATTGAATATTTTGTATTATCTAGATTATTAATAAAGAAGTCTAATTTTTTATTAGAAATTTTCAATAAAATACTTGTTGTGGCATGAAAGTACGTGATTGGAACGCAGAAGTATAGATAATTAAAGGGGAACACAAAACGCCTACGACTTTAGAAAATACTCAAATTTTGACAAGGCCACAGCAATCTGATAACTGAAACATGCATGAAACAGTGCTAAACATTCACCAAAAGAACAGCTGTTTGCTGCAACCAAAAGAACAGTTGTTTACTGCAACCAAAAGAATAATTTCCAAACGAAACTAAGCATCATATTCTATCATGAAACAATCTGCCAAAATTCTTTCACTGAAGCATCTTCACTCTTCGGTTCTGCACAACCTCCAGATTCAGTGTCAACTTGACCCAGATGCAGCTCCAACGTTTTTGCTTGTCTCAGCTCCAGCAGCCTTGTTTGTTGTACCTCCAGCTCGAGCCTTCTTTGCTGCAGCTCCAGCCACCTTTCTCTTCTTTGAAGCAGCAGCAGCAGCAGCTTTACCTTTGTTGGTGCATGTGGTAAGTGCAGCTGACCTTACAGGGGGCCTATTATCATGGATGAATTGGCAATCTGGTAATGGACCTTGTGGTTGGGACAACATGCTGGGCTGAGAAGCCTATAGCACTGAAATTTTGCATGTTATTGCACATTTTAAGTTTTAGAAAGAATTGTGTGTGTAAGTTACCTCCTGCTGCATTTGAGTCACCATAGTGCTACTGAGTTGTGACATTAGTTGAGAACTAACAGGGTCCTGTTGTATGACATCCTATAAAAAAGTAGCATTTTGTTGGTAAACTAATAAACTGTCATGTAGTACAAAATTAAGAATTCTAGTACCTGAGTCATGACATTTAGAGGTTCTTCTACTAGGTGTGATTGAGCTTCAGATGCAATTATTTTTTTCTTCATCAGAGCTTATGCCACCCTTCTTTAGTTTGCAGCCAGCAGAGTTATTCCCTGTTCCTCGACAGTGCCTGCAAGTCATCTCCACACCATGCTCTGTTAAATTTGGTCCATTTTTTTCTTGCACTTCATATGGTTGCTTCCTCCTAGACTTTGCTGGTCGACCAACCTTCTTCTGATATACTGGTGGAAGAATCTCAGGACCATTCACATTCTCCCACTGGCTTTTATCACTGCAGGGCCATATGTTAAAACCATATGCTTTACCAAATGCTTCAGTTGAGTAGCAATTAGGCAGCACACTTTTAGCTGGGATTCTTTCATGCCTTAGACAAGAAATAGCATGGTTACAAGGGATCCCTGTCAACTGCCATCTTACACAATCACAAGTCCTGGCTATGACATCTATTCTGTACTGGAAATCCCTTTCTTGAACCTGAAAGACTCCGTGTCCTGCTGGTAAGGCATAGCATATGTTTGCTGCATCAGCATTCTTTAGCACCTTCTTTCTAATTTTTGGACAAATAGGCCCTTGCATCTGTTCTGTCAACTCCTTTTGCTTGCTGTAGTGTCTGGTCATGAGTTGACTTTTAACTCTCTCGAACATAGTCAGTACAGGCAACTCTCTAGCTTCTAGGACATACTTGTTGAATACCTCACAGTTGTTGTTCAACAAGATATCACACTTTGAGTATTCAGAGAAAAAAGCCCTTACCCATGTTTTTGGTGGCATATTTTCAAGCCACTCATATGCCTTCTGATTCAATGCCTTCATCTTGTCCATATTGATGTTCCACTATTGAACTGTAGAAGATCTAGCACATGCCCACAACTGATTCTTTAGAACTTCTCCTTTGAACTGACCTTGAAAAATTAGAGTACAAGTGTCTCACACAGAATCTATGCTCTGAGTCAGGGAACACTTGTTGCACACTTGGGGCTAATCACTTTAGGCAAATCTGCAACAGGATTGGCTGTAATGTCATCCCAATCAATTCCCACGACACTATCATCATGATCGAAGTACGCCACCAAATTCTTGAATTGATCAACCATTGCAGCCATGACATTAGTATCATTATCTCCAATAATGACTCTAAGTCCATCTGCGATGTCCTTTCCTGGTAAAAGCCAATAAATCTTCAACCTGCTAGTCCTTAAGTACCCCAAATCTTTCACAAATTGATCAAGGCACAATGGAGACCATGTATCTGTCTCAACATTATCAAACCAGCTGACCTTCCCACCAACATATGAGCGCAGATTGCCGTTCCCAACAAAGAATCCCCCATGGTGAACCTCAACAGAGAACTCGGAACCATTACCTACAATACAGCGACACAGAGCAACAAAAAATTTCAGCTTCGTGTCAAAATCAAAACCCTTAGCTGCATCAGAGAAAACCCAACTAATGGCACCATACTGCGCCGTCCGAGTCGCCGCCTGAGCCAGATTGGCTTGCCTGCACGGCCTCCTTCCCCGCAGAACCTCCGTCTCCCTTCGATTGCCTTCAATCATCCGAATGCCGCCGCCAAGTTCCTGCCGTCTCCTTGCCTCACCCGCGGGGAGATGAAACGAACAGTCGTGAAGAGAGTTGGGGGAGAGAATGAAAGCCTAGCCAGCGGAGAGGGCTTTTTAGAAAAAATCCTTGCCCAGTCAGCTAGCCTTTACACGTCAGCGCGCCATGTTGGATGGTTTGGCGGGTTAATGACCCGTTAGGACCTGTCATGAACCCAAAAAATAGTTTAGGGAGGCAAATCCACATTTTGAAAGTAGAGGGGGCTAGATGACACCCCTCGACAAGTTTAGGGGCCAGCTATGCACTTTACTTTTTTAAAAAACAAAGGTCATGGGTCAAAAGGAGTATGTTGTCGCGACAAATCATAGGAGAAAAAAAATCAGTCATCGACTAGAATTGATAAACGTTCACTCACAAAGTGGAACATTTGCTATTATAAAAGGAAGAAGTCCTTTTAACCTTGCTCAACTATTAATGAAGTTTGATTTACCTCTCTCAATTACAAAATCGGATACGATGACTCCTTCAACTTTGAAAACTGTTTGCTTTTTCTCCGATGGCGGTTTTGCTAACCTGGCTGCCACGTTGACACGGATAAACACGTATCGCTCTAAAAATTGTTTAAGGCATTTATATTACTCCAAAAATCTTGAAAATTTTTGTGATACCTAAACAGGTTGTGATGAGAAAGTTTGATTAAGACTAGCTTTTGATTCATCTCTAAAAAATTATAAAAAATCTCTAGTCAAGATCGATTTCAAGAAAAAATAGTCAAACACCACTTTAAAGATGCACAACACATAATTTTTTGCATAAGTGCATGCCAGTGACTTCATGATCCTCAAGATCACCTTAAAACATAATTTTTTTTTCAAAAATTAGAATTTTTCACATTTTAAAAGTGGACATTTTTCCTCCGTATCAACCCTGTTCAAAGATTTTTTTTATTATTTTAGGAGCTGAACGAAAACTTATTCCAATAATGAAAGTTTTTCAACATAAAATGTTAGGCTTCACAAAACTTTTCATGACTTTTAGGGTCATATAAACGCCATAAACCGATTTTTAGAGCAACGCATGCGTCAGCAAAACCACTGTCTACGTCCGTAATACTGCTGTCCAAAACTGTTTAGGGAGGAAAAAATAAATAGTTTTCAAAGTTAAGGGAGTCATCCTATCCGGTTTATAATTGAGGGAGGTAAATTAAACTTCGACAATAGTTCAGGGAGGTGGAAACGATTTTTTCCATTATAAAACTGAAATTGATGGAGTAAAATCTAATTAAACTCTTTGCCCACTAGATTCCAAACCATCTGTAGATTCCAAGCCATCCAACCCCATCCACGAGCTCCAGCAGACTAGTACATTTTTTTTTTGTGAAATAAGATTATTTTAATTATTAATTTCAGAACTGGTGATCGATTTGAAAAAATTGTAAAAATAATAGTCAGTCCGTAATTGGATTATCCATAGCCTAGGTGACAGTAACAAGCATCCGCGTGAAGGGCTGGGCATGACTGTAGTTGGGTGGCAGACGTTACCAACAGGTCCTATCGGCTACATGAAGCCCGATAAGTCATAGGATTCTAGGGTTTGGCCCACCTATGTCCTATCAGAGATAGGGTTTTGGCCCACCTGTGTCCTATCGTATTTATTGGGAGCTGACACTACCACAGAAAACATCATTAGTAACGGACTTTTTTTACATCAGCGACGTTAAATAGGCCCGTTAGTAAATTTGAGTCAATAAAAATATATGATTAGAGACGGGCCTGTTGGTAACCAAAAAATCGATAAGTCTGTTGGTAACTGGAAAACCAACACGTCACACACATGAATCATGAAATAACGATTTAACAATGACGCATAACGTTTATACATTTCTTAGGAATGCAATGCAAGTATTAAATTATATGTTTTGGTTGCAAATATGTATTGGTCAGTATGATTATTTTGTTGTACGTTGTAGTGTTCAGCTGTTCGAAAATGAAAACTATTATTATAATAAGAAAGCATACACGTAGATTATAAAAATTTTAATAATACATTATTGGATGATACAAAGGGAGTTACAAGTATAATATTGTCGAGGGTCAATATCAGAGGTAATTAACCTTAATGACCCGTGGCCTTAATGACGTGATTAAGACGGGAACGATTTCCGCCTCGACCGACCCTCATGTCATATGACACCTGACGGGCCGATCGGTAAGGAGTCTCTGCCTCGCCCAACGCCCCCCCCCCCCCGGTCCCCCGGGGAGGGGTCGGGTCCTCCGCAATACAGCCGATGCGCTCGACCCAATCAACGATGGGGTCGGGAGACCGCATCTCCGCCACGCCCGACCCCAGGGTCGGGTGAGCCACCTGCCACGCCGCGAGTAGGCAGGGCGGTAGCGCTTGGGCAATAAATATCTGCCACTCCCACGCTCAGTGACAGATGGAGCCATCGATTACTCGAGCAAGTGGGTGATAAATGCACACGACATACACCGGCCAAAGGACAGGCGCTGCTGCCTCGGCCCCTGTCAGAAGTCCACCTCTCTATTGTGACAGGACGTCCTCGAGCGACGGCTACGACGATGGCGCCACTCCGTTCACCACCAACAGAAACCGTCCTCCATACGGATGGGACGTCCACGATTGACGACACTCACCATGTCGTCGAGTCAAGAAGGCACCGCCATGCTGTTATCATCACTCACAGTGGCGTGGCCCAACTTGGGCGTACGGTCACGACCATTGACGCGTCATGAACCCGGACCTCCCTTTTCACGGGATAAAAGAAGGAAGAGCCGGAGGATGAAAGAACGGACCGATCAGTGAACAAACAAGGACACAAGCAACCCGGTAGAGAAGAACAGATCACGAACACTTCTCACATTCACGTTTTCATCCAGAGACTTGGGAAACCTTCCCTCTCTCGCCCGTTTGTAACCCCCTACTACAAACCAGTCGCAAGTAACACGAGCAGCTCAAAACTGGACGTAGGGCCTTATTGCCCAAACCAGTATAATCCCTTGTGTCCTCTTGCTAACCATCAGAACCCTAAAACGCACATCCCACGATAAAATTTACTAGTCGACGATAATGAACACCGACAGTTGGCACGTCAGGTAGGGGCTTTGCGCGTTTTCGTCGATCACCTTTCGGGTTTCGATGGCCAACTGCGCCCACGGATGGACTCCGGGCACGACTATGTGCTTCGGGAGTCTTAACTTCGTTGCCACTCCGAAGGGAACCTGGCGCTGGTTCGCATGCCAGCTTCGCCAATCGCCACCTCTGATTTTCGTTGCGTGCCGTCCGCATCGGCTAACGAAAAGGTGCGACGGTCAGGCAGGGGTTCGCGCTCTTCGAAGCCTGTGCATCACGGACATCGAGTTCGTGGGAATGACAGGCTATGCGTCGGAATCCTTCTTTGACCTCCTCGACGAGGCGAATGGAGATTCTGGCGCAGAACACAGCGAGGGAAGCCACAACCCCTCTCGCGAGTGGCTCATGGCACATTCGAAAGATCTCCCTGATCCAGAGAATGACCGTCCCACCACCCCGCCGGTGGCGATGACCAGGACTCCCTCCCGCGACGTATTGCCAGAGCAGTTACAAGCACGGAGGGAGGAACTGCGCGAGGCCAAGCGCCAGTTGGAGCAGGAGCAAGCGGAAGTCAACCGTGAACTCGCTCGTTGCGGGGCCGGGGGACGTGCTCGCTCCATGGCATGTGATGTACGCAGATGAATTGTCGAGGAAGGTAACGGACGCCCGCGTTTCACGCGGGCGAGCCAGAACCTCGCCGCGGCGGCGGCATTACTTCGGGGGCTCCCTGAGCCCGCCACGCCTGAGGCTCGACGCACTCAACGTGCAGTTGAGGCGCTGCTGCAACAAGCAGCGGCGCAACAAGCGGAGAGCTCGCGGTCGCGACTTTGCAGACCGCATACCCAGAACGTGTCTGTCCAACAGACACGTCCGGAGACGGACGGGGCCTCAAAAGCCTTTGTCCGCGGACGCTTAGGCGCGAACCATGACGCCCGCGCCATGTTAGAGGCGCGTCGATGCCAACTGGAGCACGTCTCCGGAATAGGCCAGGTTCGCCATCCGCGCTGAGGTGGGCGCCACGACGAGAACAAGGATAGGAGCCCGAGCCCAGATGCTCCGGGGCCCCGGGCTTCAGTTCCCACATCCGGGGCACTTCGTTTCCCCGGCGCTTCCGACCCCCAACCAACGTGCCGAAGTACGCGGAGGAAACGAACCCAAGCCTCTGGCTCGAAGATTACCGCCTCGCCTACCGAACTAGAGGAGCGGACGATGATTATTTCATCATCCGTAACCTACCCCTCTACCTGGCCGATTCAGCCAGGACCTGGCTCGAGCACCTCCCCGACGATCGGATCACGAGTTGGTCCGATCTAAAGGAGGTCTTCGTAGGGAACTTTCAAGGGACCTACCCGTACCCAGGTAACCCCTGGGACCTTAAGAATTGCCGACAGAAACCAGGGGAGACCCTCCGGGAGTATGTCCGGCGTTTCTCCCGGCAATGCAATAAGCTGCCGGACATTGGTGACGCCGACGTCATCGGGACATTCTTGTCCGGAACTATTTATCGCACCTTGGTCCACAAGCTGGGTCGCAAAAGTCCACGAACAGCCAAGGAGCTTCTGGATATCGCGACTAGCCACGCTTTCGGCGAGGAAGCAGTGGGCACGATCTTCAACCGCCCCCACGAGACGAAGGGTAAGCGAGACAAGGACGCCGGCGAAGGCCCCTCCGACCGCTCCCACAAGAAGAAAAAGATCCGGCAGCCCCCGTCCGGGGGCGAATGGTTGCGGCCGCCGACTGCAAGGGCACTAAGGCGCCAGCAGCGGACACCTCGGACCACTTCGAGAAGAAGTGGAATGGGCCATGCCCTAATCACGAATACCCCGTGAAGCACCTTTACAAAGAATGCTCGCTCATGAAGCGGTTCTTGACCCATGTGTCTACGAGGGGCAAGCCGAGAGGCAAGCCTCGACAAGCCCCTGGGGGTGCCGACGACGGTGATGGTGCTAGCGACGGCAACGGGGGTTTCCCGGAAACCGACGGGTGCCTCATGATCTTCGCAGGTCCGGAGTCGCACGGAGGAAGGTGCCACGCGAAGATCGAGCGTCGCGAGGTCTTCGTGGCTGAACCGGCGACGCCGACGTTCCTCCGGTGGTCGGAAGCACCGATTAAGTTCAATCGGTCCGACCACCCCAGCCACGTCCCACGGCCTCCCCTCGATCTGCCCGTCACCTTCGGGACCTCGATCAACTTTCGAACCGAAACCCTCACGTTCGAAGTGGTCGACTTCGACGGGTCTTACCACGCCATCTTGGGGCGACCATGCTACACGAAGTTCATGGCCGTGCCCAACTACACCTACCTGAAACTTAAAATGCCATGGCCGAAGGGGGTCATCACTGTTGGCGCCTCCTTCAGTGCGCCTATCAGTGTGAGACGGAGAGCGGTGAACTCGCCTCCACAACCATCGCGTCTGCGGAAGAGCTTGCTGCCATCCGGCAGCAAGTCACCGAAGGCGCGCCCGACTCCAACCGTCGCGCGGGGTCTTTTGAGCCCGCCGAGGGCGCCAAAGAGATCCAGCTCGACCCCGACAATGCCCCTAAGAAGGTGGCAAAGATCGGGACTTCTCTCTCCCCCAAATAGGAAAGCGCGCTCGTCAATTTCCTCCGCGCGAACATCGACATCTTCGTGTGGAAACCCTCGAACATGCCCAGCATCCCGAGGGAAGTCATCGAGCACTCCTTGCACATCAAGCCGGGATCCCGACCGGTGAAGCAACGACTGCGCCGCTTCGACGAGGAGAAGCACAGGGCAATCGGGGAGGAGATAGCCAAGCTGCTGGCAGCTGATTTCATCAAGGAGGTGTATCACCTCGAATGGTTAGCCAATCCCGTTCTTGTACAAAAAATAATGGGAAATGGAGGATGTGTGTTGACTACGCTAGTCTAAACATAGCGTGTCCAAAGGATCCGTTTCCTTTGCCGCGTATAGACCAGATCGTCGACTCGACCTCGGGGCGTGAAGCCCTCTGTTTCCTTGATGCATATTTCGGATACCATCAGATCCCCATGAAGGATTCCAACCAACCCGCGATATCCTTCATCATGACGTTCGGATCGTACTGCTACATCACAATGCTGTTTGGGTCGAAGAACATAGGCGCAACGTACTAGCGCTACATGATCAGGTGTTTCGATGAGCTCATCGAAGATATCGTCGAAGCATACGTGGATGACATTGTTGTCAAACCCAAGAAGACCGACCAGCTCGTAGTCGACCTGGAGCGGACCTTCACCAAGCTCCGAGTGAACGACCTCAAGCTCAACCTCAAAAAATGTGTTTTTGGGGTCCCGAGGGGGATGTTGCTCGGATTCGTCATCTCCGAGCGTAGCATCGAAGCCAACCCAGAGAAGATCGCGGCCATCAGTCGGATGGGCCTGATTCAAAACCTGAAAGGGGTGCAACGTATGACACGACCCGCCCAGGAAACCTCGTCTCGGAACGGAACCGTTCAGTCGTTGAGCCAAGATCCTGTTGGGCAACGCTCGGCGAAGCGAGCGTACACACGATACAACACAGACAGGGATAAACAGCAATAATTTACAAGAAGAGAGAACTTAATACATCATTGGTTCATAAATTTGAAGTTGAATCTTACATTGCTTCAGAGTACGCAAAAGTTTTTGAAAACGATAACAGCGGAAGACTGAACGATTACAACTCCGACACTCGGACTTAAGCAAAAGCACGCGCCGTGCCCACTGGCGTCATGCTACTAGCCACTTCAACAATTCACTGCGGCGACTCGCACAACTCCCACTGGAGGTTCCCAAACTCGGGGAGAGGTTCCTCCCAATGGAAGCTACCTGCTGGGTCCTGCATGACGGCGCCTGAAAACCACGAAACGCTAACGCGTGAGCTTCTAAGAAGCTCAGCAAGACTTACCCGTCAAAATGGCTGACTACAGCCGACACCTAGACATGCTGGCTGACTCGGGTGGGTTTACTTGCAAAAGGACTCGCAAGCCTATACTACTCTTGTCAAATTTTAGCACAGGTTAAGTGATTAGGAAAAATAAATTTAATTAGCACTGAGCTAAGCAATCATGACAGAAGTAACAACAGCATTAGCAATAATCATAGTTCATTCTCATTGTGTCTCAACCTATTTACTAAAATGTGGTGCGTTTCACGAGCATGCTCACTAACTGGGAGCGACAGCGGTTCGAAACGATTTTATACCTTGCAGGGGGAAACCTGACCGTACGACACGTGCGTGTCCCAGACACGTTGCAATCACTAGGCTACGTAGGTTTACTGGGGCCCATAACACCCAGCATACGACCAGTACATTCAACACTCGATCAGTCTCGGACCACACGGATCAGACAAGTCTACGGTCACCCTGGACCCAGTCCAGTTGCCGACCTACTTTGTATCCTACCTGACCCTCAAACTTTTATCTTCTTACTTATTCACATTTGTTCCTCGGTAGGGTATCTATACCAGCTATCGATAGGGTTTCCTATAGGAAACAAATGCAGCTATAGTTTCAATCAACTCCTAGCACTTAATGCACAAACAAGACACACTTAGTTATAAAAGAAAATTTTTAACAACGGTTGTGCACCGGGGCTTGCCTGGTTCCTCGGAGCTGATGTTGACTTCTTCGGCGGGGGTCGAGGAACTCGGATCTGCAGCTATCTCGTGAGCGTCAGAATCTACATGATGCAGTAGGATTATGATAAGTTCAATGAAAAAGAAACTTATTGTTATTATCAATAGTAACCTAGGGTTTAGATTGGCGACGCCCAGAATTAGGGTTAACCCTAATTACTCGACGCCGTTGATTAAATTCAATCCTTAATCTGTGAACGATGTTTAAAGAAATCTATTAAACTCTCATGAGGTGACTTTTAGTTGGCATGTTCATCAACTTCAACTCTAGTTAAGTTAATTCGACACTTTTCATCGGTTAATATTATT
Source organism: Oropetium thomaeum (assembly GCA_001182835.1). Lineage (NCBI taxonomy): Eukaryota > Viridiplantae > Streptophyta > Magnoliopsida > Poales > Poaceae > Oropetium > Oropetium thomaeum. The sequence continues at coordinate 698,814 of LFJQ01000088.1, read as the reverse complement.
TAATTCCCTCGGCTATTAAACTAGGGTTAAAATGAATATTTTAATTCTTCCTTAAGATTATTTTTAGTTGGTAGTACACCCTGGAATAAGCATTTTGGGCTTTGGGTGGGGCCTAGATGAATTTTCTATATTTTATAAAAATTCATCAAATTTCCTGTTTTTAATTTTATAAAATCAGAAAGCACTAGTAAACCTCAGAATAAAATTATTAAATTTTATGTGGGTATTCCTGAGCACCTGGTCTAAAACTTTGCTTTTGGGTCTAACCTTGTAAATGACTTTTACCATGCACTTTAGAAAATGGTATTTAAACTAGGCAAATTGAAGTGATTTAATAGGGTTAGATGCCATTTCGTGTTCCTAAATTCTTCATAAAATTCCAGACGGTGTGTAGTACCATGATGTACTTATGGATCAAAGGTTAGCCCTAGCATTGCTCTATAATGCAATTTAAGATTCAAAAAACAGAAAGGAGTGTTTCTAATTAATTCTGCAAATTTTTGGTCATTTGTTAAAAAGTGCTTTAACAGAAAATTAGTACTTTTCACAAGCGTTCTAAAAAAGTTTGGTTTGACATTTTTGGATTTTTCTGTAAAGTTCTACAGATTTTATAAAAACAGAGAAATAATCTGAAAAATAAAAAGAAAAAGAAAAAACAGGGGAGGTTGCGCCGGCGAGCTCCGGCGACCGTTTCCTGGTGACGGGGTGGTCGCCGGCCGTTGAACCTTAGATTTTCATGATCTACATGACATGACGAAGCTCAGCAACATGATATTCATCAAGGTTTTGGCCGTGAGAGGGGTGCTCACCGTGGGGGTGTCTCGAGGCGGCGGCGGGGAGCAAAATTCCGACGAGGTGGCTCGAGTTCGGAGGATTGGAAGGTTCTGTGAGCTTAACGGGGTGGAGAGGAAGTGATTTGGTGAGGGAATTGGATTGGGGACTTGGCCGGGGGTGGATTTCACCATGGAGCGGCGGCAATGGCGTCGGTGGGCGGCGGCCGGGGCAGAGGAAGTGAGCTTGCGCGGGGGAAAAGAAATGGAGAGGGAGGGGAAAATGGGGCGTGCCCGTTTTAAAGGAGAGCCGGGGTAGGGGAAGTAGGGGAGAGCAGGGGGGGTGTGGTCGGCATGGCGGTATGGCGGTCGGGCGGCTCGGGCGGCGGAGCAGCGACAGAGAAGAGAGAGAGAGGGAGAGAGGGCGAGAGCGGGCTAGAGAGAGAAAGAGAGAGCAAGGGGGTGAGGAGGTAGGGGGCGAGCGCCGGCAAGGGAGTGAAGGCGTCATGCCACAGGGCCCGTGTCGGGCGGGAGCAGCGGTGCCCTGCCGCGCCGTTTTGTCGGGCGGGCGGGGCACTGTAGCACGCCCGACAAAACTTATTTCTTTTTTTTTCTTTTCATTAAGGCTGGAGGGAAATTCAATGAATTGGCCCACTTCCCGAGCTCAAAATTTTTTTGAGAATTTTTGTACAAGCTCAGGAGTTTATTTGGAACACTTTTCATTTAAGGTTCAAGTCATGATTTGGTCTCTAAAAATTCTTGAATTTCTAAGTTGATTATAGCTTGTGTGAATTTTTAAGAGCTCTAAATCCTTTCCAAAAATCTTGAATAATTTTCCAAAATTCTATTTTGAAGTGTACTTAATTGTTATGTAAAAATATGGCTAGGATTCTGTGGAAATTTTAGTAGCCATGAGTTAGGGTTTGGATTCCTTCCTGTTAACATGATTTCGATACTGTTAGTTGAGATTTTTCCGGACTTCAGCTTTAGTGTTCTGTTATGTGCCAAAATTTTTACAGTGATTCCTTAGAGCATTTTAAACATAATTTCATTTTACTTCAATGTCTATTTTGCTTTTACGTGTGAATTTTGACTTCTAGGGTTTAAATCTGTCGATAACCTTTTAAGTGTCTGGCTCCTATGTGACTTTCTGGTGGTCGTCCCATTCGTTCACATTGAAACCAATGGTCTCAGTGCTTGCCGCTTAAAATCTGACGTCAAAATATGATTAGGAGGTTGTAGGTGGGGGAGGGGTTGTTCGAGTGTGGTCACAATAGGGCAGGGTCTGGTGTTAGAGCATGCCATCGTGTTTTTGACTCCAAACTAGGGTGGCCCAGACATTGGCCTCCTAAGAAGGGTCAGCTGTGGGCGGGATCAAGGATATGGTTGGTGGTACAGATGAGAGAAGTCAAGCACAACATGGCTAAGAATGGGCTATAGGGCTAGAGTACTTCTGTAAGGACCTGGTTATTGGTCAAGATAAGGAGTTTCCAATCCTAACATTACTCATCCCGGTTACGTACTCCGGATAATACGCCATCCGTTCAGAAGAATGTTAGGATTAGGATTTCCCATCATGACTAAAGGACAATGCTCCCGTCATATCACCATTTTGACTTTGAGAAGTGCCTGGGCGAACCGGCACAATTCACAAGCAAAATTGTGATCTTCTGAGAACAAACCTCTCGATAAGGACGAGTTAGGGGATAACGAATCATCAGAGTTTATGAAAATGCAAAAGGAAGGTTTTGCGGATGATGGCTAAAAGCCTATAGGGACTTTCTCTCGTTCAAAGGAGATAAGATTTCAAGTGATTGGAAGGATGTTCCGAAGCAATTGATTTTAGCTATGGGGTTGCTTGGAAACAAACAAAAGGAAAAGCTTCACCTAGCAGTGTAGGGGGGTTTACTTGTGAATGTCAAATCAGTACTCACAAGATTTGTCCTACTCGACCAACGTTTATAGATATCCCTCATATGTTCCACTGAGTGTCTCCCGGTACTCAGTCACATACCAATGGCGAGTGGGTTAAGGTTTTTGATTCACCAAAGTTGTCTGATGTGGAAAGGTGAATCTGGAGCTAGGTAATGACAGTTTGGTAATTTCATCGAGTATTCCTTCTAAAGGTTTTTTATGTTAACCAAATGGCCATGTTTGTCCCATAGTCACATCCATTTCCTCGCTTATGGTTACACAGATAGTCCAAGGTGCTTTACCATCTAAGTTGACCTGTCAAGGAGACAATCTTCTCATCGAGGACGGTACTAAAAAAAGGCTCAATTTTTGACACAGAGTACTATTAGGACTTGCTTTTTGAATTTGGTGTTACGTATACTCTATGACGGGGGTCTAGGAGAGGCCCTGCTATCCTTGAAAGTGCTACAGCCATTATTGATGAAACTTTTGCTCCTGGATGGTTTTAGTATAGGTTTGAAGGATTTCATCGTTCCTAGGTTTTGGAAAATTTGAGATATGTGAAGACTCGATTTGTCGAATAGCTAGATGATATCAGAGGACTGACTACAAAAACTATCGATCCCAAGAAGGAGACAAGGTGATTTATAAAGTGTACAGGAACGGCTCTAGATCACAAGAGTTGTATGCCTACAAGTATACCTCAAAATATGAACATTTCCTCAGGCCTTAGGAGGTGTTATCGAAGAATTCAATTTATACTAGGATGCAGCCTTCTGTTGTGCGAATGAGAAAGCCAAGACTGATAACCTTCGTAGGAGGTGACAAGGCTTTGCTTCCAGACACGGTCTCACGGTTTGGTCAAAGTGATTCACTTGGCAATAAGGATTGATAGGTGCAAAATATCCAAGTGGTAGAGGATTTCTCGACTTCTCCATATTGCACTCATTCACATTCGCATGATGAGTGAACGGAGGCCAATCTAGAAAAGAGCACTAAGATATGAAAGAATTTCTAGGATGAGGTGAACCTTTCCCCTGAAAGTGAAATGGTTTGTAAACAATTAAGGTTGGTTTTTCTTTTGATTCTGAAGGCTTTGGGTTTGACCCTAACATGATTATAAATAATATCCACAATTTTGAAATGACTTCTGACACCCTTTACTTTGTTAGACATCTTATTAAACTGTTAAGTTATGTTCCAGTTATCACTTAAATTCAACAAGTTAATAGTTATAGTTAGCCTTTTTCTGTTAATCAGCAATTGATTTTCCTTTTTATTAGGTGATTTTATTTGTTTTACAATTTTAATATGCAATGCAATCCTACATTGACCTATACGTCCTCACCAAGTAAAAAGAATACGCGTAGGCGGTGGCAGAATCGCACTCAAGTTAGCCGTTACTACACGTTTCTTACGATACCGGGTTAGCGTACCTACAGAAAATGGCATCACAGGCAGTTCAATATAAATATATATCGAAAGTAAAAACAATAACCCATATCATTGCCATATGGGTCGCCCCGAGTAGGTCACGTACGGGGATCACGTGTCCGACCTTCCCTGCGTGGCGACAGATTGCACTTTACCTCAGGCAGCGGAGGTATGAGAGTGTTCCGCAAAACCGAAGTCGTGAGGAACAAACTCATCTCTTGTATGCCAAAGACACAAGACTCCACTGTTGCGAAGGTCTGCATTCACAACAGGTCCATAACACACACCTCGTACGGTAGAGGGCCGCTTCTCTCCCTAAACGGCAAGGGGGCGTACTATGTTACAGCGAACGTAATAGCTCCTTCTATACCATCATGGTATAGAATGCTACTGTTGCGGATGCAACAGGGATTTCTCGACCTTTCACCGCAGTCGAGCGGCGTACCTTACCTTGCTTACCTGAGCGTAGGTGCGTCGTTACAGAAAAGTAAATCTAAACTGGGTTTTGTTAGCTCCTACACTAGATTAGCTTGCCACCTGATAACCTATTAACTAATAGGGCTCGTACCTCACTCGCACGTAAATTTTCGAAAATATGCCTTAAACGTTGTATCGTTTCCCAACACGGCTCTGATACCAAAGCTGACACGACCCGCCCAGAAAACCTCGTCTTGGGACGGATCTGTTCAGTCGTTGAGCCAAGATCCTGTTGGGCAACGCTCGGCGAAGCGAGCGTACACACGATACAACACAGGCAGGGATAAACAGCAATAATTTATAAGAAGAGAGAACTTAATACATCATTGGTTCATAAATTTGAAGTTGAATCTTACATTGCTTCAGAGTACGCAAAAGTTTTTGAAAACGATAACATCGGAAGACTGGAACGATTACAACTCCGAGACTCGGACTTAAGCAAAAGCACGCGCCGTGCCCACTGGCGTCATGCTACTAGCCACTTCAACAATTCACTGCGGCGACTCGCACAACTCCCACTGGAGGTTCCCGAACTCGGGGAGAGGCTCCTCCCAATGGAAGCTACCTGCTGGGTCCTGCATGACGGCGCCTGAAAACCACGAAACGCTAACGCGTGAGCTTCTAAGAAGCTCAGCAAGACTTACCCGTCAAAATGGCTGACTACAGCCGACACCTAGACATGCTGGCTGACTCGGGTGGGTTTACTTGCAAAAGGACTCGCAAGCCTATACTACTCTTGTCAAATTTTAGCACAGGTTAAGTGACTAGGAAAAATAAATTTAATTAGCACTGAGCTAAGCAATCATGACAGAAGTAACAACCGTATTACCAATAATCATAGTTCATTCTCATTGTGTCTCAACCTATTTACTAAAATATGGTGCGTTTCACGAGCATGCTCACTAACTGGGAGCGACAGCGGTTCGAAACGATTTTATACCCTGCAGGGGAAAACCTGACCGTACGACACGTGCGTGTCCCAGACTCGCACGTGGCAACCGTTCACACCAGCTCCTGCAACGTCAATTCCCTCCTACGCCTGCCTTAGCAGCGCCGCATCCCACCAGACAACACGTCCCAGACGGTTTCTGTGGAGTTCCCACGCTGCCCACCCCAGAACTCCTCCTAGTCAGACACAATAGGGCAGGTTCAACGTTGCAATCACTAGGCTACGTAGGTTTACTGGGGCCCATAACACCCAGCATACGACCAGTACATTCAACACTCGATCAGTCTCGGACCACACGGATCAGACAAGTCTACGGTCACCCTGTACCCGGTCCAGTCGCCGACCTACTTTGTATCCTGCCTGACCCTCAAACTTTTATCTTCTTACTTATTCACATTTGTGTGGCCCATCTCATGAAATAGTTTCATTCAACAACCTATCTTTTCGCGAGCAGCGTCCACTCTGCTCGACTTCTACCGGCAATACCTACTAAGCATAGCAGACTAAGGGGTATCTATACCAGCTATCGATAGGGTTTCCTATAGGAAACAAATGTAGCTATGGTTTCAATCAACTCCTAGCACTTAATGCACAAACAAGACACACTTAGTTATAAAAGAAAATTTTTAACAACGGTTGTGCACCGGGGCTTGCCTGGTTCCTCGGAGCTGATGTTGACTTCTTCGGCGGGGGTCGAGGAACTCGGATCTGCAGCTATCTCGTGAGCGTCAAAATCTACATGATGCAGTAGGATTATGATAAGTTCAATGAAAAAGAAACTTATTGTTATTATCAATAGTAACCTAGGATTTAGATTGACGACGCCCAGAATTAGGGTTAACCCTAATTACTCGACGCCGTTGATTAAATTCAATCCTTAATCTGTGAAGGATGTTTAAAGAAATCTATTAAACTCTCATGAGGTGACTTTTAGTTGGCATGTTCATCAACTTCAACTCTAGTTAAGTTAATTCGACACTTTTCATCGGTTAATATTATTTAATTCCCTCGGCTATTAAACTAGGGTTAAAATGAAGATTTTAATTCTTCCTTAAAATTATTTTTAGTTGGTAGTACTCCCTGGAATAAGCATTTTGGGCTTTGGTTGGGGCCTAGATGAATTTTCTATATTTTATAAAAATTCATCAAAATTCCTATTTTTCAATCTTATAAAATCAGAAAGCACTAGTAAACCTCAGAATACAATTATGAAATTTTAAGTGGGTATTCCTGAGCACCTGGTCTAAAACTTTGCTTTTGGGTCTAACCTTGTAAATGACTTTTACCATGCACTTTAGAAAATGGTATTTAAACTAGGCAAATTGAAGTGATTTAATAGGGTTAGATGCCATTTCTTGTTCCTAAAATCTTCATAAAATTCCATAGGGTGTGTAGTACCATGGTGTACTTGTGGATCAAAGTTTAGACCCAGCATTGCTCTATAATGCAATTTAAAATTCAAAAACCGAAAGGAGTGTTTCTAATTAATTCTGCAAATGTTTGGTCATTTCTTAAAAAGTGCTTTAACATAAAATTAGTACTTTTCACAAGGGTTCTAACAAATTTTCGTTTGACATTTTTGGATTTTTATGTGAATTTATACAGATTTTACAAAAACATAGAAATAATCTGGAAAATAAAAAGAAAAGGAAAAACAGGGGAGGTTACGCCGGCGAGCTCCGGCGACCGTTTCCCAGCGACGGGGTGGTCGCCGGCCGTCGAACCTTGGCTTTTCACGATCTAGATGACATGACGAAGCTCGGCAACATGATATTCATCAAGGTTTTGGCCCTGAGAGGGGTGCTCACCGTGGGGGTGTCTCGGGGCGGCGGCGGTGAGCAAAATTCCGACGAGGTGGCTCGAGTTCGGAGGATTGGAAGGTTCTGTGAGCTTAACGGGGTGGAGAAGAAGTGATTTGGTGAGGGAATTGGATTGGGGACTTGGACGGGGGTGGATTTCACCGTGGAGCGGCGGCAATGGGGTCGGTGGGCGGCGGCCGGGGCAGAGGAAGTGAGCTTGCGCGGGGGAAAAGAAATGGAGAGGGAGGGGAAAATGGGGGCGCGCCCGTTTTAAAGGAGAGCCGGGGTAGGGGAAGTAGGGGAGAGCAGGGGGGGGTGTGGTCGGCATGGCGGTATGGCGGTCGGGCGGCTCGGGCGGCGGAGCAGCGACAGAGAAGAGAGAGAGAGGGAGAGAGGGCGAGAGCGGGCTGGAGAGAGAAAGAGAGAGCGAGGGGGTGAGGAGGTAGGGGGCGAGCGCCGTCAAGGGAGTGAAGGCGTCGTGCCACAGGGCCCGTGTTGGACGGGAGCAGCGGTGCCCTGCCGCGCCGTTTTGTCGGGCGGGCGGGGCACTGTAGCCCGCCCGGCAAAACTTATTTCTTTTTTTTTTTTGCTTTTCATTAAGGCTGGAAGGAAATTCAATGAATTGGCCCACTTCCTGAGCTCGAAAATTTTTTGAGAATTTTTGTACAAGCTCGGGAATTTATTTGGAACACTTTTCATTTAAGGTTCAAGTCATGATTTGGTCTCTAAAAATTCTTGAATTTCTAAGTTGATTATAGCTTGTGTGAATTTTTAAGAGGTCTAAATCCTTTCCAAAAATCTTGAATAATTTTCCAAAATTCTATTTTGAAGTGTACTTAATTGTTATGTAAAAATATGGCTAGGATTCTGTGGAAATTTTAGTAGCCATGAGTTAGGGTTTGGATTCCTTCCTGTTAACAGGATTTCGATACTGTTAGTTGAGATTTTCCCGGACTTCAGCTTTAGTGTTCTGTTATGTGCCAAAATTTTTATAGTGATTCCTTAGAGAATTTTAAACATAATTTCATTTTACTTCAATGTCAATTTTGCTTTTACGTGTGAATTTTGACTTCTAGGGTTTAAATCTGTCGATAACCTTTTAAGTGACACCTGGGGTGTCACAACGTGTGACCGGGTGCTTAGCGGCGCTGAGCCGCTTCATCTCACGCCTCACAGAACGCATGCATCCCCTCTACCAGCTCTTGAAGAAATCCGAGCGATTTCAATGAACGCCCGAGGCACAGGACACCCTCGACAGGATAAAACTTATCCTAATGAAGCCTCCGATCCTGGTGCCTCCGACCCCTAAAGAGTCGCTCCTCCTCTACATCGCCGCGACGACTCAGGTCGTCAACGCTGTCTTGGTTGTAGAGCGGACGGAGGAAGGTCACGCCCTCAAGGTCCAACGCCCGGTTTACTACGTGAGCGAAGTCTTGTCGGATACGAAGACCCGATATCTTCAGATATTGAAAATCCTTTACGGCGTTATCCTCGCCAAAAGGAAGCTCCGACACTACTTCGAATCACACCCAGTGACCGTGGTCAGCTCCTTCCCCTTACGAGAGGTCGTGGAGAACCGCGACGCGATAGGGAAGGCCGCAAAGTGGGCGCTCGAATTGATGGGCGAAGGGATCACATACGCTCCTCGAACAGCGATCAAGTCCCAGACCTTGACTGACTTCATAGCCGAGTGGACCGAAGCACAACTACCCGCAGCTCCTGTCGACCAGGAGTACTAGGTGATGTACTTCGAGGATCGCTGACGCGTAAGGGAGTAGGGGTCGGAGTCGTCTTCGTCTCCTCTCTGGGGGTGCGTATGAAGTACACGATCCACCTTCTGTTCCCTGCTTCCAATAACGTGGCCGAGTATGAGGCAGTCGTCAACGGGCTCAAGATCGCCGACGAGTTGGGAATTCGACGACTTGAAATTTAGGGCGATTCTCAACTTGTCGTCGACCAGGTCATGAAGGAGTCCGGCTGCCACAGCGAGACCATGGATGCGTACTGCCAGGAAGTTCGTAAACTGGAGCACAAGTTCCACGGTCTCGAGCTCAGGCATATCCCGAGGCGGCAGAATGAAGCGGCTGACTCCTTGACGAAGATGGCAGCCAGACGCAAACAAACCCCGCCTGGGGTCTTCGCCCACAACCAGAGCCAGCCGTCGGTCCGGCCCAAAGACGACCCGGAGGTCGGCACCGAGCCCCTCCCAAGGGAAGGGGTCGGACCGACCACAAAATCAGATTGATGAGGCGTCCGCACCTGGCACTGGTCCTCCGACCGATTGTAGGACGCCGTACCTCGACTGTCTCCTCAAAGGAGAACTCCCCAGAGACAAGACGGAAGCTTGGCGCGCCGCACGATGCGCCAACTCTTTCGTCATCATCGATGGAGAGCTTTACAAGAGGAGTCTCACCAAGATCTTGCAGCGCTGCATCCCGATCGAACAAGGAAAGATGCTGCTGCACGACATTCACGGTGGGGTCTGCGGCCATCATGCCACGCACAAGACCCTCGTCGGAAACGTGTTACGACAAGGATTCTACAGGCCGAACGGCCGTCAGCGACGCTGCGCAGATCGTGCGCACGTGTGAGGGCTGCCAGTTCTACGCTCGGCAGACCCACCTGCTGACACAGGCATTGTAGTCCATCCACGTCACGTGGCCGTTCGCGGTCTGGGGGTTGGACTTGGTCGGACCTCTTAAGAAAGCGCCCAGGGGCTACACCCACCTCTTGGTGGCGGTCGACAAGTTCACCAAATGGGTCAATGCCGACCGGTCGTGAAGATCCGACCAGAGGAAGCGGTCGAATTCTTCCTCAACATCGTCCACCGCGTCGGGGTCCTAAACTCCATCATCACGGATAATGGTACGCAGTTCACGGGAAAGCGATTCCTCAAGTTCTGTGACGACTACCATATCCGAGTCGATTGGGCGGTCGTGGTGCACCCCCGTACGAACGGGCAGGTCGAGCGCACGAACGGCATGATTCTCCAGGGGCTGAAACCTCGGATCCACAATTGGCTGAAACAGTTCACGGTCGGTAGGCGGCCGAGCTTCCCACCGTACTTTGGAGTCTACGGATGACCCCAAGCCGGGCGACGGGGTTCACCCCATTCTTCATGATATACGGCTCCGAAGCCGTCTTGCCAACCGACCTCTACTACGGCGCACCGAGGGTCAAAGCGTACGACGATGAAGGGAACCGGACGTCCCTCGAGGACGTCATGGATCAGCTCGACGAGGCACGGGACGTGGCGCTTCTCCGATCGGCGAAGTATCAGCAGGCGTAATGATGTTACCACGGCCGGAACGTGCGGGAGATAGCATTCGACGTCGGCGACCTCGTCCTTCGATGCATCCAGAGTAACAAGGACCGCCACAAGCTGTCGCCTCCGTGGGAAGGTCCTTACATCGTCTCCAAAGTCCTCTGGCCCAGCACCTACAAGCTGCAGACCGCGGAAGGACAAGAGATCGCCAACGCCTGGAACATCGAACAGCTACGTCGCTTCTATCCCTAGACTCGTAGTCATTTCATTGTTCCCGTCCGCCGAAACAAGCGGCGCCCGACTCCCATCGCACGGGAGTCGGACCCCACTCGGGGGCTACACCTGCAGGGTACACGCACCGCATGCGCGCCCTGAGACCCGTTCATTTTTCATCACTTGCTTGCAAAACTTCGAGAAAGGATAAATAAGAGGATAAGAAAAATTCGAGGTCAGACCGGTCGGAATGCGAAGTGCTTACAGCAGTCGAGGGCTACAGCTACAACGCTCACCGATAAAACCGAGTACTTATCCTATTCATGATTTATCCTCTCTGGAAGCTTCGACCCCTCGTCCCGTATTTAAAACTTAGAAAGGACAGTCGTGGGTGGAAGAAGACGTGAAGTCGAGTTGGTCGGACTGCGTAATGCCCACGACCCCCGAAGTTTACGGCAACGACGCTCACCAGCTAGATGGAACGTCGACGCTGCCCATGACCTACGATTTCTAAGTTTCGAATACAAGGAAAAAGGGGACGAACACTTTCATAAATTTGTGAAGGAACGCCTTCGCGAACGAACACACTCTAGTAGTCAAAGGACATCCAAATTGTTCTCTTAATTTACAAAAGGACCGGGCATTTTGGCCTCGGCCGTCCTATATACAAACTAAAACTAACTACTTCCTACTCTACAGGGGCGGGAGGGGGGTCGTCCTCTTCCTCTTCTGCCTCCATCCTCGCAGCCAAGGCGTGCACGAGAGGGGCCACTTCCTTCTCGATGGCATCCAGCTCGGTGTCGGTGTAGCCGGGAGCAAAGCCCTCGCTCATCAAGTCGAGGACGATGCTAGAGTAGTGCGACCGGGCGACGACGAACGTCCGATGCACACCCCGATGCAACGCGTCCGCCTCCATGGCACGCGACCGGGCGACGAGGCGAGGGACTTGGGGAGTAAGAGAGCTCAACCCAACTTCATTGGTGACCCCGAGGTCGGAGAGGGCTACGCTGACGGCGACCCAGAGCGCGTCGTGCTCCTCGACTTCCCGCTTGAAGTCCTCTTGGATCCGCGACAACTCCTCCGCGCTCGCCTTCAACTTCTCGGACAGCCCTGCAAGAAAGGGGGCGCAACAGTTAGCTCACATCTGCCTAAGGGAAAATAAGGCCGAGCCGAAGACACGACTTACCCGTCGTCCCAGCCTGGAGCTTCTTGAATTCGGTGTCCTCCCTGGCCCTGGCCTCCTCCTCTAGGCTCGCCCTCGCCACCTCCGTCCGCCAGGTCTGCTCCACCGCAAGTACAATGATGGGGTCGCAGGCCCGGCGCACCTCCTCTGACTCCGCCCGCGCCTGCCGCACCTCCTCCAGTGCGGCGCGGAGCCGGTCCTCCACCTCCAAAAGATGCCCCGCCGTAGTCCGCTCCCGAGCGAGAGTGTCCGACACTGCGCCACGGGCGGCGGCGAGCTGCTCCTCAAGCTCCCCGTGCACAAGGTGGCCTCGAAGTAGGGCTGCGACGAAGTCCAGTGTGGACGCCGCCGACAAGACCCCCTCCAAGGCTCGCCGCAGGCTCCCGGGTCCCGAGGCACCTTCTTCCGTCGGCACGTCGCCAGCGTCGTCCTCCACCGGCGCGGCAGCCGCCGCCGACTCCTCCGTCGTGGGAGATCCAAAAATTGGCGACCCCGGCTCTGTCGCCGATGCCGCCGCCGGCACCTTCGGAGGAACGGCCGCCGTCACCTCTACCGATGGTGAGGGACTAGCCAGGAGGGCTCTCGGCCCCTCCGCCACCGTCGGCCCCGACGTCGCCGACCGCTCTTGGGACGGCTCCGCAGCCGCCCGAGGCTCCGCCACCGACGGGCGCCGGGGCTCCGAAGCCCCGCCCAGGCCGGGTCTTGGCGCACCCGCAGGCCATCGGCCCGCCAGGGCCTTCTTCGGCGCCGTCCAGAGTTCCATCGCCTGTACCCCGACCCTGCACAAAAAATACGGTAAGTAAAGGCAGACAAAAGGTGAAGTGTGTGCGGCACACTTACCCGCGGGGCACGGAGCGGCGACGCTTTGGGTTCCGCCCCCCTTGCTCCTCCATGGGCCGCTTCTCGCTGACCCTTAAGGCCGCGGCCTCGCCCAGTGAAGGCTGCGGCGCCTCCGTGCGGCTTGAGGGCCCGGAGGTCGATGGCCCCGACCCCGCCGGCTCGGGGTGGGCAGGAGTCTTCAGCAGCGCCGGTGGCCTTTCTTCGGGGGCCGGCCACGCCGCTAAGCTCAAGGGGACCGAGGCTGATGCCGCTTCCGACCTCCGAGGCTCCAGCCCCGGCTCCTGCGCGCGCGGGCGCACCACCTGCCCCTTTGGGACGGGACGAGGGATATCCACGACCTTCTCGTCCTCCTCCCCCTCCTCCTCTTCATCCTCCTCATCCTCGTCCTCATCGTCGTCGGAGCCCTGGCGGCGCCGACCCCGGTCCCATTGAGCCCGGAGCCTCTTCGTCTTCTTCGCCGCTCGGGCGTCCTTCTTCTGCTTCTACTCCTCGACCGCAAGGCGATTTGCCTCCCTGACGGCCGCGTCCTCTGGGACGGGGGCAAGGAGGGTCGGACAAGGAGGCCCGCCGGCTGACATCCAGACGAGGGAGGAAGGGAAGAGTCAGGGGCGAAAAAACCAAGAAAAGAAGGGAACTGCAAAAAGGGGAAAGATGACTTACCAAGGCGGTGCTCCCCTTGGCAGGGCGCATCGGGGGATGCCCGTCGAGAGAAGCATCGGCGTCTTCGGTCGAGAGGGTGTCCCTCAGACGCTGCTTCAACTCCGACTCGGAGAGGGGCTCGGTCAACAACACCGACCCGAAAAGATCCGAGCCTAGCCCCATCTCTACATCCGGAGCGGGCGCGCCATGAGCGGCAGCACCCGCCGGGCGTGGTACGCGGCGATCACGCCGGCGCCACGCACCCCCCGAGCCCTCAGGTGCCGGACGGCGTCCAGGAGGTCGTCCAGCCGCTTCCGCTCCTTTGATGGCGGCCCCCACTTCCACACCTCAGGCGTCGTGTCGAAGGTGCGCCCTGTGAACTCCGGCAGGGGGCTGGCGGCGTCGTTCTTGAGGTAGAACCACTGCGCGTGCCAGCCCCTCTTAGAGCTCCTCAGTCGAAGAAGGATGTAGGCGCTGGCGTGCTCCCCGCGGAGATGGATGCTGGCACAGCCGACGGGCAGTGGGGCCCCATCCTTCGTCGGAAGCGAGACGGCGAAGTACCGCCAGAGGTCGAAGTAGGGCACGATCCCCAAGAAGCCCTCGCACAGCGCTACGAAGACGGTGATGTGCTGGACTCTGTTGGGGTTGAGGTGTTGGAGTTCGAGGCCATAGTAGTGGAGGAGCCCTCGTAAGAAACGATGCGCGGAGACTCCCAGCCCGCGCTCGTGGAAGTGGGCGAAGGATACAACGTACCCGTCCACCGGCACCGATGCTGTCTCCTCGCCGGGGAGCAGCCACTCCCTCGCCTCCGTTCGCGCGACGAGGAGGCCGCGCTTCACCAAGCCATCAAGGCGCACACCCACACATCATCTCCACCAGTTCACGGTGCGGGGAGACGAAGGGACGCGAATGCCAAGTGATGACGAATGGGCGCGCAAGGTGCGTATTTATACCCCCCGTCCGCTTGGCATTTTCCCCAATCACTACGAGCGGGACCCGCACGGCGGCCTCACGCAGCACGATTATATCTTCCGCCTGTTTGGCGTTTTCTTCCCACTCGCTGTAAGCAGGGCCCGCACAGCCGCCTCGCTCAGCGTGGTTGTGTCTCCCGTCCACTCGACTTCCTTCTTCCCACTCGCTGCAAGTGAGGCCCGCACGGCCGCCTCGCGAGCAGCGCGGTTATATCCCGCGCCCGCTTGGCGGTTTCCTCTTAATCGCTGCAAGCAGGGCCCACGTGGCCGCCTCACTCAGCGTGGGCGGGCGGGCGTGCACTCATGAGGTCCGAAGACTAACGCGGCCGTGCGTCCCATCACGGCAGGCGCCTGCCGCACCTCTGCCGCAAAATAAATACTGACAGGCGGCAACTTCGGCTGAAATATGCCCCGACGGCCCAGAGAGTTCGAAGGCTGGCCTAGCAAACGGGTTCGACAGCTGCTCAGGGCGAAAATAGAGCGAGGGGTGGAGGGAGATTGGCTCGCTAGCGGCCAGCACCCTGGCGCTCGAGCGCCGAGGGCATCACGATCCACGTTCAAGTCCCGGTTCGAACCGGCCCATGGGTATTTCACCGCAGAAAGCCAACGAGCCCTCGGAGCCTATCGAACGGCATGCGGGCACCAAATTGGGACGGCAACCGAGAATATTGAGGTCGACCACCAGCTGGTCCATCGAGGTCCCCTCGAAGGGACTCCGGGGCTTCACTTGAACTCTCCCATTAGCAGCTCGACGAGCGTCACGCTTAGGCCCCCGCGGTAAAGCGTGGCTCGGCTCAACCTCCTCGTCCAGCGAACGGACGCGCAGGAGGAACGACACAAGTCGAACCGTGTCCGCGAACGGACCGCTGCAACGAGCGGAGGTCTCGGGGAACGGAATCGCAAAAAGAGATCCAATACGGGATCGCAGAACACGTGGACTCGTAAGCCAGAAAGTGAGCCTATGGTCGTGAGCCTTCCTCTCCCGATTTGAGTGACCCCCGACTCCCTTCCGCATGGAGGTCCGGCCTCGCTCGGGGGCTACCGTCGAGGCTAAATACCAGAAGTAATTAACCTTAATGACCCGCTGCCTTAACGATGTGACTAAGGCGGGAACGATTTCGCCTCGACCGACCCTCATGTCGTACGGACACCTGACGGGCCGGATCGACAAGGAGTCTCCGCCTGGCCCGACCACCCCCCCCCCCCCGGAGGGAGGGGTCGGATCCTTCGCAATACTGCCGACGTGCTTGACCCATCCACGTTAGGGTCGGGAGACCGCACCTCCGCTTCGCCCGACCCCAGGGTCGGGCGAGCCACCTGCCACGCCGCGAATAGGCAGGCGGGTAGCGGTTGGGCAATAAATGCCTGCTACTCCCACGCTCGCTGACAGATGGAGCCATCAATTACTCGAGCAAGTGGCGATAAATGCACACGACGTGCACTGGCCAAAGGACGGGCGCTGCTGCCACGGCCCCTGTCAGAAGCCCACCTCTCTATTGTGACAGGACGTCCTCGAGCGATGGTCACGATGACGGCGCCACTCCGTTCACCACCAACAGAAGCCGTCCTCCATACGGACGGGACGTCCACGATTGACGACACCCACCACGCCATGGAGTCAAGAAGGCACCGCTATGCTGTTATCGTCAGTCACAGTGGCACGGCCTAACTTGCACTTGGACGTACGGTTACGACCATCGACGCGTCATGAACCCGGACCTTCCTTTTTACGGGATAAAAGGAGGAAGAACCGGGGGATGAAAGAACGGACCGATCAGCGAACAAACAAGGACACGAGCAATCCCGGATTTCCGGTAGAAAAGAACAGATCACGAACACTTCTCCACATTCACGTTTTCATCCAGAGGCTTAGAAAACCTTTCCTCTCTCGCCCGTTTGTAACCCCCTGCTACAAACCAGTCATGAGTAACACGGGTAGCTCAAAACTGGACGTAGAGCCTTATTGGCCGAACCAGTATAATCCCTTGTGTCCTCTTGCGAACCATCGAAACTCCAAAACGCGCATCCCACGATAAAATTTATTAATCGGCGGTAACGAACACTGATAAATATATTTTCTTTTAAGCTAGTTTTTATGTATGACGTGCTCTCTGATAAACGCCGAAGTGGTATAAAATCCAGAGAATCCAGAGACGTTTTCCTCCCGACCCTATCAACACGTCCAGCCGCTCTGATTGGGCCTGCCTGGGTCGCGCGCATGCGGATAGACCAGCGGAGTGGAGGCGCACTGGAGGCTACCTGAATTAATAAAAGATGCACCGGTGGGTACGCGTTGGACGGACGGAACTATATTTGCACTTAAATGTTCAAAACGTTTTTTCTCTCAATTTGTAGCTCTTTTTTCAAATCTATTCGAATCATCAAACTATTTACAATTAATACAACAAAATGAGATCTCACATGGATATTATTTTTCAAAAAATAATTTTTTAAACTTACAGTGTATATAATCAAATATTTCAAAAGGAGAATTTATTGTTTTATTGAAAATTATTTTGTATATTTAAATAATAATTACTAATAGTAAATATCAATAGTTCCATGTGTTTATAAATGTTTTGAGATAGAAGAAATTGTTCCAACAAAATTTTAAAAATGTTTTAAGACGTAAAAAATTGTTCTCGGAAGCTAAAAATGTTCCAGTATCCGATAGATTATTCCTATATCGTAAAAAGTTATTAATCCAAAACATTAAAACGTTCCCCGAAACAAGAAAATGGTCTAAGACACTAGAATGTTCCATGTTAGAAGAAATTGTTCCAAAACACAATGTTCCACGACACATAATACTGTTCCAAAACACGAGAAATTGTTCCAAGACACTAAAATGTTCCACGACACAAGATATTGTTCCAAAAACTAAAATGTTCCAAAGCACAAGAAATGCTCACAAATGTTCTCAGATATAAAAGAAAATTCCAATCATATAAAGTAAAAATATAGTTCCAGAACAATGACAACAAATAGCTAGAACAATAACAACATATATGATATTATATGGGAGAATCTAAATTTCAGTCATCTGAAATTTCAAAAAAATTCAGTCGACAACGTCAACCATCCAATCGAAATCCGATGGCTCATGGCGTTTCTTCCACCTCTAGCCCCGCCCGCGCCATCACTGTCTTCCTCGCGTCGCCACCTCTAACACCGCGCTGCCCACCGCCCGCCAGCCTCCCGTGGCTCCATTAGCGTGCTCATCGCACTGCCGCCTCCCCCGGACCTTCCTCTATCGACGCCGCGCCGACAACCCGGTCACCCTAACCGTTGACGATAACCACCGGCCTACATCCGCCGCCGCGACGTACCTGCACACGCTGGTGCTTCGGCACTGCCGACGATAACCGCTGGTCCGCCCTGCCGTCGTGACACACCACCCGCACACGACTGTGCTCCGCCACTGCCGCAGCACACCGCCATCATTCGCCGCCACGCGCTGCCGCAACCTCCATCGCACGCTCTTATATAGAGCCGTCGCCGAGAAGGATTATCGATATTATTTTGGTAGAACTATTACTTATGCATAAAGTTACAGATAATAATTAATAAGAGAACATATGTTGTAATCACATACAATAATAATGAAACAAAAATATAAAATACTCATGAAATATAAATTAGAAAATGGCAGACAATGAATAAAGAAAAAATGATACGAAAAATGATAAAATAGAAGAAGAAAATGGATGCATTGCGGGAAATGAAAATGAACGAAAAAAATTCACTTCAGGCTCATCAGCTTAATGCGTGCGTACAAATAAAGAGGAAAGAAAAGATTGGACAGCAAACTAAATAAAAGAGACAACAAAATTAAAAGAAAGGGCCCAGAAGAGGGGCACGTGGGGAGGAGGGTCCAGTAGAAGAAGGCTAGCGTGATGTCGTGGCTGAAAAGACTGAAAACGGCCCAACAGAGGGATGTGGAGAGGGTGCGCGGAGGGGATTCAACCCCTCCGCAGTCAGGTCAGTGCAGTCGTTCCTGCCGTCGCGCGCTGTGCGTCGTTCATCGGCACCCCATAAAATCCAACGGTTGACTTCTCCCGTAGCATTCCAGCGCCCGCAAGGCCGCAAGCACCATCCGCTCAGCCTAGGAGCCTGAAGAACACGGCCCAATAAGCTTTCCAACGCTCCACTGCTGCTTGTCTCAAACGGAACAGACTGAAATACTACTGAATATTGATTGCAATGTCTGAATCTTCAACAATATACACTACTGAGCTCAGTTGAATATAACACAAATTAAAAAGAGCACATATTGCGTTCCAATATCACGGTTACATACAAAATAAACTGATTTGAGGTTATATTACATTTATAAGACAAAAGGAGTGCCCAAGACAAAATACATTGTTTTCAGTTCAGAGAATGCAGGATGACAGTAGTACCAAAGTCTATAATCAATTGTACTACAAAATACAACCTGACAAAATGACAAAAGGAGTGCCCTGGAATGCAATCTCTAAAACTGAAACCGTTCTTCAGTACCAATACCACTAGAATTTGATCCCTGAAATAATGCAATACAAAACAAAAAATCTTAGTGTGGTAGACCGCCCCTGAGACGGGGGAGGTCCTCCTCCCAGGATACATTTTGGACGATGTTCGTCGAATCGACCATTCACAGAGTACAACACAGGCAGTAAAAAGCACGGTGTACCGACAGGAGAAAAGTATTACATGAGTATTATTACAGAGTCTTCAGATCCACACGAACCAGTTTTCATAACTGTCGCAACCCCGTCCGATGAAATCGTACGGTTGCTCATCCAGGATCACTTTGGGGTGCCACTTGGTGAAGCAAACGACCATACAATACAATAATTAACAAGGACACGCAAAACATGAGTTAAAGGGTACATAAGTTCTTAATATTACATCATTGATTTAAATCATTTAAGTGCGGAAGCATAGTTCGAAAACAAACAAAAGACAGCGAAAGCTAATAATTACAACTCGACGATACAATTAAGCACGCCAGCCCGAGAGTGCTTAATCTTCATGGGCCGGAGAAGCAGGAACCCACTCGAAGGTCCACTCCGAGGATGCTTCCCCTTCCCAGCCACCACAACCAAACGAACCAAAGTTAGAAGCATCACCTGCAAAACATTAATCCACAAAGCCTGAGCAACTAATACTCAGCAAGACTTACCAGTCAACGTGGCCATCTAATGACCGACTCCTAGAATGCAGGGAGTATTGGTGGAGGTTGATCGGGAATTGCGAAAACGGCGCTATAGTCTATTCAAATTTTAGCCAAGTTAACGAGAGTCGCTATTACTATACTAAGTGTGCCACTTTACTAAACAAACAAGAGTTCAGTACAATAATCCAGGGTTGAAACAGTCATTTTCATCATAAATCCATCATTTACATATCGTTGCGGCGGAAAGGAGCAAGTGGTGCTCTTGACCATGAGGAACGGCAATTATAATTGATTTACATCCTGTAGGAGAAACCCGAATGACACGACACGCGCACACTCGAAAGAGTCGCACATGGCCACCTTTCGCAACATCGTGACAGAGTTGGCCCAACATCCATCCCTCCAAGGACATGGTTCTCCAGACAATGCCCTGCATCCCTGTACGGCCCCAAGCCTTTCCCACTAGCACGAGCCCAAGAAAAACAAAAGCGACTTCATCCACCTTGCTGGTCCGTTCACCCAGAAAAAGGGATGGCCAATTGTCCAACAAAGCACGGTGAGCTACGTCGGTTTTCTGGTCCCATTTACCAGTATGCACTCGGTACACAACTCAAACTTGACCAATGCAACCGCACCCGATAAAGTTTCCAGTTTTATTCACATTAAGATCAATCATATTCCTTGAATTTTTCCTTCCTTGATTAGACACGAGTAGTCTCCATACTACTCGTATTCTACCGGTTTTCTATCCTTAAAGCGTAGCATTCTATCACTGGCTCTACCAAAGTAAACCATAGGAAATTCTATTAAGTCATGCAACTAAGTTTTCACGGTAATTTCCTCGAGACGTAATGCACAAACAATTCCTACACCCATAGTTTATAAAAGTAAAAATTGTAACACATAGGTGTGCATCGGGGCTTGCCTTGATCTGCAGAAAAGTCAGCACACTCAAGCGAGAAGTTAGTTCCTGCGGGTCCTCCTCCGGGTTCTCGTCCGTCGTCGAAAATTCCGGATCGGTTCCTATATGATGAAAATGCAGTAAGATTGTGATAAGTTAACTGAAAAGAGTCACAATGTCTTTATTAAAGGTTAACTATGATTTTGATGTTAGGAATCAGGGTTAGATCGACACTTTTCTTCGAGTGTTAATTATTTAATAACTACGACTATTAACCTAGGGTTAAAAATGAAACTTTTAATTATACCTCAAGATCATTTTGAATTGACGGTACTCTCTGAAATATGCATTTTGAACTTTGGTTGAGGTCTAGATGAATTTTCTAGATTTATAAAAATTCATCAAAGTTTCTGTGATTAAATCTTAGGAAATCAAAACCTATAAATAAACCTTGAAATATCTACTACTATTAATTTCGTAACTATCGTCCGTGCACCTCTGGCGAGCGGAATGAGCCGTCGCGCGTGCACCCTACCAGCCGCTACCGAGGAGTTCTGGCACGGTTCCGGCTGTTCTGGCTGTTCTAATTCTTTTGAACTGATTGTAGGAGCATATGACGGTTTCCTCTTGAGGATTACCAATAACTTTGTACTCTTTTCCAAATGTTAAATCTTCATTTCCAACTGCAACAAGATATTGATTTTCTCCATCCAATGACCTAGCACGCGCTGTCAAAGATTGCTCATACACATTTTGGAAAGCTTCAAATATCATGGGTGTATACAGTTTGCTTACTTGCACCATCATAGCTGTCCTCACTTTAATTCTTGGAAGCTTTTTCATTGAATCAAATAGTGAATCTAATTCCTTATTTCTTTTTCCTTGCACTACCCATTCAAAATGCCTTAGCAATCGAATGATATCAAAATTAGATTTGAAGTGATCTTTCAAGTCACTATTCAAACTCTCACTTAATTGTGTACTTCTCATTCCCAATGTGTAAACATCTGTCATGTAACATTCAGCCCATTTCTCTTTGACCTTGTAGATACTATCCAACCAAGTTTGCTTCTGCATCTTGCTTCTAATGATGTCAAATTCTGTTTCAAATTTTTCCTTATCCTCATATTCATACATGCAAGCACTAAAATCAGAAAGAATGCTTGAGCCTTCATATGGAGGTAGATGCTTCACTCCATTCTGCATGATGTGAAATACACACAAGCCATGCCATGCATCTATAAACACTTCCTCAACCGCTTTTCCCATGGCACTATCTTGATCCGTATAAATTGTTTTAGGTTGCTTGCAATTATGAACTTTCAAAAATGTCTCAAATACCCACTTGAAGGACTCAAATGTTTCATCATACATAAGAGCAGCACCGAAGACCACAGTTTCTCTAAAATGATTAATTCCAACAAACAGACCGAATGGCCTAGACTCTTTGTTTGTTCCAAAAGTAGTGCCAAAAGTGACAACATCACTGAGGCGTGCATAATCAACTAGCATTTTAGCATCGGCCCAAAAAATATTTGCTATTTGACCCTTACAATCCATGTGCAATACATATTGAAATGAATGGTTCTCAACAATTTTATCACGAAAATACAACATCGTACTTCCTACCTGACCATATTCCATCTCATGTTGACGTTCCGTCCGCAAGTAATTGTTGTGATCACGACGGGTATAGGTAAGATTACACGAGCCACCAACTTAATGACTAGCTAACTCATGTGCAGCTTTTGGTCTAATCCCAGAGTCATCAGCCATTTCAATTTCAAGAGCTTGTAATTCTGAAATTTTTCTATGTGATGTCATCAGATGCAATGTCTCAGGTGAATCGAGGTCATGATTGTGTTCTAGGATGAGATCAGACACCACATAAGTCCTCAACTCTTTTTATAATATAAGACCCATTCGTACTGGACAATCAATTCTAGTTTCAGCTCGACGACACTTTGTTAAATGATCTCTTTTATCTTTTTCCCGACAACCTTCTTTTGAACAAACAAATCGACATAACCTAACCACAGCATCAGATTTTCGTTTATTCGCGTACCTTTTTCTGACCTCAAAACCGGTGTGAGCTGCATAAGCAATCCAAAAGTTCCAGGCCTCAATCTCACTCTGAAACTTCATGCCAAATTGAGGTCCATGAATAGGAATCACACTCTTATCCCTGTAAAATCACAAATATAAAAAGATAATAGAAAGAATGTAACACTTTGACAGTGGACAAAGGAGAAACACAGGCGTTAAGTTCTACCTATTCGATTCACCATCTGGCAACCCATCGTCCTTTGTTTCCATCAGTTGCAGCAAGGCGTACAGAAATTGATTAAGTAGGGGACATAATCTTCTCACTGTTGCTTCACCAGGCTTGGATCGATTCAAAGTGACTCATTTCTAGGAAAGTAAGGGGAGGTGAAGTGGCAGAACAAATTCATTTTCAGCGCCAAAAATGGCCTAATAATCTTACTTTCCCTCCACAACGTTACTGCTCTACCTGCTGCTTATTTCGCGCCAAAATTCCTTGAGCGCGCGGCACGGACGGGTGCTGCGGCGAGCACTTGTTAATGGGCCATGGGCTGAAGCGGTCTTTGTGTGATGGACGAGCACTGCTGCGGGAGAAGTCAACCGTTGGATTTTATGGGGGCTGATAAACGACGCACAGCGCGCGACGGCAGGAACGACTGCACTGCCCCGACTGTGGAGGAGTTGAATCCGCGCGGAGGAGGGTGGCGCTTTCGTTTTTTTTTCTGAAATAATATTAATTTAATTATTAATTTAAAAAATAGGGGTCGTTGAGCCTCACTACCAAATTTAATTAACCCTAATAACCCTCGATCTTAATGACGTAATCAAGATATAAATAATTCCTACCTAAACCAGCCTCTCATACGGGCCCGCTGCGTGCCGAACCAACAGGCGGTCTCCGCCTCGCCCGACCCCTTCGAGGAGAGGTCGGATCCTTCACGCTCGCACGGCGCGCCCGACCCCATCTCTATAGGGGTCGAGTGAACGCGTCTTCGCCTCGTCCGACCTCAGGGTCGGACGAATCCCTTACTACTCCATGAGTAGGACGGACGGCGACGGTTGGGAAATAAATGCCTGACACTCCCACGCCCGCTAACAGGTAGAGCCGCCCGCTACCCAGGCAAGTGGGCGTTAAATGCACACGACGTGCACCGTTCACGGGATGGGCGTCTCTCCTACAACGCTTGTTAGAGACTCATCGCCCTGTGCGACATGACATCCCGGAGCGACGGCCACAACCACGGCGTCATCAAGCTAGCTCCTACAGTGGCATTTTCTCCATACGGATGGAACTCCACGAACGACAGCACAGGCCACTCCGTCGAACAGGAACGTCACGAGCAGACCGAAGGCAACGCCCATCACGGCCCGGCCTAACCGGAGTACGGCTGCTGTCAGCCCCACGGAACCGGCCCTCCTCACGTCGCCGTATAAAAGGGGGGGGGGGAGATCGAAGACGAGGGGCAAGGCCCTCAAGCGTACAGGTCTTCAAGAGTTTTCAAGCACACAAGCTTCCAAACACACAAGCTTACAAGCACACAAGTCTCTCTACAACACCCACGAACACTCTTAGAGGCAGGAAGCACCCTCACTTCCTCCTCCGCTTGTAACCCCCCTTGTAATCCCTGTCGCGAGTAATACAAGCAGAACGAAAACTGGACGTAGGGCATCGTTGCCCGAACCAGTATAAACCTTGTGTCCTCTCGCGAACCATCGAAGCCTCAAAACGCACCCCCCCACGATAAATTCACTAGTCGACGGTAACGAACCTTGATAGTTGGCGCGCCAGGTAGGGGGCTGTGCGTTTTCGTCGGTCATTTTTTCAGGTTTCGATGGCAAGCCACGCCGACGGATGGATTTCCGGGATTACCGTGTCCTTCGGGAGTCTCGACCTCGTTGCCACTTCTGGAGGTAACCTGGTGCTGGAAGACGCCCCAGCGTCACCAGCCGCCGCCCCTTTCTCCCGTTGCACGCCGGTCGTCCCGGCCAACGGGAAGAAGCGACGCCCGGGGAAAGGCTCGCGTTTTCGGAAGCCCTCACGCAAGGGCCCACGCGCAGCCTCTTCGCCCAGCCAGGACAGTCCTGGCACAGTCACGATGACTCGTACGTCGTCGTGCGAAAGCCCGCGCTCCACGGACACCGAGTTCGTGGGAATGACGGGCTACACGTCGGAATCCTTTTTTGACCTCCTCGACGAGGCGAACAGAGGTTCCGATCCGGAACGCAGCGAGGGAAGCAACAATCCCTCGCGCGAGTGCCTCATGGCACATTCCGGAGACCCGCTCGACTCGGGAGATAATCTCCCTCTCACCCAGCTGCCACCGGCCTCCGAAACTCCCTCCCGCGACATACTGCCTGACCAGTTACAAGCATGGAGGGAGGAGCTCCGTGAGGCCAAACAGCAGCTGGAACAGGAGGAGGCGGAAATCGATCGAAAGCTCGCTCGCGTCGAGCCCGGCGGACGCGCCCCTTCCATGGCGCGCGACGTACGCAAGAGGATAATGGAGGAGGGCGAAGGGCCCCCACACTTCACGCGGGCGAGCCAGAACCTTGCTGCAGCAGCAGCATTGCTTCGGGAGCTCCCCGAGCCCATCACTCCCGAAGCCCGACGCACTCAACGTGAAGTTGAGGTGCTGCTGCAACGAGCAGCTGCACAACAAGCGGAGAGCTCGCGATTGCGAGCACATAAACCGCACACCCCGAACGCATCTGTACAGCAGACGCGCCCGGGGACGGACGAGGCCTCGAAAGCCTGCGTCCGCGGACGTTTCGGTGCAAACCGCGATGCCCGCGCAACCTTGGAGGCGCGACGGCGACAGCTAGAGCGCGTCCCTGAGGTAGGCCGAGGTCGTAATCCGCGCCGAGGGGGGCGCTACGACGATGACGAAGATAGAAGTCCGAGCCCGGATGCTCCGGGTCCTTGGGCTTTCAGCTACCACATTCGGAGCGCTCCGTTCCCACAGCGCTTTCGGCCGCCCACCAACGTGCCGAAATACGCTGGGGAGACGAATCCGAGCCTCTGGCTCGAAGACTACCGGCTCGCCTGCCGAGCCGGAGGAGCGGATGATGATCGATTCATCATCCGCAACCTGCCACTCTACCTGGCCGACTCGGCCAGAACGTGGCTCGAGCACCTCCCCACCGATCGGATCACGAGCTGGTCCGACTTAAGGGAGGTCTTCGTAGGTAACTTCCAAGGGACCTACGCGCGCCCGGGCAATCCTTGGGATCTGAAGAACTGTCGACAGAAACCGGGGGAAACCCTCCGGGAGTACGTCCGACGTTTCTCCCGGCAGTGCAACGAGCTGCCGGATATCGGCGACGCCGACATCATCGGGGCATTCCTGTCCGGGACTACTTGCCGCACCCTAGTCCACAAGCTAGGGCGCAAAAGTCCGCGAACGGCCAAGGAGCTCTTGGACATTGCAACCAGCCACGCTTCCGGGGAGGAAGCTGTGGGCGCAATCTTCAACCGCCCCGACTCGAAGGGGAAGCAGGGGGACAACGCCGGCGAAGGCCCCTCCAACCGCTCCCGCAAGAAGAAGAAGAACCGGCCACAATCATCTGACGGACAGATGGTTGCGGCCGCCGAGCGAAAGGGTGCCAAGGCGCCACCTGGGGAGACCTCGGACCACTTCGAAAAGAAGTGGAACGGTCCATGCCCCAACCACGAATACCCCGTCAAGCACCTCTACAAAGACTGCTCGCTCCTGAAGCGGTTCTTAAACCAGGGGCCTCCGAAGAGCAAGCAGAGAGGCAAGCCCCGACAAGCCCCCGAGGGCGCAGACGGAGAGGGCGACGCCAGCGAAGGTAACGATGGTTTCCCTGAGCCCGACGGTTGCCTTATGATCTTCGCAGGTCCAGAGGCGCATGGAAGAAAGCGCCGTGCGAAGGTCGAGCGTCGCGAGGTGTTCGCGGTCGAACCCGCGACGCCCGCTTTCCTCCGATGGTCGGAGGCTCCGATCACGTTCGATCGGTCCGACCATCCCAGCCACGTTCCCCGACCGGGCCGATACCCTCTGGTAGTCGACCCCATCATCGGCAAGAAGCGTCTCACCAAGGTCCTCATGGACGGAGGCAGCGGCCTCAACATCCTCTACGCGGAGACGCTCGACGCCATGGACGTTGATCGGTCGCTCATCCGACCGACCGGAGCCCCATTCCACGGCGTCGTCCCGGGAAAGCAAGCCGTCCCACTCGGGCAGATCGACCTGCCCGTCACATTCGGGACCCCGACCAACTTTCAAACGAGACTCTCACGTTCGAAGTAGTCGGATTCCACGGGTCGTACCACACCATCTTGGGGAGGCCATGCTACGCAAAGTTCATGGCTATCCCCAACTACGCCTACCTGAAGCTCAAGATGCCTGGGCCGAAGGGGGTGATCACGGTAGGCGCTTCCTTCCAGCGCGCCTACCAGTGCGAGACGGAGAGCGGCGAGCTCGCCTCCGCAACCATCGCGTCGACGGAAGAACTCGCTGTCATTCGGCAGCAGATCACCGAAGACGCCCCCGACTCCAACCGCAACGCCGGGTCCTTTGAGCCCGTCGAGGGCACCAAGGAGATCCAGCTCGACCCCGTCAA
This sequence comes from Oropetium thomaeum, assembly GCA_001182835.1. Classification (NCBI taxonomy): domain Eukaryota; kingdom Viridiplantae; phylum Streptophyta; class Magnoliopsida; order Poales; family Poaceae; genus Oropetium; species Oropetium thomaeum. The sequence goes on along the minus strand of LFJQ01000088.1, from coordinate 671,671 downwards.
CGCCCCCGAGAAGGTGGCCAAGATCGGGACATCCCTCTCCACCAAATAGGAAAGCGTGCTCGTCGACTTTCTCCGTGCGAACATCAACATCTTCGCGTGGAAACCTTCGGACATGCCGGGTATTCCGAGGGAAGTCGCCGAGCACTCCTTGCATATCAGGCCGGACTCCCGGCCGGTGAAGCAACGACTGCGCCGCTTCGACGAGGAGAAGCGTAGAGCCATCGGAGAGGAGATAGCGAAGCTGCTGGCAGCCGGTTTCATCAAGGAAGTGTACCACCCTGAATGGTTAGCCAATCCCGTCCTTGTACGAAAAAAGAATGAGAAATGGAGAATGTGTGTCGACTATACCAGTCTCAACAAAGCGTGCCCAAAGGATCCGTTTCCTTTACCATGCATAGACCAGATAGTCGATTCCACCTCACGGTGTGAAGCCCTCTGCTTCCTTGATGCGTATTCCGGGTACCATCAAATCCGTATGAAGGAGTCCGACCAAATCGCGACGTCCTTCATCACGCCGTTCGGGTCGTACTGCTACGTCACGATGCCATTCGAGCTCAAGAATGCAGGCGCGATCTACCAACGCTGCATGATCAGATGCTTCGATGAACTCATCGGAAATATCGTCGAAGCATACGTCGACGACATCGTCGTCAAATCCAAGAAGACCGACCAGCTCGTCGCCGACCTGGAGCGGACCTTTGCTAAACTCCGAGCGAACGACATCAAACTCAACCCCGAAAAGTGTGTCTTCGGGGTTCCGAGGGGAATGTTGCTCGGATTCATCGTCTCCGAGCGAGGCATCGAAGCCAATCCGGCGAAAATCGAGGCCATCAATCGAATGGGCCCGATTCAAAACTTAAAAGGGGTGCAACGCGTGACCGGATGCTTGGCGCTTTGAGCCTCTTCATCTCACGTCTTGGAGAACGCGTGCACCCTCTCTACCAGCTCCTGAAGAAATCCGAACGATTTCAATGGACACCAGAGGCACAGGACGCACTCGACAGGATAAAAGTCATCCTGTCGAAGCCCCCAGTCCTGGTACCTCCGACCTCGAAGGAGCCTCTCCTCCTCTACATTGCCGCAGCGACCCAGGTCGTCAGCGTCGCCCTCGTTGTAGAGCGGACGGAAGAAGGCCACGTCCTCAAAGTCCAGCGACCGGTCTACTACGTGAGCGAAGTCCTGTCGGAGACAAAGACCCGATATCTTCAGATCTTGAAGATCATCTACGGTGTCGTCCTCGCTAAAAGGAAACTCCGACACTACTTCAGTCTCATCCGGTGACCGTCGTCAGCTCCTTCCCACTGCGCGAAGTCGTCGAGAATCACGACGCGACAGGCAAAGCCGCGAAGTGGGCGCTCGAGCTGATGGGCGAGGGCATTACATACGCCCCCCGAACGGCGATCAAGTCTCAATCCTTGGCTGACTTCATAGCGGAATGGACAGAAGTACAATTACCCACGGCTCCTGTCGACCAGGAGTATTGGGTGATGTACTTCGACGGTTCGCTGATGCGAAAGGGAGCAGGGGTCGGACTCGTCTTCGTCTCCCCCTTAGGGGTGCGCATGAAGTACGCGATCCGCCTTTCATTCCCTGCGTCCAACAACGTAGCCGAGTACGAGGCGGTCGTCAACGGGCTCAAGATCGCCAACGAATTGGGGATCCGACGACTCAAAGTTCGGGGCGATTCCCAGCTCGTCGTTGGCCAAGTCATGAAGGAGTCCAGCTGCCACAACGAGACCATGGATGCATACTGCAAGGAGGTCCGCAAGCTGGAACATAAGTTCCACGGCCTCGAGCTTAGGCACATCCCAAGGCGACAAAACGAAGAAGCTGACTCCTTGGCGAAGATGGCGGCCGGGCGCGAACAGATCCCGCCAGGGGTCTTCTCCCACGAACAAAGCCGACCATCAATGCGACCCCAAGATACGCCAGAGGTCGGCACCGAGCCGCCCCAGGCACAAAGGGACGGACCGGCCACGACGCCTCTCGACCCCAGTGCCATGGAAATCAACGAGGCGCCCGCACCTGATACGAGCCCTCCAGACGACTAGAGGACGCCGTATCTCGACCGACTCCTCAAAGGAGAACTCCCCGCCGACAAGACGGAGGCTCGACGCATTGCACGACGCGCCAAGTCCTTCACCGTCATCGACGGAGAACTCTACAAGAGGAGCCTCACCAGAATCTTGCAGCATTGCATCCCCATCGAGCAAGGGAAGATGCTGCTGCGAGACATTCACGGAGGGCTACGGTCACCACGCCGCACACAAGACCCTCGTCGGAAACGCGTTCCGACAGGGATTCTATTGGCCGACCGCCGTCAACGATGCCGCGCATATCGTTCGTACGTGTGAAGGTTGCCAGTTCTACGCCCGGCAGACCCATCTGCCGGCACAAGCGCTGCAGTCCATCCCCATCACATGGCCATTCGCGGTCTGGGGATTGGACCTGGTTGGACCACTCAAGAAGGCACCCGGGGGCTACATCCACCTCTTGGTAGCTGTCGATAAGTTCACCAAGTGGGTTGAAGCTCGGCCAATCACGAGGATCCAACCAGAAGAAGCAGTCGAGTTCTTCCTCGACATAATCCACCGCTTCGGGGTCCCAAACTCCATCATCACGGATAATGGTACGCAGTTCACAGGGAAGCGATTCCTTAAATTCTACGACGACTACCACATCCGAGTAGATTGGGCGGCCGTGGCGCCCCCCCGCACGAACGGGCAGGTCGAGCGCACGAATGGCCTGATCCTTCAAGGTCTGAAGCCGCGAATCTACAGTCGGCTGAAGCAGTTCAGCGGACGGTGGGCGGCCGAGCTCCCCGCCGTGCTATGGAGTTTGCGGACGACCCCAAGTCGGGCGACGGGGTTCACCCCCTTCTTCATGGTGCATGGCTCCGAAGCTGTACTACCAACCGATCTCGACTATGGAGCCCCGAGGATCAGAGCCTACGACGAAGAAGGCAACTAGACGTCCCTCGAAGACGCCATAGATCAACTTGACGAGGCGCGAGACGTAGCGCTCCTGCGGTCGGCGAAATACCAGCAGGCGCTGCGACGCTACCACGCCCGCTACGTGCGGGAAAGGGCGTTCGACGTCAGCGACCTCGTCCTTCGGCGTGTTCAGAGCAGCAAGGACCGTCACAAGCTATCGCCTCCATGGGAGGGGCCCTTCATCGTCTCCAAGGTTCTCCGACCCGGCTCCTACAAGTTGCAGACGGCGGACGGACAAGAACTCACCAACGCCTAGAACATCGAACAACTACGTCGCTTCTATCCTAAGAACTCGTAGTAGTCTTATTGTTCCTCGCCACCGAGATAAGCGGCGCCCGACCCCCGTCACGCGGGAGTCGGACCCCGCTCGGGGGCTACACCTGCAAGGGTCTCGACCCCTCGTCCTACGTTCGAATCTTAGAAGGGAACGTCACGAGTAGAAGAAGACGTGAAGTCTAGTTGGTCGGACTGCGCAACGCCTACGACCCCCGAAGGTTACGGCAACGGCGCTCACCAGCTAGGCGGAACGTCGGAGTTGCCCGTGGCCTAAGACTCCTAAGGATCGAAAACAAGGAAAAAGGGGTCGAACACCCTCGGGATTCTGTGAAGGAACGCCTTCACAGAAATACTTAGAGACACCCTTAGTAGTCAGAAGATGACCATTTCATTCCATCTGATTTACAAAAGGGCCGGGCACTTTTGGCCTCGGCCGTCCTAAGTACAAAACCAAGACTACCCTAACTTCTATTCTGCGGGGGGGGGGGGGGTGAGGGGGCATGTTTCTTGCCTCTTCATCCGCCGTGCTTGCAGCAAGCTCCCGCGCGAAGGGGGCCACCTCCGCTTCGATGGCGTCCAGCTCGGCGTCGGTGTAACCGGGGGCAAAACCCTCGCTCATGTAGTCGAGGCCGATGTTGATATAGTGCGACCGGGCAACGGCGAATGCCCGGTGCACTCCCCGGTAGATCCCATCCTCCGCCATGGCCCGCGCCCGAGTGACGAGCCGGGGAACTTGGGGAGCAAGCGAGCTCGACCCAACCTCCTCGGCCACGCCAAGGTCAGCAAGGGCCACGCGGACAGCGGCTCGGAGGGTCCCGTGCTCCTCAGCCTCCCCTTTCAGCTCCTCTCGGAGCGACGACAGCTCCTGCGCGCCCGCCTCCAGCTTCGCGGTCAGAACTGCAAAACAAACAACACAACAGTTAGCCCGCAACCAAGCCTAAAGGAGGGGTAGGGTCGGAATCGGAACTTACCCGACGCGCCGGCGCGAAGCTCCTTGAGCTCGACATCACTCCGGGCCACCTCCTCGGCCAAGGAAGCAGTCACCTCCTCAGCCTCAAGCCTGGCCTTGGTCTCCTCCTCCAAAGCGGCCGCCGCCGCCTCCAGCTGGCAGGCCTGCTGCACCGCGAGGGCGGTCAGAGCGCCGTAAGCCCGCCGCGCCTCCTCTCGCTCGGCGCGGAGCCGGTCCTCCATGGCCTTCTCCCGGGCCAGGGCGTCCGCCGCCGCCCGACGCGCGGCGACGAGCTGCTCCTCGTCGACAAGTTGGCCACAGAGGAAAGCCGCGACCGAGTCCAAAGCGGACAAGGCCCCCTCCACGCCCCGCCGCGCGCTCCCGGAGCCTGGGGCACCTCCCTCCACCGGCCCCGCAGCCGACAGAGTCGCTGGTACTGCCGTCGGCGCTTCAGCAGCGCCCTCCTCCGCGGCGACGCCCGACGCCGCCGCCTCCTCCGCCGTGGGAGGTCCAAAAACGGGCAGCTTCCGCCCGGGCGCCGGGGCCTCCACCCGCTTCTCCGCCGCCACCGCCTCCGTCGACGACGCCTCCGGAGGGACGGCTGCCACCACCTCCTTGGTTTGCAGATTGGCAGCCGCCGCCGCTTCCGACGAGCCCGGAGGGACGGCCGAAGGGGCCTCCGGTTCTTCCGCAGCCGCCGTCGGGGGGCGCGGGGGCTCCGAAGCCCCGCCCTCGGCGCCCTTCAAAGCGCGCTCGGGCCACCGTCCCGCCAGCGCCTTCCGCGGCGCCACTAGGAGCGACCCTCCCCCCGCCGCGGACCTACAAAAGAACAAACACTAAGTACAAGCTGAAGGAGAAAAAGGGCTCGCATAACGCACTTACCCTCGCGTCGAAGTACGACGACGCTTCGGGGTGGACCCCCCTTGCTCCGCCGTCGGCCGCTTCTCGCCGACCCCTGGGCCGGCTGTCCCGACCAATGCCGACCCAGGGGTCGACGGACCCGACCTCGCCGGCTCGGGGCGGGTGCGAACGTCCCTCGGCGTGGGCGTCCCCTCTTCAAGGGCTGACCGCCCCACAGGGAACATCGTCGACGGAGGCGGCGCCGCCTCCGAACCCCGAGCCTCCGAACCTCGAGGCTCCGGCCCTGGCCCCGTTGGCGCGCATGCACCAACTCCTGCCTCGAGGGGGGGGAGGGATCTCCATGACCTCCTCCTCCTCTTCCTCGTCGTCGTCGTCGTCGTCGCCCGACCCCCGCCTGCGCCGATCCCGAGCCAGCTTGGCCCGGAGCTTGAGAGCCCGCTTGGCCTTCTGGGCATCCTTCTTCCGCTTGTGCTCCTCGGCGACCAAGCGGTTGGCCTTCCGGACGGCCGCGTCTTCAGGCACGGGGGGGCGAGAGGGCCAGATCGCGAGCTCCCTCTTCTGTTGCCAGCCAAAAGAAAAAAGTCAGACCCGGAAGAGGGAAGCTAAGAGGTACGACAAGATAGGAGTCGCACTTACTAAGAGAGAGCTCCCCTCAGCGGGGCGCATCGGTGGGTGGTCTTCCACCGGATCCTCGAGATCTTCGGCGGCGAGGGACTTCCGGAGCCGCTGCTTCAACTCCAGCTCCGAGATCGGCTCAGCCGACATCACCGACCGGGAGAAATCCGAGCCGGGGACCATCTCCCAGAGCCGGAGCCGCCACGCCATCAGCGGCAGCACACGCCGGGCGTGGAACGCGATGATGACCCCGGCGCCGCGTACCCTTCGGGCCCGCAGCTGCCACACGGCGTCAGGGACCTCATCCAGCCGCTTCCGCTCCTTGGCCGGCGGCCCCCACTTCCACACCTCGGGCACCGTGTGAAACGTGCGCTCGGTAAACTCAGGCAGGGGCCCGGCAGCGTCGTTCTTAAGGTAGAACCACTGCTCGTGCCAGCCCCTGTGAAAGCTCCGCAACCGCAGGGGGATGTAGGAGCCGGTGCGATCCCCGCGGAGGTGGATGCTGGCGCAGCCGATGGGGTGATGGGGCCCTTCCTTCGTCTGGAGCGAGACGGAGAAAAAGTACCGCCACATATCAAAGTGGGGGCGATCCCGAAATAGCCCTCGCAGAACGCCACAAAAGTGGCGATGTGCAGCATTCCGTTGGGATTGAGGTGCTGCAGCTCAAGGCCATAGTAGTGAAGGAGCCCCCGCACGAAGGAGTGCGCGGGGACTCCCAGCCCGCGCTCATGGAAATGGGCGAAGGACACCACATAACCATCCGGCGGCGCGGGCACCTCCTCGTTACCCGGGAGCAGCCACTCCCTCGCCTCCGTCCGAGCAACGAGGAGGCCACGACTGACCAGGCCCTCTAGGCGCGCTCTCCGAATGTCGTACCTCAACCAAGAAGCCATGGAGACTAGCACGAGGTTGGAAAGGAACGAGAAAAGATCAAGGAAGGAATGCGCAAGCGCGGAAGAACGAAAGGCGAAGGAGCAAAAGAAGACGAGACGGCAGAAGAAGACGCGAGTGACGAATGCAGCGAACGGGCATGCAAGATGAGTATTTATACCTTTCACCCGTCTAGCATTTTTCTCGCCGCAAACGGGGCCCGCCTGGTCATCCCGCCCGGCGCGGGCGCCTCTTCGCCTTCCCAGTCCCCTCTCATACCGCTCACTGAAACTGGGCCCACGGAACCACCTCACGCAGCGCGGGAAATATCCCGCCCTCTGAAAATCACCCCCGAACCGCTGCAGGTGGGACCCGCCTGACCAGTCCGCCCCGCACGAATGCGGCTCCGTCGCTTCGACTTCCTCTCACCTCGCTCGCTGCCAACGGGCCCTCTCTCAATCGCGCCGCACAGCGCGGGAAGCTTCCCACCCGCCGGACACTTTTCCCCCTGCCACTGCAAGCGGGATCCATGCCACCGCCTCGCGCAGAGCAGCATATACTCCCGCCCGCATGGCGCCTACCGCCAGTCGCTGTAGGAGGGACCCACGTGGCCGCCCGTCAGGTAGGGTCGAGCGCGCGTGCGTTTGTACTCATGACCCGCGAAGACTAACATCCCTGCCGGACGTCCCGTCGCGGCAGGCGCCTCTGCTGCGCCGCTGCCATGAAATAAATTCTGGCAGGCAGGGATTTTGGGCTGAAAAATGCCCTGACGGCCCAAGGAGTTCGAAGGCTAGCCCCATGAACGGGTTCGACAGCCGCTCAGGGCGCAAATAGAGTGAGGGGTGGATAGAGATGGGCCCGCTAGCGGCCAACACCCTGGCGCGCGAGCGCCGGGGGCATCTCCGTCCGCGTTCGAGTCCCGGTTCACGCCGACCCATGGGTATTTCATCACAGAAAGGCAGCAAACCCTCGGAGCCTAGCGAACGGCATCCGGGTACCGGATTGGGACGGTAACCAGGAATATTGAGGTCGACCACCAGCTGGTCCATCGGAGCTCCCCCCGAAGGGAGCCCGGGCTTCACTCGAACTCACCCGTTTGCAACTCGACGAGCGTCACGCTTCGGCCTCCATGGTAAAGCATGGCCCGGCTCAACCTCCTCGTCTGGCGGACAGACGCGCTGGAGGAACGAAACAAGTCGAACCGTGTCCACGATCGGATCACCGCAACGAGCGGTAGTCTCGGGAACGGAATCACAAAAAGAGATCTATTACAGGATCGCAGAACATGCAAACTCGACAGAGCTCCACACGAGCTTACCATCACGAGATTGCCGCTTCCGATGTGAGTGACTCCAGACTCCCTCTCACGAGGAGATCAGGCCTCACTCGGGGCTACTGTTGAGGGTCACTACCAGGGGTAATTAACCCTAATGACACTCGACCTTAATGACGTGATCAAGGTATAAATAATTCCCACCTAAACCAGCCTCCGCATCGTACGGGCCCGCTGCGTGCTGAACCAACAGGCGGTCTCCGCCTCGCCCGACCCCTTCGAGGAGGGGTCGGATCCTCCACGCTCGCATGGCGCGCCCGACCCCATCTCTATAGGGGTCGAGCGAACGCGTCTCCGCCTCGCCCGACCTTAGGGTCGGGCGAATCCCTTACTACTCCACGAGTAGGACGGACGGCGACGGTTGGGAAATAAATGCCTGACACTCCCACGCCCGCTGACAGGTAGAGCCGCCCGCTACCCAGGCAAGTGGGCGTTAAATGCACACGACGTGCACCGTCCACGGGATGGGCGTCTCTCCTACAGCTCTTGTCAGAGACTCATCGCCCTGTGCGACATGACGTCCTGGAGCGACGGCCACAACCACGGCGTCATCAAGCTAGCTCCTACAGTGGCATTTTCTCCATACGGATGGAACTCCACGAACGACAGCACAGGCCACTCCGTCGAACAGGAACGGCACGAGCAGACCGAAGGCAACGCCCATCACGGCCCGGCCTAACCGGAGTATGGCTGCTGTCAGCCCCACGGAACCGGCCCTCCTCACGTCGCCGTATAAAAGGGGGGGGGGAGATCGAAGACGAGAGCCCTTAAACGTACAGGTCTTCAAGAGTTTTCAAGCACACAAGCTTCTAAGCACACAAGCTTACAACCACACAAGTCTCTCTACAACACCCACGAACACTCTTAGAGGCAGGAAGCACCCTCACTTCCTCCTCCGCTTGTAACCCCCCTTGTAATCCCTGTCGCGAGTAATACAAGCAGCACGAAAACTGGACGTAGGGCATCATTGCCTGAACCAGTATAAACCTTGTGTCCTCTCGCGAAACATCGAAGCCTCAAAACGCACCCCCCACGATACATTCACTAGTCGACGGTAACGAACCTCGACAGGGGTCGATTTAGAAATATTGCAAAAATAGAAGCCAGTCAGTTATCGGAGGACTGATAACAGGCCTGTCGGTCGCCGGAAAACCGATAGGCTATGTGGCGATGACGAGGCGTCGACGTGGCGCGTAGGAGCTGAGAAATCGGGCGTAGGGTTATCCGACAGGGACCTATCGGTACACTGAAGACCGACAGGTCCCTGGCCCCTAGGGTTTGTGGCCTGTTGCGGCCTGTCGGGCACGTTAAAGACCGAAAGGGGCCTGTCGGTCCTCTGGCTACCGATAGGCCTATCGGCACCTGGAAAACCGAGAGGCCTATCGGTAACCAGAGGACCGACAGGTTCATCGCCTTATGCAATGTTCATCAGAAAAAATAATAATGCAATATTCATTCAAAGAAATATTTTCATTTATACATTTTATGTGTACGTCGTGTATATGTATTGGGTAATACGATTCTTTTATTACACATTGTAGTAAGAAAAAAATATTATTAAATTAAAAAAATATATATGAGGAGTATTAAAATTGCAAAGATACATTACTTGTTCGATAAAGAGTGAGATACAAATACAATACATTTCCTTGAACACTATGGTAAGTGCAGGGTATCGACGATTATTAGTAGCAGACTTAGAGCTAGTGGAAATGAGAAGACGAGGAAGAGCGCTGTTGCGATGGAGGTTTAGTAGGTCCAGGCTTGTGATGTGGGCATTTACCATATGGGACCTCGCACCATATCATGTCATCATCTTCAGCGATGGAAATGACAAGATCTTCATTGGATGGTTCAGGAGTCGGAGCATTTAGCAGCTGGGTGAGGTCGAAGATTTTGTCTTCCAAGTAGGTGATGAAGTGTCGATACGGATAGATTGCCTCTGGATCAACCCATGCAGTCCATCTACAATTGTCGTCATCATCATACGACTGTAGAAAACGTAATATGGTCATGAACAGGATTGTTATTGCATAATAAAGACAGTTAAATGTGAAAGTAAATTAGAAATTCATAGTTACCGCTCCATATGGACAGCGAAAAAAACGACGACCACTATCCTCGCCGTAGTCCATCGTTTGCACGACAGCATCAGCACCATGTTTACACTTGGGCCATTTCTCCTTCGTAGCATCATATGGTCGGAGAGGACTGCCTGGACTGAATTCAGACTTGAATTCTAGAGGGAACTCTGGTTTTGGTTCACTAAACCATGTTGGTCCGCCGATCGGAGGAGGGGTTGGAACGGCCCCCCGACTTCCACGACCACGACCTCTACTAGCCATTGATGAAGTTGGGTAGTTTGAACTTTGTATATGCATGAAGAAGAGGGCATGACATGATATATAGAGACGGCGTGCAACACTTTGGATTCCCTAGCGCTACGTGGGAGCACATGTCGGATATCGGGTGACCAAATAGGGCATCGAAGTGGTCATGGCCGACACGTTTCAGCGGTATTAAATAGTGTTTCAGAGACAGACTTTATTGGATTTCCTAGCGCTATGTGGGAGCACATGTCGGAGATCAGAGGACCGAATAGGGTATCAGAGTGCTCATGGCCGACATGTTTCAGTGGTATTAAATAGCGTTTCAGAGACAGACTTTATTGGATTCCCTAACGCTATGTGGGAGTGCATGTCGGAGATCGGAGGACCGAATAGGATATCGGAGTGTTCATGACCGACACGTTTTAGTGGCATTAAATAGCGTTTCAGAGACAGACTTTATTGGATTCCCTGACGCTTTGTGGGAGCGCATGTCGGAGACAGACGTTATATGACAGCACATGGCGGAGATGAAAGTACTGAAATACGTAATAGATATCTGATAATACACATAATCATAATGCAACATAAGCATTGTAGAACATAATTATAGTGACACATGAATATAGTACAATAGATATGTTAACATTCAAGCATCACGACGTCGCGTCTTCCGGTGCCTAATCTGCTGTCTCGGGTAAGTGAGGTGGTCCGGTGCGTGGCGAGTCCTAGGACCCTCCAAAGGGGTCGACTCCTCCTGCTGCGTGGGCTGACTTGGTACAGGAGCTCCGGGCATCTGTGAATAACCCTCCACGTCCACGTTGGTCCACGACGTCATCTCGTCGGAAATGGAGCCCGTGACGTTCCTTGTGTAGGCACCTACAATAAGAGTATTATTAGTTTCACTTAATGAAGGGGTATTTCAAAATATAATATGAATGGAATGCGGGAAAGAAAAGATGAACCTGCTGGTGCCTGGTAACCAGGTGTCGGAATAAAACCGGTCCCAAAAGGGATGGCTGATACATCGACGTTGAAATGGGACGGGCCGGGCTCGTGAAAATGAGATGGCCCGGGCTCGTGAAAATGAGATGGCACGGACTCCTGAAAATGAGATGGGCCGGGTTCCTGAAACTGAGATGGACCGCCCTCGTGAAAATGAGACGGGCCGGCGTCCAAGTGATGCCGAGAAGAGGAGGGTTCCTGAGAACGGAATGACGGTGCTGCAGAGGCAGGTTCGACGGAACCAGTAATTTTTTCTAAGATAATATATTTTAATTTATGATTTGGAAACTATGTTTCACTTGTAACAAATTGCAGAAATATAGGCGAGTGCGAGGTTGGATCGAACCTGGCTGGGACCGCGGACGCACGTCGTAGGACTGCAAACCTGATGAGCACCGAAGGGCGTCCCTGCAGCGCCGTGCAAGGCGAGCTAGTGCTGCTGCCATCTCCTGCGCATCGAACCTAGGAGGGTTCGCTTCGCACCGCTGTGCGTACCCCTCAAGTTCTGATACGACCTCCGCACATGTTTCAGACTATATGCATATTACATATGAATCTGAGTATGACACATGACACACAGAAAATATAGCTCAATGGAAAGTACGTACCAGCATGTGGTATGCCGAACCCGGCTGCGGAGCGAACGTGTCTGTGATGTCAGCATCATGGTCCACAATCTCCGCGGGCACCGGGTGACAACGAATGCGTGTTCTGGTGCTGTACCACTGTAAGTACCGAACATACGCTTCCTCTACGAAAGGGCCAGCGGGGACTGATGCTGTACCACTGTAAGTACCGAACATACGCTTCCTCTATGAAAGGGCCAGCGGGGACTCAAACGTCCTCAGTAGCATCAGCCCACTGCTCAATCCAAGGCAACATCTTCGCGGCCCATGAATCTTTGTAAGCGAGGCCCTGGCCTTTCCTAGTCATCCTGCAATGATATTTATAATGTCTTACTGTGTACTCCCTACAGGTTGAAAAAGTAACTCCTTATCGACAATGAAACGGTTTGCAAAGTAAATCATACTTAAGTGTGGTCACGAAGGGCGGGTGGTCGGGGATTGGAAAACGACTGGAATAGTCCAAACTGACGCATAACTCGGTTCACGGCGTATGGCTCGACAACGATGTCATACACAAGGTGTCGCTTTGTGAACCATATGCGGCGATCACGAGTGCACAGGGACGACAACCCGCGAGGCGCACGCCTCTGGACCTCCATTGGACTGAATGGCGTCCATCGGACACGATTAGCTCTAAGCTGATCAAACGCAGGGACGTAGTTTGGATACCCCCTGCGGACGGTGCCTATCGCTCAAGTCATCTGCATTATGATAAATATATTAGTTACAAACTCTAATATACGACAAATTAACTGTAGTTGAAATATAATTTGGTTACCTTTTACGTACACCATAAGGATCCCATTGTAGGCCTGTCCATCTCATCATCGTCATCCGTGTACAGGTCGTCGTTGTATGGTTCGTACGAGGAAAGAGTAGGTCGGCCGATGTTAAAGCACTCGTAACACCACAACATCAGCAACAAAGGGCATCCAGTAAGTGATCCGGCACTAGTCCTACGTCTACAACCATCACATAACGCTCTGTAAGTTGCAGCCAGCACGGCAGAGCCCCAACTAAATTGGGGCATATGTGCCACGTCTATGTCAGCGATGATCTGGGCGACGCCTATCAAACGCTTATCAACGGTGTCCTGGTGCGTGCTCGTGAACAAGACCCAACCAAACAACCACAGAAGGTAGGCCTCTAAATGACGCTGCACTCTCCAATCCTCCGCATCTGCGGTCAACGCCTCTGCTCGAAACTGCTGCAGCTATACCTTGGTAGGTCCATGGTTATCGTTAAACTGCAGCTGATCTTGTTGACGTAGGACGTCGTGAAATCGGTGCAAGATATCATGCTTCCATGTTGCTTGCACCGGAGGAGGGAAAACCACATCCCCTGCCAGAGGGAGACCTAATAGCATGGACACGTCTTGTAGAGTCGGAGCCATCTCACCTACCGGTAGGTGAAACGTGTGGGTCTCTGGTCGCCAACGGTCCACCAAAGCAGTGAGTACTGCACGGTCAGCAGGAAATCGAGGAGACCTCCTACCCCTGGGGTCCAACATCCGCGCGAGTGGTAGTAATCCACATGCCTGTAACCTACGAACAATACAACATTGTTTCAAAATGAAGTGTAATATGTAACAAACAATATTTTTTGAATTAGTAGGTTACTTCGGAACCCATTGGTCGTCCACTCTCCAAAAGTCGTCGAAGCTCCGTAGTCGAAGGGGATCGTAAAGATCACCGGTCTCAGAGTTAGAGCGATGCTTGGAATCAATTACCGGATTGATCAACTCCATGGCTTTAAGAAAAATTGACAATATTTAATAACAACATAAAATATGACATCCTACAATATGATAAAAATAATGCATCTCATAATATAACATAACACTTACTACACATGTTACAAATGAAAATAGTACATCTCATAATATGACATAACACTTACTACACATGGTACAAATGAAAATAGTACATCTTATAATATTACATAACACTTACTACACATGTTATAAATAAAAATAGTACATGTTAAAATACATAGTACCCATGACAGAATTAAGTAGATGGTCCTCCTCTTTCAATGCGGGCGCCCCTCCGCATTGGAACACGTCGCACATCCGCGCCGTCAGGTCTCCTTTCCACTACGTACAAGTTGCAATCCTTTCATAGGTGGTTACCTCCACAAACTATGCATTCTTTGCGACCCCCACGCGCCTGACTGGCATCCATGTTATTCCTGATTCGACGCATTTTGCGACGACCCTTCATTATAACTCGTTTGCTTGGATCCGGGATCCAAACTGGTTCTCCCTGTGGTGGCCGTGTGAAGTCAGAGACAACTCTCCAACGAAGTAACTCACCACGCCATGTAGCCTCCACTGCTTCTTTGAAGTAGTATGATGACACAAAATTATGGGTATCAATATTTTCCTTAGCACAAGCAGTGAAGACATGAGAGCAGGATAAATGCAGCAACTTTGGCTTGTTACATGTGCACTCACATTTGTTCAAATCAGGCCACAATATGCATTCCATTGTTAATTCAGCACGAGTAATGCCAAGTCCGCTCTTTCCGCGCAACAGCACCTCAAAAACTAGTTCTCTGTTACCTGTCCTCCGAACCAAATGTCTTTCACCTTTCTCACTTTTTTCTTGCATATATTCCGTGATTTTAGAGGAGTACAGTACTTGATGGTTAGACATGTTCAACATTGCTTGAGCATAACGCTCTTGCAGATATGTTTGTGTACCACGTGTGATACCCTCAACGATAGCTACAAGTGGAAGGCTTCGTGTACCTTTTATTACCCAATTATAAACCTCTGCGAGATTAGTTGTCATTATACCATAACGGGATCCATCTCTATCTTCTATCAATGACCATTTCTCCATGGACTCCTCCTTAATCCAGTCCGAGAAACAACTCACTCTTCTTCCCCCCTTCCGCCTTCGTGTCACGCTGTGTGCTTCATTAGGAAGAGGATCCAAAGGAAGTGCCTCTGCATCATAACCTGGCAGAGCCATATCTCTTAATTCCTTCATTTGATTGCTAGTTAATCTATCAAGCTCCTATAATAGTTTATTAAATTTTGAACATTGGTTCTGCTTGCATAGCTGCTTGAACATATTCATCAGACGTTTGCTCTTAAATTGTCCGTGAAAGTTTGCAGCCAAATGTCTCATGCACCAACGACTATGTAAATCTGACCAAAATGCTTCGTCCGTACTATTCGTTTGCAACATATCAATTGCTGATAATAGACCAGCATTTCGATCATGTATGATGCAAACATCTGGCCTATTTCTAACAACAGCTCTCTTAAACCACCGAAAGAACCACAACCAAGTTTTTCAGTCCTCTCGTGCTCCACAAATGCAAATGCAATTGGCACAATCTGATTCTCTCCATCAACCCTAATAGCAGTAAGGATTTGCCCTTTATACTTGCCGGTCAAGAATGTACCATCCACACATAACACGGGTCGGCAGTATCTAAACGCTGCAATCATGCATCCAAATGACCAGAAAGCACGTTGAAGTACCTTGTTACCATCTGCATTGACAAAGTCGTGCCATGCAATTACAGTCCCCGCGTTCCGAGCTTGAATAACTTCAAGTAATGCAGGAAGATTATGATATGAATCCTCATAAGTGCCAAACCTTCTTTCCAATGCTTTCTGTTTCGCCCTCCATGCCATATCATACGATATGTCATACCCATATCTGTTCTGTATACTATGCATGATAGCAAAGGGAGATATTACAGTCTTTTGCACTATCTCTGAATACAGTACATCAGCAACAAATTTTGCTGTCATATTCCTATGTTTCAGAAGAGTATTTCTCAACATACACGAGTGAGGTACCACAATAGAGACAACAAATGATGTCTCATTCTTTAGTAGGTACCCATGAACTCGCCACGTGCAGTCTGGAGCAATGCACTTTACATCATATGTTGTTGTGTTTGAAATTATCACCCTGAACTGCTTCTTCTCAGAATACGCCCACCGCTTCACCGCCATTTGCAGTCCCCCTTATCATGAAACATCTGGCCCTGCCTCACTTCTACAGCATCATATTCCCAGGCTGACTTGTGACCATCATCACATGCTATGTTGTCCATATCAATCTAGTCCTCTGGCTCTTCATCACCCTCCTTCCACCCAGCCCGTGTCTCAACAAAAGTTTCATACTCATCATCATCCCTCTGCATCTCATCTACAATAACCTCATTCTCTTCTCCACAATCTACAACCATCATTTCCATCCGGCCTCCTCCCACCTCATCTTGCGTCTGATTAATCTGTTCTCTGGTACTATTATTCTCAACTTCAATATTTTGCTCGGTGCTCTCACTGATTGCTAAATTATTTGAAACATGTACATAACTTTCACCTACTTCCTCATGTCCTTCCGATGTGCTTCTTGATTCATGTTGAACAAGCAGCACGTGATCAAACTTTTTCTGGATACCCATATACACGAACTTCCGCCAACTTGTTGTGTTTTTAATCTCAAAAAGCTCCCATTTGTATACCCCTTCGTATATCTTAGAAATTAAAACTTTCACCACTAACCGATCATGTAATGGGATATTCAACAGTTCTTGCAACCATTTCCACACTTCCACTCTAGACACCTCACAGGGTCCATTAAACCAACCATCCACATATGAAAATTCATTCAAATCTATACCATATTCACAATGTCTAATTTCTCCTTCCTTATAAAATATTCTGAATCTGACGACACTGAATATCCTGACAGCAAAAATAATTTTAGCTACCCTTTATTTACTATTTCATTTCATTATCATTATAGCAACATCGAAATTTTTTTCCGTATGCTCTATATATATTATACGTATATATATAAATTTTATGAATTTAGAAGATAATTATATAAATAAAATCACTATCTAAATAATCCTTATAAAACTAAACTTGTATTGTACATAAACTATTATTGTACTTAATCTAAAAAAATACTATACTTACTTCTTATTCTTCTTCTTCTTCCTCTTCCTCTTGTTCTTCTCCCGCGATATAAATAATCATTACAAAACTAAACTTATAATGTACATAAACTATTATTCTACTGAATCTAAAAAAAAATATTATACTTTCTTCTTCTTCTTCTTCTTCTTCTTCTTCTTCTTCTTCTTCTTCTGCTCCTCCTCCTCCTCCTCCTCCTCCCGCGAGCGCTAGCCGCCCGCGCCTCTCTCCCGCTCGCCCCGCTCTTCTCGCGCGCCGCCTGTTCCTCCGCTCACCGCCTGCTCCGGTTGCCTCGCCGCTGTCGCGCCCGCTCTCTCTCTCTCTCTCTCTCTCTCGGTTGTGCAACGCGCGACGCAAATGGAGAGCGGCGGGCCAAATAGGGGGACCTATCGGTCACCCGGAAACCGACTAGCTAACCTAGTCGGTCGCCCGATTACCGACTGGCGACAGATGTCGGGTCCGCCCGGACCCGACTGGGCCAGACCTGCGGTAGCCTGTCGGTAATCCAGTTACCGACAAGTCTTTCGCCGCCCGATAGCCCATATGGCACCGTACGTGACAGGTAGTCGGTCCGCGGAAAACCGATAGGGCATATCGGTTTTCCGGGGACCGACAGGCCTCTTATCGGTCCTCCGATGGCCGATTGGCTTCTATTTTTATAATATTTCAAAATCGATCCTCATTTTTTAAATTAATAATTAAATTAATATTATTTCAGAAAAAAAAAACTGGCGCTTTGACATACGCGGAGGGGAACAACTCCGATTGCCCGGGCCCCTGTAACCTCCCATCGCCTCGTCCCCGAGTCTCCGGCTCGCATTTGCACCTCTCCAGCTCTCCCCGGTTGCCTGAAATAAAATCAAATCCCCACGCCACGGCGAAGGTGTGTGCCCCTCCCCTCCCAGTTGGCAGTTGCCGCCCAGGGGAGGCCATCAACTCAATCAATCTCGGTGAAATCGCTCGCCGCCATCGTCCTTTCTCCTTTGATTAGGCCCGTCTGACGGTGTTAAGACGAAGAGACGTTCGCGGCAATCTGTTAAGCCCTTCTTTTCTCGATCTGGAGAATCCTCTGCTGAAGCTGCTCGAAAGAGGAAAGACGAAGGGAAGCAGCAGCAGAGTAGGGGACGCGTTGCCTCCTCGGCCTCGTCTTGTGAAGAAATCTCTTCTAGCCGTTCTGTCTCGTCTGGGGACGAAGCCACGGTCAGGGTCAGGCAGAGGCGGCAGCGCAGGAAGGAAAGACGACGCTTCGGAGGGGAATCCCCACCGAAGGAGAAGGGCTCCACAGAAAAAAATGCTCGGGAGGAGGAAAATTCGTCATCACAACCCATTGATCGAAAAATGTATCCCACAAGGAAAAATGATATTGGAGATGTCCAAGTCTTAAGTGGAATTGCATGGAGGCCAGATCAGGATCAGCAGGTGAAGCTCTCTGGGGAGGCCTTCGATCAGCCAGGCAGCAACTGTGAATGTGATGCACAAGTGGTTACAGTGGTTTCTGCAGTTCCACTAAATGAGGTTGTAAGCGACAGTAGTACCTTGGACGTCTTGAAGGAAGGTTGCCTGGATGATGCAAAACTGTTGAGCAGAAGCATGTCAGTTGAAGCACAAGAACAGGCCCCTTTTGATGAGGAAACAAGCAAATTGCTGAGAGGAGAGGACAAAAAGCAACAAAATCCTTCTTCTGAGGAGCCACAGGATGCAGATGAACATTCTGGCACTAAGATTTTTCATGGGGACCTCAGAAAGACGGCTGCACCGGATGAAAATGACCGACACCTTGACAAGATTGGTGCCCCTGCCATTGGAGACCTGAAACAAGGAAACGAAGGAACAGAATGGCGTCTCCTCCTTGATACAGATGATGATACCATCTCACAGAAGGCCTGTTACTACTTTGTCAAGTTGAGATCTGGCCATCCTGATGATGATTGCCATTACTTGCCTCCATATGATCTACGCCAGCTCACTGAGTTATATGAGCAGCTAGCCTTGTACCGTATTAGAGGTTATCAGGTATCTCTAAACATTACTTGAATTCCCTTTCCTCTTTCTCACTACATGTTGGCGGATCTCATGTTTTCTTGTTTGCTGCACTAGCGCTTGATTGTGTTTGATTCTCTATGATTGCCTCTTGTAGTTATCAATGGATCAGCAGTTGGCTGAACTAAATTATGAAGATCTGAAAAAGCATTACTCTTCAGCCGTCCTATTTGATGAGCAGTATTTTGAGTACTATGAAGAGAGTCTTGAGTGGTACTTCGACCCTGAACTATGCAAGCACCCTGGATATGATAACTACCAGCGGCTGGTACTTAAGTTACACTCGGTTAGTGAATTATTTCTACTGTTTGATTTTTCTGTTAGCATTTTCTATTAAGAAAATTAATACTCCCTCCATCCCAGTTTGATCTATGATCTATGTATTTCCTTGGGATGTACTCCTTTTTTCAGTTTTAATTGACGTTTGTGTTAGAATTATATTTGTGTATAGCCTTTGGGCTTTGTACTGTAGATGGGCCGGCCTACTGGCTGCGCCCTGACCTAGGGTTGCGCCGCCACCTAGGGCCGGTGCCCCCCATGGCACTCACGCCACCCCCAGGGGGCTGGCTATTATACCCATGTTCATGGAGGAATACATCTATTATTCATGCCATATTCTCTCAAACAGTTAGGATACAATGTTCAAAATTGAACTGAACCGTTTGCCCTAACGTCAAACAACAACCAAGCCTTTTAGTCCCAAACAAGTTGGGGTAGGCTAGATATGAAACCTGAGAGATCATACAACAAAATCCAAGGAACAACAAAAGAAAAGGCAAAAGATGAAAGACCATCAAAACTAACCAACTAGAAGACAAGTGGTGAACGGAAGAAATCAGTAAAAAAGAATGAAGCACTGAAACAACAATGACCGACAAAAAAGCGATGACAGATTAAAATAAAAACGAGAATGGTTAAAAAACAAATCTAGGTTCCGGTATGTGAATTGCCAATTTCCATAAATTTTCTACCTACGACTAACTCCTTAGCGACATTCTGATGCCTCAAGTCGCTCTTTGCGGATTCCTCCGATGTCGGGCCGCCTTATTATCCCACTACGCACTGGTGCCTCTTGCGGCCTCCGTTGGATGTGTCCATACCATCTCAGACAATGTTGCACAAGCTTCTTGTCCACTGATGCCACTCCTAAGCTCTCTTCTGTCGTAATTCCTAACACGATTTCTTCTTATGTGGCCACATATCCAATGTAGGGTACGCATCTCTGCCATGCTTAGTTGTTGGACATGTTTTCTTTTAGTAGGCCAACACTTTGCTCCATATAACATGGCTGGTCGGATTGTGGTCCTATAGAATTTGCCTTTTAGCTTTTGTGGCGCCCTAGCACTTGACGCCACTTCAATCACCTGGCTTTAATTTTATGATTGACATTTTCATTGATATCTCCATCCTTCTGCAGCATTGACCCCAAATATCGGAAGGCGTCTTTCTTCGCTACCACCTGACCGTCGAGTATGACATATCCATCCTCATGTGAAGTGGTATTAAAACCACACTTCATGTACTCTGTTTTAGACCTACTAAGTCTAAAACCTTTTGATTATAGAGTCTATCTCCATCATTCTAACTTGTGATTAAACCTTACCCTGCTCTCATCCACTAGCACCACATCTTCTGCAAAAAGCATGAACCAAGGGACATCTTCTTGTATAGTTGTATGTCCCTTGTGACCTCATCCATCACTAAAGCAAAGAGGTATGCGCTCAAAGCCGAGCCTTGGTGCAGTCCAATGTTAATGGGGAATCATCGATATCCCCATCATTCGTTCGGACACTCGTCGCAACATTATTGTACCTATCCATAATGAGGTTAATGTACTTTGTCACAACTTTGTATGTTTCTAGGGCCCACCACATGACATTCCTTGGCACTTTGTCATAAGGCTTCTCCAGGTCAATGAAGACCATATGTAGGTCTTTCTTCTGCACCTGTACTCTCCATAATTCGCCTTACCAAAAAAATTGCCTCCATAGTCGATTAAAACAGAACAGAGGGAGTAGAGGCCAAGGAAAAGATCTTGAATTAGGGATGGACGTTGTTGTTCTTTGTCACCTTCCTTGGACACCACTTTTTCTTGTGGGGCTATGGTGAAAACCTGTATTTGCATGTGTTAGATTGCTAGATTTTTTATTGGTGCACACACTCCTTTTCTTCTTAGCCTATTAAACTGATGTTTGTATTCAATGATTTGGTGAATCATTTCAGTAGTATTTTATACATGATGTTAGACTTGTAGTGGTTATTTGCAATATTCGTCTAGTATATTTTCCTTAGCATAAAGCATATGTCACGTGTGCTATGCTATTGACGCACAATGTATCATTTGTGCAGGGTGACTACCTAGATTGGGATTATTACCATTCAACTCTTAATACATATGAGGAGGACTTGGCATATGTCCAGTATTGTGAAGCTCTGGCAAATGAGAGCAAGGTACAAAGTTTGATTCTATAAAGGGCAGCCTGGTGCATGTAGCTCCCACTTCCGCAGGGTCTGGGAAGGGTCCGACCACTTAGGATCTTTTCATACGCAGCCTTTCCCAGCATTTCTACGAGAGACTGTTTCTAGGACTTGAACCCGTGACCTCATGGTCACAAAGCAACAACTTTACCGCTGCGCCAGTGCTCCCCTTCACCTAGCAATTTATAGTTATGATTCTATCCAATGGAAAATTGTTGTTCATATATCTTGTTCTGATAGCTTTTTTATCACATGACAGTGGATTGAAGAGTATCTACGACCTAGCATGTATCCAGTAAGCATCTCCCAAAAGCCTTTAATGTCTTATAAGTTGTTGCGCAATGTATATTGATGTTAAATAGCACTCTTGCATACAAGCATCCCCCAAGATTTCTTTTGTCTATAAATAGCTATGCAAGGTATATTGATGTTAAATGTCACACTCATATATGGAACTGTTTTTAGTGGACAAGAATTCAGAGTGTGGCTCATCTTCAAGCACTGCAGATTGCAACAGGCTTTCCCAATGTCTCCCGAGGATTAGTTTTATTTGCTTTCCAGGTAATGACCTTTCTCACTTATCAATTTATATTAGTTGATGAGCATAAGTGATCTGGTATATTGATATTTCAAAATTCTATCTTTTTTATATAAATCAAAATCAGGAACATTTGTGGAGAATTTCGACTGATCATACATATTACAAGGATATGGATGACCTCTATTTTGAGATTTGGACGCGGGTTGCTAAGCTAAAGGTTAGTACATTGGTAATGCAGTTCTTTCTTTTTGAGTTTTTTTTATGCTCATTGGGGATGTCCCAAAATTATAGCTTTGTTTGGGTCATTTGCTTAATGACATGTGCCTTCATCTCAACTTCTTTTTAGAAGGATTTCAGGGAAGCTTTGTTGGAGATACATAGAGAGAACATGTTTCCTTTGCGCATGGTTGACATCAAACATGAGCTTGAAGAAAAAAAACGTCGCTTATTCCATATGAAAGATGATGTAGGTTTCTCTTCTCAGATTTATTACCTTTTTTTAAGTTCATATGGATAATTATTTTGTTTGTTTCTTTTCCAGTATGATGCTTATGTGGCTTGCATTGATGAAATGGTGAGCATGGTTTGCATTATATCCATTTTCAATTGTAATACATCTTTATGCTGATAGTACAAGTGTCTTTGTAGGTTTCAGACGATAAAGCTCGCCAGGATATCCGAGAGGCTCTTCAAAAAATAGTTAGCCTGATTTTGGATGATTTATTTCGTAGTTGATTACGAATTTAATTTTGTTTTGAAGTTGGCTCTAGTTTGCTAAAGTGGAGGCTGATTTTTTTGTCTTCAGATTCCAAAACCAATGATTTATTTGGATTACATCCAGAAGAAGGTAGATATCGCCAAAGAAATTAGGTTGATTGGAAAGGTATGCAATAATACAATTGCACAAGATTTAGACCCTATTTGGTAGGGATTATGGAACTGATTTATGAAATTGATTAAATCTCATAAGCGACCTCATAAGTGATTATGAACTGCCAAACAGTCAAAACTGATAAATGATTATGCTCATAAGTGCCCATAATCACTTTTTTATTTAGTACTAGTATAATCAGTTTTCCATGAGCAGAAAGAAGTAGCTTTCATCTGCTTTTTGCTCTCCCAATGATCACACCTCAAGTAATGTGCATTTGATTTGACTGACATCTGAACATTAGTTTTATCTTCTGAGTGGATGATCTTTCTCTATTAATAATTTGACCAGTTAGGCTTGGACTGCTGCAGCTAATGCAAGTTTAGTTAGGATAATTTTGACCAGTTAGGTTTGGACTGCTGCAGCTAATGCAAGTTTAGTTAGGATAAATTTGACCAGTTAGGTTTGGACTGCTGCAGCTAATGCAAGTTTAGTTAGGATAAATTTGACCAGTTAGGTTTGGACTGCTGCAGCTAATGCAAGTTTAGTTAGGATATTATAACAACTACTCATAGGCAACACACGCCACATCACGTAAGGTTTTTGCAGTTCTGTTTCTGTGGTCAAGCTTCACAATGCTTTTATAAATGACATTCCTATTCCTAACTGGATAGTGTTGCGAGAATACCCACTCCAATTAAATCACTACTGTGCTTTTTTCCTTCATAAAAAACCTTTTGAAATTGTACCTGGTTGGCAGTAGCCTGTTTCCCTGATTGGTGCAAAGAAATTTGCTAAAAAAGATATGCATTTGTACTTTGTAACTCTGCTCTTAACAGTAGTGCTTGCGCACCATCTCCTTTCTTCTAAATGGTTTTTGATCTGTGTCATACAGGAAGACAGCAACACCCCCATCTTGATTTCATAGGACTGAACAAGTTCTTCTCTTGCTTCGTCTGATCAAGAACCATAATCAAACTTGTATTAGCAGGCTGTGTTCAAATGACGGAATTATTGATAATGTTGTGGTGTCAGTTTATCATCCCTTGGAGACTAGTTTATTTCGTAGCCATTTGAGCATGAGTGTCAAAGCCTTGTGATGGTTTGATATGCTGGATTACATGTGTTTTGGTACTGTGTTATCGTTTGTGAAATATTATACATGACATGTTTTTTATGGATTCTAACAATGTTTTCAGATTATTTTGATTATTCTGAGTTTCTTTTAGTATTGATTGGTTGGGATTTTTATCCTCATGTCTCTCAAACATACTCCGTCTGTTTATTAAATATGATCACCATTTACTTCTAATATTAACTTTGACTAAACGAAAAATTTATATATACAATTTACTTTATCGTTAAAGATATGTAACCCATAATTATAATTTTATATATTTGAATTTATTTTTTAAAAAGATGCATGGTTAAAGTTGATGCTCAAAATCAGTGATTATTATATTAAAAAATAGATGCAATTTTAATGGGTTATTTATCCTGAACGGTCATTCGTTCGGGTTTACTCGAAACTTTGGGTCATTTATTTGGATTTTAAAAGGTTCGAGTTTTAAAAATTGATAGCTGAGATTTGACAGGAAATGGCAATACTCTTCAGGTTTTTGGTCCGGTAATCCCGAAGTACCCGATCTCCGAGGGCATCACAGTGGCAATGATGAAAAGGTACGGTGAGGGAGGATCACCCTGTCGCAAAGCGCGCTAGTGCTGTTAGGGGGGCGGGCTGGGAACTCCGTTTATCGATGCGGAGGAGGTTGAAGAGCCCAGAATCTGTTTTTTCTTTTCAAAATAATATTATTTTATTGATTAATTGTAGAAGCAGTGGTCCATCTAAAAAATTTGCAAAAAATAGGTGCCAATCGGTCATTTGAGATATTATGGGATAACCGATTAGATGCTATTGGGCTGTGGGAACCCGATTAGTATGACACGTAGATTTTCACCGGGTGCGGATAACAGCCATATAATACCAATCGGTAACTGAGAGACCTACAGTGTGATAGACCTGTCCCAGAAACGAACATACATATGATACAACACAGAATCTAGTTGGGCAATGTTCGGCGAAACGAGCATACATATGATACAACACTGGCAGGATAAACAGCAATTTTTAGAGGATGAGAGAATTAATACAACAAGGTTCATAAATTAAAATTAAGTCTTAGAACATCAGAGTACGAATAAAGTTTTGAAATCATGAGTTACAGCAGAAGCATTAAACGAGGTACAGACTCTGACTCTTAGACTTAAGCAAAAGCATGAGCCTTGCGCAGTGGCACAATGCTACTAACTACACAAGTTTCACTGCGGCGAATCACAACGTTCCCACTGACAGTTCCGGAACTCCGGACGTGGCTGCTCCCAGTGGTAGCTATCATGATAGGCATACGCGTTGGCGTCTGAAAACCACGTATTCGGAAAGCGTGAGCTTCTAAAAACCTCAACAAGACTGACCCGATAAAAAGGCTACCTACAACCATCACCTAGACATGCTGGCTGACTCAGGTAGGGTGCTTTACCGAAGGACTCGCATTACCTGAAGCTATTGGTCAAGTTTTAGCTCAGGTTAAGTGATTAGAATCGTAACTTTAGTTTGACTGATCTAGTCAATCATGAATAGAAGCAATAGATAAGAATCATCATATCTCAGTTATCATCTTTATAGCTCATCATCTTAATTACATGTGGTGCGTTTCACAAGCAAACTCACCAACTGGGAGCGACAGCGATTCGAACTGATTTACACCTATAGGGATAAGCTAATCATACGACACGTGTGCATCCCTGACCACACGTGGCAACCGTTCACACCAGGTCCTACAAAATCAATTCCCTCCTACGTTGCCTTAGCAGTGCCGTATCCAACCAGAATACACGTTCCGGACGGTTTCTGTAGAGTTCCTACAACTGTCCGTCCTAGATTGCCTCCGAATCAGACACCGTAAGGTAGATTCGATTTTGCAATCACTAGGCTACGTAGGTTTACTGGGCTCCATTATACCTAGCATATGATCAATACATTCAATGCTTGATCAGGCTTAGACCACACGGATCAGACAAGACTACAGTTACCCTGGACCCGGTCTAGTCACCGACCTACTTTTTACCCTGTCTGACCCTCCTATTTTTATCTTCCTTTAATCATACTTAGCCATAGTTTTTGCATGTGTCATGAGGTAGTTTCACCCAACTCCTAGCAGTCGCGAGCAGCATCCACTCTGCGCGACTTCGACCGGTGAGTATATCTAAGCATAGCATACTATCTCGGGGATACCTATACTAATATACACATCTTATGGGAACATATGCAGCTAGGGTTTCAATCAATTCCTAAAAATCTAATGCACATTCACGACACTTAGCGGTAAAAGGAAAATTTTAAAAACTGGTTGTGCACCGGGGCTTGCCTTGATCTCCGGGGTTGGTGATGAGAACTTCTTTAGGGATCGAAGACTCCGGATCTGCAGCTACTTCGTTCTCTTCGGTGTCTACATGACGCAAAGAATGAGATGAGTTATTATTAGGTAACATAATATGGTATTTTCTTCATAGATACTATGGTGTTTTCATCACCACATCTTGAGTGTTAAGAGTTACCCTAGTTGTGACACTCCGATCCAGGGCTTAATAGGATTAATAGGATACTCATATCAACAAGTTGCAACTTCTTTTCCGGTAGCCTAGCTCTGAAAAACCCGAGGTTAAGCGTGCTTAGCCTGGAGCAATTTCACGATGGGTGACCGACCGGAAAGTTATTCCCGGGTGCGCACGAGTGAGGACAAATGTGCGCAGAAAAGACTTGTGTTGGTCTGTGAGGCTAGCCTACGTCCTATAAAAAGCTTCCTGATGTAAGTGGGCCCGGTCTCGAGGAGGCGGGACGTTACACTAGTCAATGTGGGTTTGACATTAAAACCTAACTATTTTGACTACGGTATTTTATTAAAAGCAATTATTCATAATGAGCATGGACTAAAGTGAAACTTCATATCTGACCAGAAGATTATTTTTGGTCGACAGTGCTCTCTGAAACAGGAATTATGGAGTTGGGTTGAGGTCAAACCGAATTTTCTAGATTTTAAAAAAATCAGTAAAGTTTCTATTAATTAAACCATGGGTTAAAGTGAAACTTCAGATCCTACCAAAAGATTATTTTTAAGAGAAAATTACTTATTTGACCTTCAAAAAACTTCTTCTTACTTCCTTGACCCTCTCCCAACAAAACTTCCTTACTTTGCCTCAAAAAATTTGAGGATTCCTTCTATGGCCTTTCCGTTAGTTTTGATGCTAACGGTGTTAGTTTTAGACCATATAAGGAATTTTATCTAATATTTAAGGATTGTTTTAATTAAGTAAAAAATATAATTTGGATTGGAAATATTCTTTACTATATTAAAAGTTTTTTATGTTTAGCAAACCTATAAAAAAATAATTCTTTGTTATGAATTTTGGAGTTTTGTTGAGTTTATGCTGAATTTTCTAGATTTTATTAAAATTCGGTAAACTTTTTTTTAATTAAATTTATAAAATCAGAAATAAATACTAAGACTTATGGTAAAATCATGAAACTTGATAGATGCACCTGTAAGCATCTAAACGAAAGTTTTGATGAAGGGTTTGGATTTTTAGTTGACATGCACAATGTATTTTAGAAAATAATAAATTAAAATGGCAGTTTGGAGTGCATTTAGTGACATGCATAAACTTTGTTAATGTAAAATCCTGGAAAAATTATAGTGAGTTCACAATGACTTGGCAGAACTTTGGTTCAAATTTCAGTTCTGGAAGATCTATGGAACTCCAGTTAAAATTCAAAAACGGAAAGGATTAATCCATTTATTTGGAAGTTCCATGAACCTTTTTAAAAAGTGTTTCATCAGTTAATTAGAGTATTTTAAAAGGATGCCAAGGAAGTTTGGTTTACCATTTTAGACTTTTCCTCGATTTATTAGGCATTTTACAAAACAGACTAGAAATGATGACATTGATTTAAAATTGAAAACAGGGGAGAAGCAGGGGCGGCGGGGAATCCTCCAGCCTTGCGCGCGGTGTGGGGAACTCCCGGAGCACGACGGCGGCCGGTGGCAACGGGTCGGTTTCTTACCGGAGCGTCACCAACGACGGAGCGCTTCGTGGCGGACGGCAGTGAGCCCACGTTCCCGACGAGCCGGGCGGAAATCCGAGGAACGACGACCTCCGTAAGCTGCATGATGATTGGTGGAGCGAGTTGGAGAAGGTTAAAAGCATGATCTCGAGCGGGATTTGCTCGACGACGTGATGGAGCGGCTGGAAAAGGCGCGCCTCCCCAGAGCCTGTCACGGCTGCCAGCCGTTGCGGCGAGCCGGTTGGCCGCCGCGGTGGCGCGCACCGTTATTTTTTTTTTTGAATTTGCAATTATTTCCAAATTCCCTTCTAAATTCATTTGAAAACCGCACTTCCTGAGCGCGGACAAATTTGAAATTTTTGTGGGAACTCAGTGAATTATTTGGAACAAATTTCATTAAAAGAAGAAGTCCTGACTCTGCTTGGAAAAATTTGGGGAGTTTCAATTCAAATCAAGTTTGTTTGAATTATTAAGGGGGTTAAACCTTATCTAAAAATCCTGGTAAAATCTCCAAAATTTTGCTTTGAGGTATACTTAATTGTCATGCAAAAACATTTCTAGGATTATATGGGATTTTTTGTGGTTTTTGAAAGGTGTGATGAAAATTTTTCCTGCTATAAAATAATTTTGGTACTGTGGCTCAAAACTCTTGATTTGACAAAAGTGTTCAGAATTTGACCAAAATTTTTGTGGAGGTTAATGGAACTGGTTTAAAACAACCTTGCTTATTAGCTCAAGGGTAAATTCTGCTTCAAAGTGCAAGAATTAAATTTTAGGATTGGAGATTTTAGTCGATGGTGTCACAGCCCTCCCTCCTAAAAGAAACTGCTTCCAGAGATTTAAGTAATAGGTCAGTCGTGGGTACCTATGGGGTTGGGAGTAACTCGGGGTAGTGTAATCGAAGGAATTCTGCGGACTCCCATGTGGCTTCATCTTCCGAGTAATTGCTCCACAAGACTTTGTAGAACTTGAGTGTCGGCTTCCTGGTTACCCGTTCCTTCTCGTCTAATATCTGAATCGACCGCTCCGGATATGTTAGGTCTGGTTGCAACTCTTCGACCTCTGAGATTACTTGATCCACGGGTGCCTTCAAACACTTCTTTAATTGGGAGACGTGAAAGATATTGTGTACCCTGGATAACCTTTATGGTAGTTCCACCTAGTACGCCACTGGTCCGCACTTTGCAGTGATGCGATATGGGCCGATGTATCGGGGTGCTAATTTGCCCTTAACTCCGAATCGTTGAACCCCTTTTGTGGGTGAGACTCTTAAGTAGACGTAGTCTCCTATTTCGAAGCTCTGTGGTCTACGCCTTTTATCAGCATAGCTCTTCTGTCTGAATTTGGCGGTCTTCAGATTAGCTTGAATGACACGTACTTTCTCCTCGGCCTGCTGCACCCAGGTCAGGTCCAAGTATAATTCTTTCGCCTGTCTCAGATGGTGTTCTGCAGCTACAACCATACAATGCTTCAAAAGGCGACATTTGGATGCTCTCTTGATAGCTATTGTTGTACGAGAATTTCACTAATGACAAATAGCTGTCCCAGCTTTTTCCATGCTCCAAAACACAAGCTCGGAGCATATGTTCAAGGATTTGAATTACCCTTTCTGTTTGGCCATCTGTTTGGGGGTGATAAGCAGAGCTATGGATCAATATAGTTCCTAGTGATTCGTGGAGCTGCTTCCAAAAGCGTCCTATGAACTGGGTACCTCGGTCGTAGATTATGGTCTTGGGCGCTCCATGCAAACACACTATTCGATCAATGTAGAGCTGGTCATACTTCTTCATACTATATCTGGTAGACACAGGAATGAAATGGGCTGTCTTGGTTAACTGATCTACTATGACCCAAATAGAATCCAGCCTCTACGAAGTCATGGGTAAGCCAACAATGAAATCCATGTTGATATCTTCCCATTTCCAGGATGAAATGATTAGTGGTTGCAACAAACCTCCCCCTTTCAAATGATCTGTTTTCACTCTTCGACAGGTGTCGCACTCGGATATGTACCAAGCAATCTCCCTCTTTATTCTCGTCAACCAAAACTTCTTCCTCAAATCCTGGTTACATCTTGTTGTTGTCAGAATGAATGGAGTATTTGGATAAGTGAGCCTCATCCATAATCTTTCTTTGAAGTTCGTGATCTTTTGGCACTACCAATCTGTTCTTAAACCACAAAACTCTGTCTTTGTCTTTCCGAAAGCACTGCATCTTCTTTTCTTTAAGCCCTAGCCTGATCTTTCCATGCCCTTGTCAAGTTGCTGGGCTTTGGCTACCTCATCCTTGAGTGTCGGAACTAAGGCCAGGTTGTATATGGACCCATGGGGTAGAAATCTCAAGGTTGGTTCTGGTTCTTCCGTTGTAACCCCTTGGTCCGAGTAATGGCAGTGAGCGTTTCTACTCAATGCATCAGCAACTACATTGGCTTTGCCGGGATGGTAGTGAATCTCCAGTTCATAATCCTTGATAAGCTCCAGCCATCTACCTTGCCTCATGTTCAAATCACAATATGCAACCAAGCCCGATCCCAGACGCATCACAATATACGTCGAAGGGCTTGCTCAAGTCCGGCTGGGCGAGTACCGGTGCTGAGGTCTAAGTGACGCGGACCCGCCCCAGAACCTCAGTCCAGGACGGATTCCGCATCTTGTCAGGATCCTGTTAGGCAATGCTCGGCGAAGCGAGCATACACATGGTACAACACAGGCAAGATAAAACAGCATTCTTTTACAAGATAAGAGAATTTAATACATCATTGTTAATGAATTGAAATTTAAGTCTTACAAGTCATGTCAGAGTACGAAACTGAGTTTTGAAAACACAATTACAGCGGAAGACTAAAATGAGTATAGACTCCGACTCTCAAAGTAGAGCAAAGGCATGAATCGTGCCCAGTGGCATCATGCTACTAGCTACTTCAAAATTTACTGCGGCGATTTGCAGAGCTCCCACTGGAGGTTTCCGACCTCTGGACGAGATTCCTCCCATTGGATGCTCTCATCCTGGTTATGCACGACGGCGCCTGAAAACCACGTATCCGAGAGGCTCTTCAAAAAATGGTTAGCCTGAATTTGGATGATTTATTTTCGTAGTTGATTACGAATTTAATTTTGTTTCGAAGTTGGCTCTAGTTTGCTAATGTGGAGGCTGCTTTTTTCGTCTTCAGATTTCAAAAACAATGATTTATTTGGATTACATCCAGAAGAAGGTAGATATCGCCAAAGAAATTGGGTTGATTGGAAAGGTATGCAATAATACAATTGCACAAGATTTAGACCCTATTTGGTAGGGATTATGGAACTGATTTATGAAATTGATTAAATCTCATAAGTGACCTCATAAGTGATTATGAACTGCCAAACAGTCAAAACTGATAAATGATTATGCTCATAAGTGCCCATAATCAGTTTTGTATTTAGTACTAGCATAATCAGTTTTCCATGAGCAGAAAGAAGTAGCTTCCATCCGCTTTTTGCTCTCCCAATTTTCACACCTCGAGCAATGTGCATTTGGTTTGACTGACATCTGAACATTAGCTTTATCTTCTGAGTGGATGATCTTTCTCTATTAATAATTTGACCAGTTAGGCTTGGAATGCTGCAGCTAATGCAAGTTTAGTTAAATAAATTTGGCCAGTTAGGTTTGGACTGCTGCAGCTAATGCAAGTTTAGTTAGGATATTATAACAACTACTCATAGGCAACACACACTACATCAGGTAAGGTTTTTGCAATTCTGTTTCTGTGGTCAAGCTTCACAATGCTTTTATAAATGACATTCCTATTCCTAACTGAATAGTGTGCGCGAATACCCACTCCAATTAAATCACTACTGTGCTTTTTTCCTTCATAGAAAACCTTTTGAAATTGTACCTGGTTGGCAGTAGCCTGTTTCCCTGATTGGTGCAAAGAAATTTGCTAAAAAAGATATGCATTTGTACTTTGTAACTCTGCTCGTAACAGTAGTGCTTGCGCACCAGCTCCTTTCTTCTAAATGGTTTTTGATCCGTGTCATGCAGGAAGACAGGTACACCCCCATCTTGATTTCATAGGACTGTAACAAGTTCTTCTCTTGCTTCGTCTGATCAAGAACCATAAGGAAACTTGTATTAGCAGGCTGTGTTCAAATGACGGAATTATTGATAATATTGTGGTGTCAGTTTATCATCCTTTGGAGACTAGTTTATTTCCTAGCCATTTGAGCATGAGTGTCAAAGCCTTGTGATGGTTTGATACGGTGGATTACATGTGTGTCAAGGTTCGTTACCGTCGACTAGTGAATTTATCGTGGGGGGTGCGTTTTGAAGCTTCGATGGTTCACGAGAGGACACAAGGTTTATACTGGTTCAGGCAACGATGCCCTACATTCAGTTTTCGAGCTGCTCGTGTTACTCGCGATAAAGATTACAAGGGGGGTTACAAGCGGATGAGGAAGGGAGAGTCCTTCCTGCCTCTAAATGAGTTTGTGGGTGTGTGCTCTAAGGACGGCCGGAGCCAGTGAGCGTTACGGGTGTGTGAGTGTTGTAGAGAGACTTGTGTGCTTGGAAGCTTGTTCGCTTGAAGACTTCGACCTCCCTCCCCTTTTATACGGCGATGTGAGGAGGGTCGGTTCCGTAGAGTTGACAGCGGCCGTACTCCAGTTAGGCCGGGCTGTGACGGGCGTTGCCTTTGGTCTGGCCGTGCCGTTCCTATTCGACGGAGTGGCCTGTGCTGTCATTCGGTGGAGTTCCATCCTTATGGAGAATACACTACTGTAGGAGCCGGCTTGATGACGCCGTGGTTGTGGCCGTCGCACAGGGCGATGGGTCTCTGACAGGAGCTGTAGGAGAGACGCCCATCCCGTGGACGGTGCAAGTCGTGTGCATTTAACGCCCACTTGCCTGGGTAGCGGGCGGCTCTACCTGTCAGCGGGCGTGGGAGTGTCAGGCATTTATTTCCCAACCGTCGCCGTCCGTCCTACTCGTGGAGTAGTAAGTGATTCGCCCGACCCTGAGGTCGGGCGAGGCGGAGATGCGTTCGCTCGACCCTATTGAGACGGGGTCAAGCGCGCCGTCCGAGCGTGGAGGATCCGACCCCTCCTCGAAGGGGTCGGGCGAGGCGGAGATCGCCTGTTAGCTCGGCCCGCAGCGCGCCCGTACGATGCGGAGGCTGGTTTAGGCGGAGATTATTTATACCTTGATCACGTCATTAAGGTCGAGGGTCATTAAGGTTAATTACCTCTGGTACTGACCCTCAACAGTAGCTCCCGAGTGAGGCCTGATCTCCTCGTGAGAGGGGGTCTGGAGTCACTCACATCGGGAGTGGTAAACTCGTGATGGTAGGCTCATGTCGAGCCCCGTCGAGCTTACGTGTTCTGCGATCCCGTAATAGATCTCTTTTTGCGATTCCGTTCCCGAGACTCCCGCTCGTTGCGGTGGTCCGATCGCGGATACGGTTCGACTTGTTTCGTTCCTCCAGCGCGTCTGTCCGTCAGACGAGGAGGTTGAGCCGGGCCACGCTTTACCACGGAGGCCAAAGCGTGATGCTCGTCGAGTTGCAAACGGGTGAGTTCGAGTGAAGCCCGGGCTCCCTTCGGGGGGAGCTCCGATGGACCAGCTGGTGATCGACCTCAATATTCCTGGTTGCCGTCCCAATCTGGTACCCGGATGCCGTTCGCTAGGCTCCGAGGGCTCGCTGCCTTTCTGTGGTGAAATACCCATGGGTCGGCGTGAACCGGGACTCGAACGTAGACCGAGATGCCCTCGGCGCTCGCGCGCCAGGGTGTTGGCCGCTAGCGGACCCATCTCTATCCACCCCTCACTCTATTTGCGCCCTGAGCGGCTGTCGAACCCGTTCGTGGGGCCAGCCTTCGAACTCTTTGGGCCGTCGGGGCATTTTTCAGCCCAAACCCTTGCCTGCCAGAATTTATTTTGTGGCAGCGCCGCAGCAGAGGCGCCTGCCGCGACGGGACGTGCGGCAGGGATGCTAGTCTTCACGGGTCATGAGTACAAACACGCGTGCGCTCGACCGTGCCAAGCGGGCGGCCGCGTGGGTCCCTCCTGCAACGACTGGCGGTAGGCGCCATGCAGGCGGGAGTAAATGCCGCTCTGCGCGAGGCGGTGGCTTGGGTCCCGCTTGCAGTGGCGGAGGGAAAAGTGCCCGGCGGGCGGGAAGCTTCCCGCGCTGCGTGGGGCGGTTGAGAGAGGGCCCGTTGGCAGCAAGCGAGGTGAGAGGAAGTTGAAGCGACGGAGTCGCATTCGTGCGGGACGAGCTGGTCTGGCGGGTCCCACCTACAGCGGTTCGGGAGTGATTTCTAGAGGACGGGATATTTCCCACGCTGCGTGAGGTGGTTCCGCGGGCCCAGCTGCAGTGAGCGGTACAAGAGGAGACTGGGAAGGCAGAGCGGCGCCCGCGCCAGGCGAGATGATCAGGCGGGCCCCGTCTGCGGCGAGAGGAGTGCCGAGTGGGTGAAAGGTATAAGTACGCACCTTGCATGCCCATCCGCCGCATTCGTCATCCGCGTCTCTTTGCCTCCCGTGCCGTTTCGCTCTCCTTCGCTCCTCGCCTTCCATCTTCCCGCACTCGTGCGTTCCTTTCCTTAATTTTTTCTCGTTCCTCTCCAACTTCGTGTTAGTCTCCATGGCTTCTTGGTTGAGGTCCGACATTCGGAGAGCGCGCCTTGAGGGCCTGGTCAGTCGTGGCCTCCTCGTTGCCCGGACAGAGGCGAGGGAGTGGCTGCTCCCGGGTAACGAGGAGGTGCCCGCGCCGCCGGATGGTTATGTGGTGTCTTTCGCCCACTTCCATGAGCGCGGGCTGGGAGTCCCAGCACATTCCTTCTTGTGGGGGCTCCTTCACTACTACGGCCTCGAGCTGCAGCACCTCAACCCCAACGGGATACTGCACATCGCCACGTTTGTGGAGTTGTGCGAGGGCTATCTGGGGATCGCCCCCCACTTCGATCTATGGCGGTACTTTTTCTCCGTCTCGCTCCAGACGAAGGAAGGGCCCCATCACCCCATCGGCTGAGCCAGCATTCACCTCCGCGGGGATCGCGCCGGCTCCTACATCCCCCCGCGGTTGCGGAGCTCTCACAGGGGCTGGCACGGGCAGTGGTTCTACCTCAAGAACGACGCTGTCGGGCCCCTGCCTGAGTTTACCGGGCGTACGTTCGACACGGTGCCCGAGGTGTGGAAGTGGGGGCCGCCGGCCAAGGAGCGAAAGCGGCTGGACGATGTCCTCGACGCCGTATGGCAGCTGCGGACCCGAAGGGTACGCGGCGCCGGGGTCATCGCCGCGTTCCACGCCCGGCGTGTGCTGCCGCTGATGGCGCGCGGCTCCGGCTCTGGGAGATGGCCCCTGGCTCGGATTTCTCTGGGTCGGTGATGTCGGCTGAGCCGATCTCGGAGCTGGAGTTGAAGCAGCAGCTCCGGAGTCCCTCGCCGCTGAGGACCTCGAGGATCCGGTGGACGACCACCCGCCTATGCGCCCCGCTGAGGGGAGTTCTCTTTTGGTAAGCGGGGTTCCCATTTCGTCGTACTTTTCTAACTTCTCTTCCGGGCCTGACTTGTTTCTTTTTTTGTTGGCAACAGAAGAGGGAGCTCATGGTCCGGCCCTCTCGTCCCCCTTTGCCTGAAGACGCGGCCGTCCGGGAGGCCAACCGCTTGGCTGCCGAGGAACACAAGCGGAAGAAGGACGCCCGGAAGGCCAAGCGGGCTCTAAAGATCCGGGCCAAGTTGGCCCGAGATCAGCGTAGGCGGGGGTCGGGCGACGACGGCGACGACGACGACAACGAGGAGGAGGAGGAGGAGGAGGAGGAGGTCGTGGAGATCCCTCCCCCCCCCCTCCAAGCAGGAGTTGGTGCATGCGCGCCAACGGGGCCCAGGGCTGGGACCCCGGGGGTCGGAGGTTCGGGGCTCAGAGGCGGCACCGCCTTCGTCGTCGACGTTATATGTGGCGCGGCCGGCCCACGAAGAGAGGGCGCCCACGCCGAAGGACGTTCGCACCCGCCCCGAACCGGCGGGGTCGGGTCCGTCGGCCTCTGGGCCGGCATTAGTCAGGGCGGCCGGCCCAGGGTCGGCGAGAAGCGGCCGACGGCGGAGCAAGGGGGGTCGACCCCGAAGCGTCGCCGTACTTCGACGCGAGGGTAACTGCGTTGCGTGAGCCTTTTTCTCCTTCTTCTTGTACTTAGTATTTATTCTTTCGCAGGTCCGCGGCGGGGGGTGAGTCGCTCCTGGTGGCACCGCGCAAGGCTCTGGCGGGACAGTGGCCCGAGCTCGCTCCGAAGGGCGCCATGGGCGGAGCTTTGGAGCCCCCGCGCCCGCCGACGACGGCGGCGGAAGGACCGGAGGCCCCTTCGGCCGTTCCTCCGGGCCCGTCGGAAGTGGCGGCGGCTGGCAATCTGCAGCCAAAGGAGGTGGTGGAAGCCATCCCTCCGGAGGCGCCGTCGACGGAGGTGGTGGCGGCGGAGAGGCGGGCTAAGGCTCCGGCGCCCGGGCCGAAGCTGCCCGTTTTTGGACCCCCCACGGCGGAGGAGGCGGCGGCGTCGGGCGTCGTCGCGGAAGAGGGCGCCGCTGAAGCGCCAACGGCAGTACCGGCGACTCTCTCGGCTGCGGGGCCGGTGGAGGGAGGCGTCCCAGGCTCCGGGAGTGCGTGTCGGGGCGCGGAGGGCACCTTGTCCGCCTTGGACTCCGTCATGGCCTTCCTCCGTGGCCAACTTGTCGACGAGGAGCAGCTCGTCGCCGCACGTCGCGCGGCGACGGACGCCCTTGCGTGGGAGAAGGCCATGGAGGGGCGGTTCCTGGAGGCGCGGCGGGCCTGCGGCGCCCTGACCGCCCTCGTGGTACAGCAGGCCTGCCGGCTGGAGGCAGCGGCGGCCGTTTTGGAGGAGGAGGCCAAGGCCAGGCGAGGCTGAGGAGGTGACTGCCTCTTTGGCCGTGGAGGTGGCCCAGAGCGACGTCGAGCTCAAGGAGCTCCGCGCCGGCACGTCGGGTAAGCTCTGATTGCTACCCTACCCCTCCTTTAGGCTTGGTTGCGGGCTAACTGTTGTGCCGCTTGCTTTGCAGTTATGACCGCGAAGCTGGAGGCGAGCGCGAAGGAGCTGTCGTCGCTCCGGGAGGAGCTGAAGGGCGAGGCTGAGGAGCACAGGACCCTCCGAGCCGCTGTCCGCGCGGCCCTTGTCGACCTCGGCGTGGCCGAGGAGGTTGGGTCGAGCTCGCTTGCTCCCCAAGTTCCCCGGCTCGTCACTCGGGCGCGGGCCATGGCGGAGGACGGGCTCTACCGGGGGGTGCACCGGGCGTTCGCCATTGCCCGGTTGCACTATATCAACATCGGCCTCGACTACATGAGCGAGTGTTTTGCCCCCGGTTACACCGACGCTGAGCTGGACGCCATCGAAGCGGAGGTGGCCCCCTTCGCGCGGAAGCTCGCTGCAAGCACGGCGGAAGAAGAGGCAGAAGACGTGCCCCCTCCCCCCCCCCCCCGGCAGAATAGAAGTTAGGGTAGTTTTAGTTTGTACTTAGGACGGCCGAGGCCATAAGTGCCCGGCCCTTTTGTAAGTCAGATGAAATGAAATGAACATTTTCTGACTACTAAAGGTGTTCCTAAGTATTTTTGTGAAGACATTCCTTCACAAAATTACGAGGGTGTTCGACCCCTTTTTCCTTGTTTTTGATCCTCAGGAGTCTTAGGCCACGGGCGGCTCCAACGTTCCGTCTAGCTGGTGAGCGCCGTTGCCGTAACCTTCGGGGGTCGTAGGCGTTGCGCAGTCCGACCAGCTACACTTCACGTCTTCTTCCGCCCATGACTTTCCCTCCTAAGATTCGAACATAGGACGAGAGGCCGAGACCCTTGAAGAGGGTAGAGTTTCGGTTACCCTTGCTTCGAAATTTTACAAGCAAAGTGGCAAAATTTTAACAAGTGTCAAGGTGCGCGCGCGATGCGCACCTTGTAGGTGTAGCCCCGAGCGGGGTCCGACTCCCGTGCGACGGGAATCGGGCGCCGCTTAGTAGAACGGCGAAATTTTAACGAGTGCTCAGGGTGCGCGTTCGGTACACGCACCCTGAGGGTGTAGCCTCCGAGCGGGGTCCGACTCCCGTGTGACGGGAATCGGGCGCCGCTTATCTTGGTCGGCTAGGGGTAAAACTACTACGAGTTCTAAGCCCTTCGTTAAAACTTTTGCAAACGAGACGGCAAAAATTTTAACAAGTGTCAAGGTGCGCGCGCGATGCGCACCTTGCAGGTGTAGCCCCCGAGCGGGGTCCAACTCCCGCGTGACGGGAGTCAGGCGCCGCTTATCTCGGTGGCGAGGAAGGATAAGACTACTACGAGTTCTAAGGATAGAAGCGACGTAGCTGTTCGATGTTCCAAGCGTTGGTGAGCTCTTGTCCGTCCGCCGTCTGCAACTTGTAGGAGCCGGGTCGGAGAACCTTGGAGACGATGAAGGGACCTTCCCATGGAGGTGACAGCTTGTGGCGGTCCTTGCTGCTCTGAACGCGCCGAAGGACGAGGTCGCCGACGTTGAATGCCCTTTCCTGCACGTAGCGGGAGTGGTAACGTCGCAGAGCCTGCTGGTATTTCGCTGATCGCAGGAGCGCTACGTCTCGCGTCTCGTCGAGCTGATCCATGGCGCCTTCGAGGGACGTCTGATTGCCTTCTTCGTCGTAGGCTCTGATTCTCGGGGCTCCATAGTCGAGGTCGGTCGGTAGTACGGCTTCGGAGCCATACACCATGAAGAAGGGGGTGAACCCCGTTGCCCGACTCGGGGACGTCCGCAAACTCCATAGCACAGCGGGAAGCTCGGCCGCCCATCGTCCGCTGAACTGTTTCAGCCGATTGTAGATACGCAGCTTCAGACCTTGAAGGATCAGGTCATTCGTGCGCTCGACCTGCCCGTTCGTGCGGGGGTGCGCTATAGCCGCCCAATCTACTCGGATATGGTAGTTGTCGTAGAATTTAAGGAATCGCTTCCCTGTGAACTGCGTACCATTATCTATGATGATGGAGTTTGGGACCCCGAAGCGGTGGATTATGTCGAGGAAGAACTCGACTGCTTCTTCTGGTCGGATCCTTGTGATTGGTCGGGCTTCAACCCACTTGGTGAACTTGTCGACAGCTACCAAGAGGTGGGTGTAGCCCCCGGGTGCCTTCTTGAGTGGCCCAACCAGGTCCAATCCCTAGACCGCGAATGGCCATGTGATAGGGATGGACTGCAGCGCTTGTGCCGGCAGATGGGTCTGCCGAGCGTAGAACTGGCAACCTTCACACGTACGAACGATATGCGCGACATCGTTGACGGCGATCGGCCAGTAGAGTCCCTGTCGGAACGCGTTTCCGACAAGGGTCTTGTGTGCAGCGTGGTGACCACAGACCCCTCTATGAATGTCTCGCAGCAGCATCTTCCCTTGTTCGATGGGGATGCAACGCTGCAAGACTCTGGTGAGGCTCCTTTTGTAGAGTTCTCCGTCGATAACGGTGAAGGACTTGGCGCGTCGTGCGATGCGTCGAGCCTCCGTCTTATCGGCAGGGAGTTCTCCTTTGAGAACTCGGTCGAGATACGGTGTCCTCCAGTCGTCTGGAGGGCTCGTATCAGGCGCGGACGCCTTATCGATTTCCATGACGCTGGGGTCGAGAGGCGTCGTGGCCGGTCCGTCCCCTTGTGCCTGGGGCGGCTCGGTGCCGACCCCTGGCGTATCTTGGGGTCGGATTGATGGTCGGCTCTGTTCGTGGGCGAAGACCCCTGGCGGGATCTGTTCGCGCCCGGCCGCCATCTTCGCCAAGGAGTCGGCTTCTTCGTTGTGCCGCCTTGGGATGTGCCTGAGCTCGAGGCCGTAGAATTTATGTTCCAGCTTGCGGACCTCCTTGCAGTAGGCATCCATGATCTCGTTGTGGTAGCTGGACTCCTTCATGACTTGGCCAACGACGAGTTGGGAATCACCCCGAACTTCGAGTCGTCGGATTCCCAATTCATTGGCGATCTTGAGCCCGTTGACGACCGCCTCGTACTCGGCTACGATGTTGGACGCAGGGAATGTGAGGCGGATCGCGTACTTCATGCGCACCCTAAAGGGAAGACGAAGACGAGTCCGACCCCTGCCCCCTTTCGCATCAGCGAACCGTCGAAGTATATCACCCAATACTCCTGGTCGACAGGA
Organism: Oropetium thomaeum; assembly: GCA_001182835.1. Taxonomy (NCBI): domain Eukaryota; kingdom Viridiplantae; phylum Streptophyta; class Magnoliopsida; order Poales; family Poaceae; genus Oropetium; species Oropetium thomaeum. Next base: position 631,687 of record LFJQ01000088.1, on the reverse strand, counting down.
GCCGTGGGTAATTGTACTTCTGTCCATTCCGCTATGAAGTCAGCCAAGGATTGAGACTTGATCGCCGTTCGGGGGACGTATGTAATGCCCTCGCCCATCAGCTCGAGTGCCCACTTCGCGACCTTACCCGTCGCGTCACGGTTCTCGACGACCTCGCGTAGCGGGAAGGAGCTGACGACGTTCACCGGATGAGACTCGAAGTAGTGTCGGAGCTTCCTTTTGGCAAGGATGACACCGTAGAGGACCTTCAGGATCTAAAGATACTGGGTCTTCGTCTCCGACAAGACTTCGCTCACGTAGTAGACCGGTCGCTGGACTTTGAGGACGTGGCCTTCTTCCGTCCGCTCCACAACAAGGCGACGCTGACGACCTGGGTTGTCACGGCGATGTAGAGGAGGAGAGGCTCCTTCGGGGTCGGAGGTACCAGGACTGGGGGTTTCGACAGGATAACTTTTATCCTATCGAGTGCGTCCTGTACCTCTGGTGTCCATTGAAATTGCTCGGATTTCTTCAGGAGCTGGTAGAGAGGGTGCACGCGCTCTCCAAGACGCGAGATGAAGCGACTCAATGCCGCCAAGCATCCGGTTACGCGTTGTACTGCCTTCAAATTTTGAATCGGGCCCATTCGATTGATGGCCTCGATTTTCTTCGGATTGGCTTCGATGCCACGCTCGGAGACGATGAATCCGAGCAACATTCCCCTCGGGACCCCGAAAACACATTTTTCGGGGTTGAGTTTGATGTCATTCGCTCGGAGTTTGGCAAAGGTCCGCTCTAGGTCGGCGACGAGCTGGTCGGTCTTCTTGGATTTGACGACGATGTCGTCGACGTATGCTTCGACGATGTCTCCGATGAGTTCGTCGAAGCATCTGATCATGCAGCGCTGGTAGGTTGCGCCTGCATTCTTGAGCCCGAACGGCATTGTGACGTAGCAGTACGACCCGAACGGTGTGATGAAGGACGTCGCGATTTGGTCGGACTCCTTCATACGGATTTGATGGTACCAGAATACGCATCAAGGAAGCAGAGGGCTTCACACCCTGAGGTGGAATCGACTATCTGGTCTATACGTGGTAAAGGAAACGGAACCTTTGGGCACGCTTTGTTGAGACTAGTATAGTCGACACACATTCTCCATTTCCCATTCTCTTTTCGTACAAGGACGGGATTGGCTAAACATTCAGGGTGGTACACTTCCTTGATGAAACCGGCTGCCAGCAGCTTGGCTACCTCCTCTCCGATGGCTCTGCGCTTCTCCTCGTCGAAGCAGCGCAGTCGTTGCTTCACCGGCCGGGAGTCCGGCTTGATATGCAAGGAGTGCTCGGCGACTTCCCTCGGAATGCCCGGCATGTCCGAGGGTTTCCACGCGAAGATGTCGATGTTCGCGCGGAGGAAGTCAACGAGCACGCTTTCCTATTTGGCGGAGAGGGATGTCCCGATCTTGACCACCTTCTCGGGGGCGTTGACGGGGTCAAGCTGGATCTCCTTGGTGCCCTCGACGGGCTCGAAGGATCCAGCGCTGCGGTTGGAGTCGGGGGCGTCTTCGGTGATCTGCTGTCGGATGACAGCGAGTTCTTCCGTGGACGCGATGGTTGCGGAGGCGAGCTCGCCGCTCTCCGTTTCGCACTGGTAGGCGCGCTGGAAGGAAGCGCCTACAGTGATGACCCCCTTCGGCCCAGGCATCTTGAGCTTCAGGTAGGTATAGTTGGGGATAGCCATGAACTTCGCGTAGCACGGCCTCCCCAAGATGGCATGGTACGACCCGTGGAATCCGACTACTTCGAACGTGAGAGTCTCCGTTCGAAAGTTGGTCGGGGTCCCGAATGTGTCAGGCAGGTCGATCTGCCCGAGCGGGACGGCTTGCTTCCCCGGGACGACGCCGTGGAACGGGGCTCCGGTCGGTCGGATGAGCGACCGATCAACACCCATGGCGTCGAGCGTCTCTGCATACAAGATGTTGAGGCCGCTGCCTCCATCCATGAGGACCTTGGTGAGACGCTTCTTGCCGATGATGGGGTCGACTACCAATGGGTATCGACCCGGTCGTGGAACGTGGCTGGGGTGGTCGGATCGATCAAATGTGATCGGGGCCTCCGACCACCGGAGGAAGGCTGGCGTCGCGGGCTCGGCCGCGAACACCTCGCGACGCTCGACCTTCGCACGGCGCTTTCCTCCGTGCGCCTCTGGACCTGCGAAGATCATAAGGCAACCGTCGGGCTCGGGGAAGCCATCGTTACCTTCGCTGGCGTCGCCCTCGCCATCTGCTCCCTCAGGGGCTTGTCGGGGCTTGCCTCTCGGCTTGCCCTTCGGTGGCCCCTGGTTTAAGAACCGCTTCAAGAGCGAGCAGTCCTTGTAGAGGTGCTTCACAGGGTATTCGTGGTTGGGGCATGTACCGTTCCACTTCTTCTCGAAGTGGTCCGAGGTCTCTCCGGCTGGCGCCTTGGCACCCTTCCGCTCGGCGGCTGCAACCATCTATCTGTCAGATGATTCTGGCCGGTTCTTCTTCTTCTTGTGGGAGCGATTGGAGGTGCCTTCGCCGGCGTTGTCCCCCTGCTTCCCTTCGCATTAGGGCGGTTGAAGATCGCGCCCACGGCTTCCTCGTCGGAAGCATGACTGGTTGCGATGTCCAAGAGTTCCTTGGTCGTTCGCGGACTTTTGCGCCCTAGCTTGTGGACTAGGGTGCGGCAAGTAGTCTCGGACAAGAATGTCCCGATGACATCGGCGTCGCCGATATCCGACAGCTCGTTGCACTGTCGGGAGAAGCGTCGGACGTACTCCCGGAGGGTTTCCCCTCGTTTCTGTCGACAATTCTTCAGGTCCCATGGATTGCCCGGGCGCGCGTAGGTCCCTTAGAAGTTACCCACGAAGACCTCCCTCAAGTCGGACCAGCTTGTGATCCGATCGGCGGGGAGGTGCTCGAGCCATGTTCTGGCCGAGTCGGCCAGATATAGAGGCAAGTTGCGAATGATGAAACGATCATCATCCGCTCCTTCGGCACGGCAGGCCAGCCGGTAGTCTTCGAGCCAGAGGCTCGGATTCGTCTCCCCGGCGGCACGTTGGTCGACGGCCGAAAACGCTGTGGGAATGGAGCACTCCGAATGTGGGAGCTGAAAGCCCGAGGGCCCGGAGCGTCCGGGCTCGGACTTCTATCTTCGTCATCGTCGTAGCGCCCTCCTCGGCACGGATGACGACCTCGGCCCACCTCAGGAGCGCGCTCTGGCTGTCGCCGTCGCGCCTCCAAGGTGGCTCGGGCATCACGTTTTACACCGAGACGCCCACGGACGCAGGCTTTCAAGGCCTCGTCCGTCACCAGACGCGTCTGCTGTGCAGACGTGTTCGGGGTGTGCGGTTTATGTGCCCGTCCGCGAGCTCTCCGCTTGCTGTGCCGCTGCTCGTTGCAGCAGCACCTCAACTTCACGTTGAGTGCGTCGAGCTTCGGACGTGATGGGTTCGGGGGACTCCCGAAGCAATGCTGCCGCTGCTGTAAGGTTCTGGCTCGCCCGTGTAAAGTGTGGGGGCCCATCGCCCTCTTTCATGATCCGCTGGCGCACGTCACGCGCCATGGGGCGGGCACGTCCGCCGGGCTCGGCGCGAGCGAGCTCTCGGTCGATTTCCGCCTCCTCTTGTTCCAGCTGCCGTTTGGCTTCACGGAGTTCTTTCCTCTGCGCTTGTAACTGCTCGGGCAGTACGTCACGGGAGGGAGTTTCGGAGGCCGGTGGCAGCTGGGTGAGAGGGAGATTATCCCACGAGTCAAGCGGGTCTTCGGAATGTGCCATGAGGCATTCGCGCGAGGGATTGTTGCTTCCCTCGCTACGTTCCGGATCTGAACCTCTGTTCGCCTCGTTGAGGAGGTCGAAAAAGGATTCCGATGTGTAGCCTGTCATTCCCACGAACTCGGTGTCCGTGGAGCGCGGGCTTTCGCACGATGACGTACGAGTCATCGTGGGTGTACCAGGATTGCCCTGGTTGAGCGGAGAGGTTGCGCATGGACCCTTGCGTGAGGGCTTCCGGGAGCGAGAGCCTTTGCCCGGGCGTCGCTTCTTCCCGTTGGCCGGCGTGGCCGGTGCGCAACGGGAATCAGGGGTGGCGGCTAGTGACGCAGGGGCGTCTTCCAGCACCAGGTTGCCTCCAGAGGTGGCAACGAAGTCGAGACTCCCGAAGGACACGATAGTCCCGGGAATCCATCCGTCGGCGTGGCTTGCCATCGAAACCTGAAAAGATGATCGACGAAAACGCACAGCACCCCCTACCTGGCGTGCCAACTGTCGAGGTTCGCTACCGTCGACTAGTGAATTTATCGTGGGGGGTGCGTTTTGAAGCTTCGATGGTTCGCGAGAGGACACAAGGTTTATACTGGTTCAGGCAACGATGCCCTACGTCCAGTTTTCGAGCTGCTCGTGTTACTCGCGACAAAGATTACAAGGGAGGTTACAAGCGGAGGAGGAAGGGAGAGTGCTTCCTGCCTCTAAATGAGTTTGTGGGTGTGTGCTCTAAGGACGGCCGGAGCCAGTGAGCGTTACGGGTGTGTGAGTGTTGTAGAGAGACTTGTGTGCTTGGAAGCTTGTTCGCTTGAAGACTTCGACCTCCCTCCCCTTTTATACGGCGATGTGAGGAGGGTCAGTTCCGTGGAGTTGACAGCGGCCGTACTCCAGTTAGGCCGGGCTGTGACGGGCGTTGCCTTTGGTCTGGCCATGCCGTTCCTGTTCGACGGAGTGGCCTGTGCTGTCATTCGGTGGAGTTCCATCCGTATGGAGAAAACACTACTGTAGGAGCCGGCTTGATGACGTCGTGGTTGTGGCCGTTGCTCCGGGACGTCCTGTCGCACAGGACGATGAGTCTCTGGCAGGAGCTGTAGGAGAGACGCCCATCCCGTGGACGGTGCACGTTGTGTGCATTTAACGTCCACTTGCCTGGGTAGCGGGCGGCTCTACCTGTCAGTGGGCGTGGGGGTGTCAGTCATTTATTTTCCAACCGTCGCCGTCCGTCCTACTCGTGGAGTAGTAAGTGATTCGCCCGACCCTGAGGTCGGGCGAGGCGGAGATGCGTTTGCTCGACCCTATTGAGACGGGGTCGAGCGCGCCGTCCGAGCGTGAAGGATCCGACCCCTCCTCGAAGGGGTCGGGCGAGGCGGAGATCGCCTGTTAGCTCGACCCGCAGCGCGCCCGTACGATGCGGAGGCTGGTTTAGAGGGAGATTATTTATACCTTGATCACGTCATTAAGGTCGAGGGTCATTAAGGTTAATTACCTCTTGTACTGACCCTCAACAATGTGTTTTGGTCTTGTGTTATCGTTTGTGAAATATTATACATGACGTTTTTTATGGATTCTAACAATGTTTTCAGATTATTTTGATTTATTCTGAGTTTCTTTTAGTATTGATTGGTTGGGATTTTTATCCGCATGTCTCTCAAACATACTCCCTCTGTTTATTAAATATGATCACTATTCACTTCTAATATTAACTTTGACTAAACGAAAAATTTATATATACAATTTACTTTATCGTTAAAGATATGTAACCCATAATTATAATTTTATATATTTGAATTTATTTTTTAAAAAGATGCATGGTTAAAGTTGATGCTCAAAATCAGTGATTATTATATTAAAAAATAGATGCAATTTTAATGGGTTATTTATCCTGAACGGTCACTCGTTCGGGTTTACTCAAAACTTTGGGTCATTTATTTGGATTTTAAAAGGTTCGAGTTTTAAAAATTGATAGCTGAGATTTGACAGGAAATGGCAATACTCTTCAGGTTTTTGGTCCGGTAATCCCGAAGTACCCGATCTCCGAGGGCATCACAGTGGCAATGATGAAAAGGTACGGTGAGGGAGGATCACCCTGTCGCAAAGCGCGCTAGTGCCGTTAGGGGGACGGGCTGGGAACTCCGTTTATCAATACGGAAGAGGTTGAAGAGCCTAGAATCTATTTTTTTTCTTAAATAATATTAGTTTACTGATTAATAGTACTAGTACTCTTGCCCGTGCTAACGCTACGGGTGTTAAACAAAAACAATATATGCGCGAACACATAATAATTTTCAGTACATGACATATTAAAATCTCTCCTCTTTTACACACAGAACAAAATATTAGAAGAATAACGTCTACAAGCAAAGTATTAGAAGAATAACGTCTACAAGCAAAGTAACGATTTATGGCTTCTTACACGCCTTACAAATTCTTGTATAAATCTAGGAATATTATCTCGGCATTTGTTGTCCTCATAATTAAGCAGATCCGTAAGCAGTAGAGTCCTCAATATCTGTCCGTCCTACATAAGTTATTAATGAGAAATTATTTTATTTATATGTATAATATGGTTCAAATATATATGCTACAAAATTTGAAAAATAGCACTTACGGTGCAAATTGGTGGTAGAGTTGAACCACAAATGTGACGTACGAAGTTGATAACCAGAAAACCAGTGATACGCCTATTAATGAAACAACAATGCACACATTAGAAAACTAAATTAAGTTGAGGGACAAGGGCCCCAGTTATTCAATTTCCAGAAAAATTCACAGAACTTGTAAAATTCATAGCAAATAGAACACTGCTTCAAAAAAAATAGCAAACCAAAATTTGTTAGAAACCTCATGAAAAGGACTAAACTTCTGTTAAAGCATTTTTTAGAAAACGACCAAAAAAAATTTTCAGAAACAATTAGAATATTATCTTCTGTTTTTAAATTTTAACTTAAATTCTAGAACAGTGCTAAAGCTAACATTTGACCTACAAGTGCATCATGACAGTAGGCACCTTCTGGAATTTTATGAGGATTTTAGGACCACAATGTTGCATATAACACTTTAACAATACTCCAATCTGCCTAGTAAACAAACATTTTCTGAAGTGCATTGTAGAAGTCATCAAAAAGATTAGACCCCATGTTCTGATTTTGGTTTTACTTCTGGAGTTCCAGAAATCTTCTAGTGTTGGACTATGCCAGACGTATATCATGACAGGCAGAACCCCTTCTTCTGCTTTTGTCTTACTTCTGAAGTACCAGAATAGCCGGAACTGTGCCAGAAGTATGTCATGACAGGTAGAACCCCTTGTTCTTCTTTTGCCTTATTTCTGGAGTATCAGAACAGCCGAAACTGTGCCAGAAATATGTCATGACAGGCAGAACCCCTTGTTCTGCTTTTGCCTTACTTCTGGAGTACCAGAACAGCCGGAACTGTGCCAGAAGTATGTCATGGCATGCAGAACCTCTTGTTCTGCTTTTGCCTTACTTCTGGAGTACCAGAATAGTCGGAACCGTGCCAGAAGTATGTCATGGCATGCAGAACCCCTTGTTCTACTTTTGCTTTACTTCTAGAGTACCAAAACAGCAGGGAACCGTGTCAGAAGTATGTCATGTCATGCAGAACCCCTTGTTCTGTTTTTGCTTTACTTCTGGAGTACCATAACAGCCAGAACTGTGCCAGAACTCTTCGACAGCGGCTGGTAGAGTGGGCGCGCGACGGCTTTTTCCGCTCGTCAGAGGTGCACGGACGATAGTTACGAAATTAATAGTAGTAGAGATTCCAAGGTTTACTTATAGCTTCTGACTTCATAAGATTTAACAACAGAAACTTTGATGAATTTTTATAAAATCTAGAAAATTCATCTAGGCCTCAACTAAAGTTCAAAATCTATATTTCAGAGAGTACCACCAATTAAAAATGCTCTTGAGGTATAATTAAAAGTTTCATTTTTAATCCTAGGATTAATATTCGTAGTTATTAAATAATTAATACTCGAAGAAAAGTGTCAACCTAACCCTAATTCCTAAACATTAAAACCATATTTAACCTTTAATAAAGGCATTGTGACTCTTTTCATTTAACTTGTCACAATCTTACTCCATTTTCATCATATAGGAACCTTTAGTTTATTCTTAGAAAAACTGGACAACTTTGGCAGTGTACGAATGATACCAGTAGACTGTAACCCCAATGATATCAGTAGACTGTAACCCCATATAATAGAACAAAAGAACACTCATTAAGGTGACTTTCTACAATAACTCCAATTCACAAGAACCATTCGCAGTGCACAATTACACCCAGAGTTTCTTTTCACCAGCACACTAAGATACCTAAATGCATGACAAGCCCGTGATATAAAAAGACAAGAACCTGATCTGGATTCTAACTTTCTACAGGAAAAAAAAATCATAGCAATCATTCGACCATCACAAGTAACCAAATAAACCCAAACTATAAATAAGATGAAATATGAAAGGAAAAAACACACAATATAAGGGACATAAAAATAATTTCTACAATGCAAAGCAGAAAGATGCCACTGAAGAATTTGAGCAAGATTTCAGTACATAGTAAACCAAGGAAAACTAACAGAGCGAATAAAGCAGCAAGTCATTTATTGCATATGCTAAAAAATAATCAGAGCCTGTCAATGTTGCCAAAGGTAAAAGATAAAACAAGTACTGCTACATCTCAAAGTTCAGGCTTCCCAACGAAGTATTCTATCGGTCAAAATTTTGCACTGAATTACTTACAGAAAACACAAATCCTTGATGAAATCAGAGCTTGTCAATGTTGCCAAAGGTAAAAGATAAAACAAGTACTGCTACATCTCAAAGTTCAGGCTTCCTAAGAAGGCGTCGTATCTGGTGCAAACCGAAGGTGTGGTGCAACTATGGAAACTTTCGATCCAAGCCGCTGCTTGTCCATCCGATGGCAAACAGAGATAATGATGGTCATTTTCCAATTAAACGCCCGCAGCGATCAAACTTTCCAGCAGAATGACGTTTCCTCTGCTTTCCACGCACGAGAATCGCACGTAGGCCTGCCCTTTCGTATCCTGCACGAGAGTCGCCACCGCCAGTTCGTCCTCCGCCGCGCGGCCGCGAGTCATCGCCAGGAGCTGTACGCGAGGGGGCACCCGGAGCGGCGAGGCGGGGACTCGGCCTCCCTCCGCCTCCACCTCGCCACTCCGGCCCGCTCCCCACCGCGGCTGGGTCCCCTCCTCGTCGCTCCGGCCCGCTCCCCACCGCGGCTGCGTCCCCTCCTCGCCGCTCTGGCCCGCTCCCCACCGCGGCCGCATCCCCTCCTCGCCGCTCCGGCCCGCTCCCTACCGCGGCCGCGTCCCCTTCTCGCCGCTCCGGCCCGCTCCCCACCGCGGCCGCGTCCCCTCCTCGTCGCTCCGACCCGCCGGGCTGCGCCTCTCGTCGTAGTGTCTCCCAACCGCGGCCGAGTCCCCGCCTCGCCGCTCCGGAGCACCGGGCTGCGCCTCTCGCCCCGCCTCGCCGCTCCATGTTCTTGTGATCATACCTGATGGACAGGTAACATGTTCGTAATAGCAGCAAATTACTTCGGCATTATGTGTCTTACCTGAGTTTTGTTGTAGGTTACCACCACTAATTCAAATGATCGAAGATTAAGTCCACAGGAACCAAATGCCCAGATCAGGATGACAAGCTTTACTTCAAAAAAAGATTGGTTCCAGTCTTTTTTGTACATTCTTACAGGATGATAATGCTCATTTCAATTTGCTGCCCTTTTTTTCCTTAGGCATCTGATCCTTCAAATGGCCAGCTTTCTATCAGGGAGTCTCCAATACATGTGAGTGGTTCATTATAGGAGACATTATAGGAGATAACTGAATTGGCTCTACCACTCTTAACTTTCAGGTCCATGACGTCTGTGATTAGTCCTGGCCTCATGATTTTGTCACTGACAGGACACTCACCCTCAGCATCTTGGCAACCATCGACATGGAGGGCCTACACTTCAGCATCTTGGCAACCATCGACATGGATACCTGTGAATTTGAATGAAATAGTACTGCTTGATGTTGTCCAGAAATATTATAGTTAGAATATAGCACTGATCTTTTTGTACCTGGAAAAGGTGTAATTTAGGTGCTTGGTCAGGATTGTGGTCTTCAGTGTTCAGATGTATATCAATTTGATACAATGAAATGAGATTGTAAATTTCATATTATGAAATATACATGGATGTTTGAAATGCAGATCTCTTATATTGAATATGAACATGCTTTAGTGCCTTTTTTGTGCTTGCAACTTTCTGTCATTATGCCATTTATTTGGAAGCAGATTGCCAAATGGAATGTTAAATTGGTTCCTATCTGGCCCATTCTCAAACAACAAGCTCAAATGTAAGATAATACAAACTATGAACAGGATGATGATCGAATGTTTAAAATATAACAAAGACTCCAGGTTAAAGGTGATTAGAATACAAAGTCAAAATGACACACTGCATGGTAACAAAGATAATTAGAATATAAAATAGTGCTGCCAGCTTATGGAAACTAGCTTGTTGGGCAATTTCGTGCATCATGATCCACTACAAGCTTGCATTTTCCACACTTTCGTTTTCTTGGTGCCTTCTCCTCCTTGCTCTTCTTAATTCTTTTACATCGTCCCTTGGACTTGATATCATTTGGTGGATGTATCTCAACTTCATGTGGAATTTTGCTACCAAGGAACGATTCGAACTCATCCTGTTTATTAAGTGCAGCAGCAGGAACGATCTTTTGAAGAGGTTCTACAAGGTTGGATAAACTAGAATATAAAAACTCCATCCCTTGTTCAGAGTTCTTGGCCATCTGGATAAGATCTTCAAACTTGTTGCGTGAATCTGAAATTTTTTTCCGCATTGCCACCTCCATAGGATCCTTTGCCTTTTCATCTAGAAGGTTACCTTCGTCATCGAAGAACAGTTCTCTATGAAATTAAAGATCTGATCAGCACTATTGCACATAGAAAATAATGCAACCATAGAAAACAAAACATCCGTATAAACTCACCTTTTACATCTTTTCTCCCATCTCTTCATAATATAAGTCGACGGTATCTCATTATGCTTCTCGGCTCTAAGCACTTGTATTATATGACGACATGGGATGCCATAGGACTCATGAAACTTACAAGAGCACGTACAAAATATGTTTGACTTGTTCAGCTCAACCACTCAATCTTTTCCAGATAGGCTGCTGATGGTGACACATTTTATATCGTCAGACTCTGAAATGCCTTGGATAATGCAATCGTCTCTTGCAGCTACGATTTCTTTCTGAAACTTACTGAAAACTTCATGTGTATATGTTACACTACATTGCTTCTCCATGGGCCATGGTGTCATCAATTTAGGAGTGGTGTGCAGACTTGCATTGTCGGCTTTCAACTCCTCTTCGCGTTGGCACTCCAAGGCTGTGTCAAACCTTAGCCAGAACTCAACGAAGCACAATTTTCTGTGAACGAAACGATTGAAAAAAGAATTTGCACTCTCTGACCGTGATGTAGTCCTAAGGATTCCTGCTAGAGGTATGTCCATAAAGTATGCTGGAATCCATGATTTACGAATGACAAACTTTGTGGAAAACCAATCATTTCCGATGAGATCAAAATCTGTTATGATAGAATTCCATTGTGACACAAATTCATCTGAATTCTCGGAGCCCCAAACACACTTGTTTAGTCTATCCCAAAACTTGTCATCCGCTCTTATAGAGGGACCGACCTTCTCAGGTACCTTTTCCATGATATGCAAAGTCTATGATGTGTATCTGGTAGAATGTCAGCAATAGCAGCCTTCATGCTCGCATCTTCATCTGTTATTATTAGATGAGGTGCTACACCACCCATAGCCTTAAGAAAGGTCTGAAACAACCACACATATGACTCGACCTTTTCATCTGCTAAGAATGCTGCCCCAAGGAAAACATTTTGCAAGTGATGATTGACTCCAGTGAATGGCACAAACTTCATGTTATACTGGTTAGTGGTATATGTTGAATCTACTGAAACCACATCACCAAAAACACTATAGTTTTTCCTGCATAAAGCATCTGCCCAAAATACACGAACAAGTTGTCCTTGCTCATCCACCATGAAGTCATAAAAGAAGGCAGGATTTACTTCCTTCTTTCGCTCAAGCTGCCCCACAAACATTTGTGCATCTGCATCTTTGATTTTGGTTCTGAGGTCACGGTAATAATTTTTCAAATCCCTCAGCGTGCACCCAACATTTTGAAACCCACCCTCACTGACATGGAGAAGTCGATATGCCTGTGAGGTACCAATGCTAGCCTTATGACAATTGAACAAAGTACTTTTTGCCCTCTCACTAACATTACGGTTGGATCTTAGCAAATGCCTCTTATCTGGTGACACAAAACCATGGTTGTGCTCCTCAACCACTGAAGCTATCCGATACTTCTTGTCATTGTCAAGCTTGACAACAATATGTGCCGCACAACCACATCTAGTTTCCATCACATTATGTGTCTTTCTTTTTTTTTCAGATTCATCGCTAACATTTTTTACTTTCTCTTTTCTGTACCCTTCCCTTGAACAATAATACCGCTTGGTTAATATTTCCTCATTTTCCTTCTTATGCTGACCAACACAAACAGAGAAACCAGCTTCATGTGCATACAATTTGTAAAATTTCTCCACATCTACTAGCGTATCAAAGATCATTCCAACATTAGGCTTCAAATGTTCTTTGCAATTTATATTGACTGTGTCACTTGTACAAGAGACCTGCAGAAGTGAAAAATTGTATGATCAACAAACCAGATAGTACTAGTTAAACATGTTTACTATGCAAAATCTTATGAAAAAGGAAATGTATCTGCAATACTTGACATGCTACTTCTAGAAAAATAGACACTCATGCCAAAAACCCTAAGAGCATGATCAAAGATTTTTGCCGACTCACTGTACTCAGAGAAGATTTTGGCTGCGGTGTGCTTGGATGTTCAAGGTGGGCTCCAATACCGGCGTCGACGGCGTTGATGGTGATGACTGCAGGCTCCATCGCAGACGCAGACTCAACGTGAGTTCCAACTTCGGCGTCGACGGTGATGAGGGCATGATCCATAGCGGCAGGCTCCATCGCAGACTCGGGTGAACCTCGGCCGGAATCCATGATCAGCACGACGAGCGGCGCCCCTCCAGCAGAATGACGACAGGTGCGGAGGCCCAACCAGGCGCGCAAGCAGGGGCGACGCGGCCTGGCGCGCACGTGGCGGCCGGCGGGCGACCAACGTGCTGCACCGGAGCAAAAGCGCGCGACCAGCCGTATCACATCCTCATCGTCGACATGCGTAATCGGCACGCGCCAGGAGCTGCGGCGGCGTGTCGCCGCGCGGATGCCGTTCGTGTACAGCTCCGGGTGCCCCCTCGCGTACAGCTCCTGGTGATGACTCGCGGCCGCGCGGCGGAGGACGAACTGGCGGCGGCGACTCTCGTGCAGGATACGAAAGGGCAGGCCTACGTGCGATTCTCGTGCGCGGAAAGCAGAGGAAACGTCATTCTGCTGGAAAGTTTGATCGCTGCGGGCGTTTAATTGGAAAATGACCATCATTATCTCTGTTTGCCATCGGATGGACAAGCAGCGGCTTGGATCGAAAGTTTCCATAGTTGCACCACACCTTCGGTTTGCACCAGATACGACGCCTCCTAAGAATGTATTCTGTTAGTCAAAATTTTGCACAGAATTACTTATAGAAAACACATATCCTTGATGAACTTCTGCGGGCTCAAGCACTGTGAACTTCAGCAGCAACCCCTTGGTCCACACCGAGGTCCCGTTCGACGGTCGCGCGCACTTCGACACCGCACACTTCGACACAGAGCTGGACGCCTGGGTCGGGTTCTCCAAAGACCCAGACGCCCTGGGCCACCTATGCTCCTGCGACGCGTTGCCGATCGGCGACGAACCTGGTGAAGCGCAGTGCTCGGACCTGGCGCCGAACCTCAGCAAGGAGAAGCTGTTCAGCAGTGACCCGCCGCACGCATGACGGGGAGGCGGAGGACGGTGAGGCGGAGCGGAGTCCACACGCGGACCGGATGCCGGCGTCGACGCGGGGGACGGGGAGGGGCCGCGGACCTCAGTGCGGTGAGCCGACGCAGAGGACGGAGACGGGGCGCGGACCTTAGCTGCGGTGAGCCGGCACGAAGGACGGGGAGGCGGCCCGTCGACGTCGTGCGGCTTCTCTGCTTAATGTCATCGATGACGAGCAGGCAGACAGCTCCGATGCGGTTGGGCAGCGCGGAGGACGGGGAGGCGGTGCGGAGGACGCGGAGGTCGCCGGCGCGAGGGGCAGGGAGGCGGCGCGGAGGGTCCCTGCAGTGACCGGGCGCGGAGGATGTGGGCGAGCTCGATGGTCTCGTTATGGTCCTGCTTGAAGCTCGCAGATGGGAAACTAACTGAAGCCTCCGCGTGCGTGCGTAGTTGCAATTGGAAAGTAACAGGTACTGTACTACGTAGTAATAGAAACAGATGCGTGCGGTAGTTGCAAAACTTGCAATTGGAAAGTAACAGGTGCTGTACTAACGTAGTAACAGAAGATGGAAGCCTCGGCAGCCTGGAAAATCAACAGATCAAAACAGATCAATAGATACGGTAAATAAAGATATGGAAGGCTCCACGCGCGGCAGGGAAGGGAGTGGTGGAATTGTTGGAATTGTTGATTAGAGATCCAACAAAAATTATAGACCGTACGATTTGAGTAATCGGGGAAATTAGACATGTAATCCGTTGGATTTGAGTACATCAACATTAGATTTGAGGAAAGAATCTTTTTTCTTGTAAATGTAAGGACGTAATTAATAGAACAAAATTATTTGTAGGGGGCTGGGTGTAAAATGGAGAAGTTGGTGCTTTATACTAGTAGGATAAGCGGTGGTCCATCTGAAAAAATTGCAAAAATAGGTGTCAATCGGTCATTTGAGATATTATGGGATAACCGATTAGATGCTATCGGGCTGTAGAAACCCGATTAGTGTGACACGTAGATTTTCACCGGCAATGTAATACCAGAATTTTTACCTCGTTTCGTAAACGTTTCTAGCTCCATAAATTCAAAAAAGCATCATTGTAAAATAAACAATTCGCACTAATTTTTTTGGGAGTAGCTCAAGTGTCATTGCAACCATTTGATAAAGAAATTGATCAATAGGTGGTTTCAAAGATGATCAATTTATTCGTTCCAAACACTATTTTAAAAGTTTATTTAGAATTTTTAGGACACCTAAACCTTTCTTTAAAAATATTAAAATTTATGTAAATTCTTCATATTATGACCTATAACCATAAGGGTGTAAGTTGTGTTCAAAAATTTCAAGTTGCTTTAAATTGTTTGAATTCAAGTTCATTTATGTTATTATTTTTATTATAAAAGCACCTAACGGTCATTGGATGTCCAATAGGCACGTCGGTCATCCGGTGACGGACAGGTCTTCTTGTTAGATTTCAGCTCCCGACTGCCTGTCAAATGGACTCCACGTCATTGCCACGGGAGAAATCGGTCTTCGGCTAACCGATATGTCCCCTGTCGGTAATCGGGTAGCCGATAGACACCTATTTCTATAATTTTTTTGAGACGGACCCCTAGTTCTACAGTTCATTATTTAAAATAACATTATTTCAGAAAGAAAAAAAAACAGAATCAGGGAGATCCAATCTACATCGTGGGCTGAAATCGCTGTGTAAGGAGCTCAAGTAAATAACCCAGGGGACACGAGAGCAGAGCAACCTTAACTTAGGGGAAGGACACACTTAGCAATGCTGATATAGATTATAAATCTCGTCTACCATTTCGAGCTATATACATCTGAGTCCTCTTAGTAATTTGTGTACCTGATGCATTTCTAGTACTAACTAATAGTATCCAGAACCAGTAATTAATCCTTTCCAATCTGTTCTTTTTTACCGTTTATTTTATTTGTTTATAAGTATTTCCCTTCAAGATATTGCGTTTATTATGTCTTATATATAAGAATAAGAACCAATAAAGGATTTCGGTAACACCTTAAAAGCACCATTTTTGCATCTGGTTGAGAACTAGCTTGTTGCCTGCTTATGATTTCAGTTCTGGCTGCCATTTCTTGTCAAATCAATTATCAGGTGATGTAAATTGAGTTCAGGGGAAAAACATTACCGTCTTCCTTTGCCTTTTTCTAGTAAATAATAAATTCAAACTCAAAGCAACAAGTCCACGTTCATAATCATCCCATGCATTGTAAAGCTGACTCAGATCAAGACTATTCGCATCCCTGCCCCACCATTATATAAGGTACCATACCTTTTCTGAACTTCTGCATTTCTTCTGTTTGTAGCTCTTCAAAGGAAGTAATCAAAGAAATATTTTTTGTAAGCTATGAAAACAAGCATATTTTTGCATTCTGATTGTAGCTCCAATCTCAGGATTTATCGGTGCGAACTCTAGACATATGTCTCTGTCAAGATTGGCCAGAATGTCATTATCTAACGTTGCTGCATCTGCTCAGAATCTCAGGTACTGTTAGGTTGGTTGATCTTGAGCCTTTTGCAGAAATTATTTGGCCGCAACCTCCATAGATTTCAGAGTGAAAATTGGACAGGGACGTTCGATCCTGCGTTAAGCAGTGCCGAATTCGTTTATGGTGAAGGCAGACTTGGCTGAATACACTTGAAGGTGAAGACACACATGGCTGAATACTTTGTGTCCTTATTTAGCACCACTTAAGTAGGATGGTCATGCATGCGTGGTACTAGTTGTATCTGAATCCAACTTTTGATGTCCAGAATCAATCAAACACTCTGAAATTGAATTAAGACACCGTTGCTCGAAGCAAGCAAATGATTTGTACTCTCGTCCCCCATTGGACCATCATACCAAAAAAGCCTATGCACACCTTTCCGTTTACACAATTATTATATACTGTACTGTAGTAACCTAGTAGTCCCAGGTACTAGAAACTTTTTTGTGATCCAGCGGAGCCTAAAGTCCATGTCCCTGCTGGAGCAGAGCTGTTGTTCCATTGTGGCACTTGGAATCTGCATGGAGAGCAAGTGGTTGCAGGTAGAGAAACCATTTTCCCCCAGATCTGTGCTGCTGTGCGCACGGATTGGATAGGAGTCCTCTCTTTCTCTGAATAAAGTCGCCACAAAAAGGTTGTTAGAGAAATAATCATTGACAATTTTCAGCACTGAGTGATTCTCCAAGTAGATTTTGGCATGCACTTAGTATTAACATAGCTGCATCTTCTGGAGCTTTGCTTTAGTATCAAGGAAACAAGCACTTGAAAATGATGGTGGGGTCTGGGTCTAACACACAACTGACTCAAATTGTTGGGCAAGTCTAGTTGGCATGTCAGAATGTGGACCTTATCCACTTGAGTGACCAGGAACATGTGCATACTAAATCCCGAAAATAAATACAATCCACAATTTAAAGTTTCTGAACATTGTGTACAATATCTAATATATAAATCATGATTTTTAAAAAAAGCTTGCACAGTCTTCATCCTGCAAACAGTGATCCTTGCCCATTTTGCTTATTCCGTCTAAGATGCTACTTGAAATATCTGAAGATCTTCAAGAGACAGAGCAGAGCAACCTTAACCCAGCGGGATATAAAGCAAAATTTTGTAAAGCAATGCTGAGATATAGATTATTCATATAAAGCAAAATCTTGTATAGCATTTCCAGTTATTTACAACTGAGCTATCTTAGTAATTTGTGGACCTGATGCATTTCTACGACTAATTAATAGCATCCAGGTCCCCAGAACCAGCAATTAAACCTTATGAGTAGTCAAGAATTTTTATCAGTGAGAGCCTATTACCATCATGAGATGTCTGTGCTCTTTGCTCTACCAATTAAAGTTGTAGAAAAGAAAAGAAAAAAAAAATCAGACTCTCATGTCTTCCTTGCCTTCCAGCTCAAGTTCCAGGACTTGGCACGAACGGCTGGCCTTGCAGCTCTGGTAAACCACGGTGGTGACGACCGTGTCGAGCACACAGATCATGGCGTGGATGTAGGCGACGAGCAGCCCCTCGACGACCATCGCGGCGGTCACCTTGCCGCCGTCGGCGGTGTACGGACGCATCACCCTGAGGTGGAACAGCGCCTCGACGGCGGCCGCTGCGAGGCTGGCCGGCAGCGACGCGGCGACGGCCGTGGCGGCGTCGCCGGCGCGAAGCAGCATGAGGAGCGCCTTGAGCACGGTGCCGGCGCCGCCGCTGCGGCCACCCTCGGCGGTCGCGACGACCGTGGCCAGGTCGCACACCGCGGCGGCGTTGGCGAGCGCGACGGAGTAGACGATCACGCCGGCGGCCGAGAGCGCGAGCACGGCCTTGGCTCCGCCGGAGCCCGGAAGGGAGAGCAGGTGCAGCGCCTCCGCCGCGTTGAACGCGGCGATGAGCGCGGCGAACACGGCGGCGTTGGCGAGCAGCAGCGCGAGGCAGTTGACGACCTGGGTGCGCGCCATCGCCAGGTACGAGTACGAGTAAGACGACCGCAGCAGCGTCTCCCGGCCGGCGGCGCGGTGCCGCGGGGTGCAGTAGTGCACGGTGCAGGCCTTGGCGAGGAGCAGGAACGAGAGCGAGAAGGGCATCGTGGCGACGAACGCGCAGGCGCGCTGCGATAGGCGGTGGCTGAGGAGGAACAGCAGCTGGGACGACGGCGGGAACCCGGCCGCGAGGAGGACCCGGCGGAGGCGGCGCGACAGGGCGAGGGACGGCGGTAGCAGCGCCGGGTGCGACCGCGAGACGAGCGACACGGCGGAGAAGGGCAGCGCGAGGAGCGACGCCGTGGAGGACGCCGGGTGGTAGTGCCGGAAGAAGGCGAGCAGCGCCGTGCGTATGATCTTGCCGGCGCTGCCCATGGCCCAACGCTGCTTGCCTCAGCTGTTGTAGCTCCTACTCTCGTGCAGATGTTTAGTTATATATCTGTAAATATATAATCACTGGATTGTGATGTTTAGTTATATGCTGGTGTTCCGATCCTGGTCTCGACTCTCGATGCTTATTTATGTGTGGGGGTGGTTCCTGTGGCGTTGGTGCTCGATCGGTAGTGTGGAACAAGACAGGGAATGGTTGCTTGATGGTGTTGGACTTTCGGATTGCATTGAGCTTTTGCAGTTGAGCTCGCGAAATTTGAAATGGTATGTGATCGCGGAAGTGTTTTTATTTGGAGAAGATTTGGTTGGAGTGGCTTGGGTGTTTGAATGTCACTTTTTCGTTTGGGTGACCTGTGAGTGGTGGAGAAGGTTGAGGCACCGTTTCACTACGTTTTGGAATTGGGCAGATATGATACGTACGACGGTCTCAGTAAGAATGGGAACATCTTTCTCCCCCCAGTCCATGAACCGAACAAAATCGACTAACAATGTCCACACAGTGTGTTAATGCACATACTACCTCTGTTTTTTTTATTATTGACACTTTTTAGTATAAATTTATATTAGAAAATTTTAATAATTAAAAAAACAGAGGTAGTACCAAATTGAGTTATCTACTAATACTCAGTAGTTAGCAAGATGACTATGGATTATCTTTTTTTTTCTTTTTGGTTTCTTCTTGTTAGATGTTCTAAAAAAAAGTAAGCGCACACAAAAATATATATAATGAAGCACACCTATCACGTGATCCAATATATGATAAGCTAAGCAGGATATACAATTTTTTGAGCTGACTGAAGTTTCCAAATGAAAACAAAGGTGTTGGTTCCTTCCCCAAAAGAGAGAAGAAAAAAAGAGATGGGATTTCTCAATGTTGGAGTGGGTTCCAAGCACAGCAGCAACAACACAAAATCAACGTGTTCGGGTGCAACTTCTTTGGTTGTTCAAAGAGGACCCACTTAAAGGCTAGTTTGGATGTAATAAGTGGATTGAAATGGGATGAATGTAGATTGAAGCGTATTGGGTGAAAAATGAACTTGTTTCCACTTCAATCCTTTTTTGAACTATGTGTACTAGAGCAAATACATCCACATCCAACTAGCCCTAACCACACTAAGTAGGTAAAACGATCTCGGGTGCACGAATCTAATTATTAACCAGCCAATTTGGACTTTAAGGAAAGTTTACAGTCTGTAGTCTGTTGTTAAGGGAATGCAGCTCTCTCCACACACTAAGGCCTCGTTCGGTTTGCTTGGGATCGATGGGGAATGTGGCCCGTTCCCCGTGTGACGGCCCAACGTAGATCGAATACCAGCCCAACGAGTAACGAACGTTCATTTCAGCCCAGCGTTGGTCCAAAACAAGCCAATCTCAGTCATTCCCTCTCTCCCACCACTTGGCTGCAAACCCTACCTATCGAGGCGTGGAACGAACGCACACGAGGCGATGGCAGCTGCTGCGCGCGCGACTCACGCGACAGCGACGACGGCTGCTGCGCGCGACTCACGCGACGGTGACGGTGGTGGCTGCACGCATGACTCACGCAACGGCGACGGCGATGGCTTGGCGGCGCGAGGCGAGCAGGGCGACGGCCCGAGTACCACGAAGGCTACGAGGACTATCATCTAGCGTCTCCCCTCTAGCGCTTGCTTCTCTCCGGTAAAATCCATCGCCTCCTTCCCCTCTCGATCTCCATCCCGATCTATTCTTGTGCCGCATCAACTTTAGTTCCTCCCTGCGAGTCTTTCTTCATCATCTATTCATCTCTTCCTCCTTTGATTTTCCTCTTCCAGAACCACGAGAGATATGTATCATCATGCACCTTTCTAGTACTACTATATGCAGCTGTTTCATTTGTATATGCTGTGCTTGCCTGTTTCTTGTACTATTTCAGTTTCATTCGTGAAGAACCAGGTGGTAATGGGGTTGGATTTTTTTACCATTATTTCTTCATGTTTGGGTATAGTAACATTTGTCGAATAAAAATATCATTATTTCAACCTCTGTTCATCATGAACCTTTGTTTCTAGTCTGGATCTTGATTTATTGATCCTACTTGAACTTGAATATTTATTCTACAAAAGTTCCAGGATGTTGCACTCAATATTGCAAAGTGATGTAAGATCTCAGGATGTTGTGTTATCTGTGGTCAGTACCGAAGCATGTTGTGTGATCCTTAGCTTTGCCAATTGACAGCATAATGATTTTCAATAAATTTCTTGATTTGTCGGTCGATTTGTAGGAATGGTTAAATTAGTATTATATGCTTTTATATAAGTTTTTGTTTACTGGAATTCTGTGGACTAGAGAGATGTAGAATTGAAAGTTTGGCTTCGAAGATTGCTGTGATGTAAGTCAACGCGCTAGTTTTTCTTGGCACCTTCAGCCAATATTTATTAGTATCTTTTTTAAGCTTTCAATACAATTTTTTGAACAACTTGAGCTCCCAAACCCAAATGCAATAGAAGAATCTATTTTTCAGCTAATAGACTGTAGCAGTACTCTTTAGTCAACCAGCAATAATTGATAGTTTATTATGTTTATGTTGGTAACTTTGGTAATGTTGTGGATCTTTCAGATTGTCCCGGCACCTCTTCGTGTTGGAGAGGACGAGCCCCCACCATCTTGGGACCTGTAGCATCATTAAGAGGTAAATAGTCCCTACTGTCTTACAACTATTACGTCTGATGATATTTAAACTAATTATAATGCTGCTATATGACGTATTTTTCTTGACTATTGTTAATGTTTTTTTTTCTTGACTTTACTGTTAGTCTTACAATGACTATCTCAATTAGAGATTGTATTTGAAAGAGGAGGGATGAAGAGGATGATGATATGATGCTATTTATTTTTCCTGCTCTTTATCTTATGGGCTCTAGTCGAGGAGGAGAAAAGATACCACGTCATATATCAGAGGAACAAGCGAGGTTAAAGTTCATCGGCTTTTAGAAGGACACATCAAGAACTGTTAGGTTTCATTTAGGATGGAACCACAGATTCAAATCATTAGCCAACTACCTCAGAAGGACAAGGCTAGTACGTGACACTAGGATTAAGGTCGAGGAGAAGCTGGGTTTCTTCTTATATATGCTGAGTCATAATGCTTCATACTAGGACATGCAAGTATTTTTTGGCCACAGCAATGATACACGTCACCATCACATAAACCATTTCTTCAAGAAAGTTGTCCGAACACTATCTCGTCGCCTACTCAAACCCCCTGATCCTAGTGTAGTCCACCCAACAATCCAAATAGATACTAGATTCTGTCCCTATTTCAAAAACTGCCTTGGTGCAATTGATGGGACCCATATTCCCATATCAATATCGTCCACTAGAGCAGCTCCGTTCATGAACAGAAAAGGAACACTTAGCCACAATGTGATGGTGGCATGTGACTTTGACATGAAGATTACTTTTATATCTGCTGGATGGGAGGGATCAGCCATAGATGTCAGAGTCCTTAGGTCAGTCATCAGTAGTGGTTTTTGCGTACCTCTAGAAAAATTTTATTTGGTTGATGGAGGTTATGCTAATACCCCGTCTTTCCTTGCACCATACCGAGGAGTGAGGTATCATTTGAAGGAATTTGAGGCTGGACATCCAAGACCACAAAATCCAAAAGAGTTATTTAACAATCATCATGCAGTATTAAGGAACTATATTGAAAGGACTTTGGGAGTGCTCAAAAAACGTTTCCCCATTCTCAAGGTCGAGATGTTTCATACATTGGAAAATCAAGTAAAAGTATCCATAGGTGCTGCTGTATTGCATAATCTGATCAAATCCCTTGACAGAGATGAAGAATGGCTAGATAACCAGCCGAATGATATACATCCTACAAATTATGTTTCTCTACCAAGTGGTGAACAAACAAATGATCAAGGGAGTGTTGAAGGCAATGAGTTAAGAGATTTTATTGCACAACAAATATGGGACAACTACCAATAACATTTACAATGATTGCGCAGACATGATGATAAGGGGTTCACCTAAGTTGAGTAGGCTCCTCACTACATCAAGTGTTATCAAAAAGAAAAGGTCTGCTAAAGTAGCTCGTGTGAAGAAGGCGGAGTGCTCTCAAGGTATCGTCTTTATTGTGTGTGTATGTGTTTTTCATGTTGTCTTAACATTTTCACTACATAACTCTGAAATTTCTATCACTAATGCTTGCTGATTATTGTTTCATGCAGCAAAGGGCAAGTTGGAATGCAGCTCTTGAGAAATCATTAGTTGACATTCTACATGAACATAACAACTCTTACTTCAGAGGTGACAATGGTTGGAACACGAAGGGCTGGAATAAAATAGTAAAAGAATTTTTGGACAAGAACAAGTATGCATCATTTTCAAGAGATCAAATACAGTACAAGAAAAAAAAAATTGAAAAGAGACTACAAAATGTTGAAGGAAGCGAGGAAAGAAAGTGGATGTGGCTGCAATGAAAGCAAGAAAATGATTGAAGCAGATCAAGCTCTATGGGAAAAACTTCTTGTGGTAAGATCACTTATGTTATCTTGTGAGAAATTGTTGTGTGAAAATGATGGAAGTAGATCGAGCTCTATGCGAAAAGCATTGTTTTTTGTTGATTTATTACTTATCTTTATTTTCATTTGGCAGCAATTTTCCTAGTCAAGAAATTTGACAACAACAAGGCTACTTTTCCACTTTTTGATGCATTAGGAGAGTTATATGATGGTAATTTCTATAACTGGTCCTATTCTTGTTGTCAAAGTCGATGCTCTATGAGCTTCTTGTAGCTTAGTTCTATTCTTGTGTAGGCCGTCTTGCTGAGGGAACCTATAATTGCACCTCTATCGATCCATTATCAGATGCACCAGTTAGGCAAATAAGCACTACAAATGAGATTGAGAACTTAGATGATATATACGGCTTGTGATGTCCAAGATGAAGATGAGGATGTAAGCGCTGAAGTAAGGGCTAATATTCTATTCGGTGATGAAGGAGGTCAACTTGAACAACAAGGAAGGATGGATGCTGCTTTTACACCAAGGGAGCAGTTAGGAGATGGAGCTGAACCTACAAGTGTTGAAAGGACTACATGACAAAGAAGGGTGACTGTTGCCGCTGCTGCACCGAAGGAGAAAGAGGAAAAAGAACCAAAGCGGGTGAAAAAGGGTGCCAACATAGAATGTATGATGGAGAAATACCTCGACATGAAGACTAAACAAGCTGAAGAAGAAGCATCATATCTATCAAAAGAGAAGAAAGGTGCTCAAGGAGCTGATTTCTCTATCAAGAAGTGTATATCAGTTCTGAATACAATGGAGGTGACAAAGGAAGAAGAGGTTAAAGCCTATGGTGTCTTCAAGAACCCAGAAAATAGGGAATCTTTCTTTGTTCCTGCGATGAGGATCCAGAAGCTGGAATGATGTGGCTCAAGTCTGAAATAGCCTAGCAGGTATGTCTGTTATTTTTTGCCTTCCATTGCTAATTAATTACTTCTATTTGAGCATTGTAGCTTTATATGTCCCTTCTATATGTTCCTGCAGTTTTATAGTCATATCTTCATTGTTGCTTCTGCAGAGTATTTATCTCTACATAATATGGATGAATGGCATGGTAGAATGTTAGTTATACCTTCCTTTCTTGTGATCTTAACACAATAGCACCTTTCTTTACTTTATAAGTCAGACCTTTCTTTACTTTAATATATTAATCCAGTAGGGGACCTTCCCCTCCTGTTTCTTAAAAAAAAAACAGTAAAAGTTGCATGGAAATTGGCTAGTAGTACCAGCGAGTAGGTGCTATTGTGTTATTTATAGTTGTTTCTTTTTTGAAGAAATTACCTATAACTGTTCAATTAGTTGCCTTTAACGTGAGCTCATGATTAATGGTTCTGGAATCAAGTACTACATCTAGATAGGAATTCCTGCCTTACCGATCTAATCTTTTACCATGGCTCTCTTGTTCTTGCTGTATGAGTTTCCAATTTGCTAAGATGTAAAATGAACACTAGTTTCTGTGTTTATTACTAAGCTAGAGTTTCATTTCAGGTAGCTTATTAAGTAGTCATGTTCAGTCATGCTGATGTTTATGCATGTATACTGTTAAGATACAAAAAAAACACAACTTGCATTGTTAATTAAGTAGTTTTGTAAATTTGGGCCACTGGAATCTCTGGCATTAGATGCAGAATGCCCTGATATGATTTTTAACTCTGTCTTCTACAAAAACATTCATTCATGACAGTTTCTATTGCAATACTTTTATTTTGCAGGGTAGTGATGAAAGGGATGTCTGAGAAGTACACCAATGCTTGAGAACAACATATATTCTAGACTGTGACATGTATGCTCGGTTTATATATTTAGTGCCATCATGTTTATCATAACACTTGGAATTGTAAACCCTGTGATGGTTTATATTTGCTCGTTCTTATGGTTATGATTTTTGTTAAAAGTTTGTACTTTGAACTCCAGCTAGTTATGCTTGTCAAACTGTATTT
Source organism: Oropetium thomaeum (assembly GCA_001182835.1). Classification (NCBI taxonomy): domain Eukaryota; kingdom Viridiplantae; phylum Streptophyta; class Magnoliopsida; order Poales; family Poaceae; genus Oropetium; species Oropetium thomaeum. Next base: position 606,558 of record LFJQ01000088.1, on the reverse strand, counting down.
AAAGATGTCCAGTTGATGCTTCGGTTGTAAGAGAAAGAATTGTGTTTTCTTTGTTTTGTACTTCTGTCGCCCGTGAGCTGTTGGTGCTTTGCTAAATCTTGATTTTATTTATGCTTATGGTATTAAAGATGTCCAGTTAATAGTTCAGTTGTTAGAGAAAGAATTGCATTTTCTTGGTTCTATAGTTCTGTCGCCAACGAGCTGTTGGTGGTTTGCTAATCTTGATTTTATTTATGCTTCTTGCCTTTTGTGTTGACGTGACGGGAATGAAACTTTGCCTAACAGAACAACCAATACAACTACCAAGGAATTAAGAAAGAAGGACAATGAAACCCGACGGAGAAAGTGAAACCAGTGGATTCACTTGATCCCAGCTGGGACTGGTTCTCCTTGGTGTTGGAACCCAACAAACCGAACAACGCCTAAAGTGAGCCTGTACTGTAGCTGAACCAATCGTTTCTGTGTCTCTCTCTCCCAAAGTTAGATTTGAAGAATTCTTTATAAATATTTTTAAGCTAAATCAGTGAATGCTTAGTGGGACCTTCAAGAGACTGATCGATTAATCTTGAGAATTAACAAGAAATCTAACCAGTTGTGCTGTTAGTTTGCAATTCGAATCCAAAACTTTTCTTTGTATATTCCTTCTATCTTTTATATACACAGAAGGATCCAGAAAAATACAATAAACTCTATTCAGGAAAATTAATTAGTATCTCAACAACTACTCTGTACGATCAAGGACAATAACTTTAAACTCCTTTCTTCGTTGGTAACGTACATTAATTCATCATTGAAAATAGCGTGCACACACTCTCTTTTCCTTGGTACAACATCCTTACAGATTGAGGAGCTGGTTTAAATTTTTAAGGAGTTTAACACCTCAAGAGTGAACCATACACATGCTTACAGAAACGTACACATGCTGCTGCTTTATGTACGGCCAGAGAAAGGAAGTGTCGGAGCAAACAATCCCCGGCCATGTAAGAGTTACGATTACAAATAAAACTTTCTTCGCTTTTATATACAGTACAATTAAAGAATTGTACGGTGAAAGTTTGTCACTGAACAAAAAATGCATCAAATGTCACGACAGTGCCAAAGCTTTGGGTAAGTAAGTCTGCCTGAAGTCTTTAAAAACTGAATGTTCACTATAATGTCTGCTAAACACTAGCCTAGGTCAACAAAATAAAATCGGTGGAAGTATGCGAGAAATCAAGATGAATACAATTTGCAACAAAACTTATTAAACGTCATTTGCAATTTGAATAACATATGCGACGGTTTGATACTTGAAAAGGCCGAACATATATCATTAAAAATGTCTTCTATAGGAAACCAGTGATCAGTCCTTCTCACCAGATATAGACGCTCTCGAAAAGGTGGCACCAACTTTGTTCAATCCTTACGCGACCACAACTGACCGACACACTAATCAGTTATTTATGTGATGGAAAAGGTTTGGTCAATCACGTCATATCCTTTGGAGAACGATGTTCATCACTCTGCTCCCAACTGTTAGACCTTCATTTCACAATCAAACAACATTCTCCAATAGAGTCAAACCACCAAATTACGCAACAGTCTGTTACTGAAAACTTAAGGGATCCAGTCGGTCGCAGATCGCATAGTAAGGCCCTGTACGGACATCAAGCTATGAAAGAGCAGTTTTATACGATTTTCAATGAAATAAATAATGGGCAGGACAAAGACGGGAGAGATTTTATTATTAGGTAAAGTCATGCATGAACCTGGGAGTAGAAAGACAACTTACCCTTGAGAAATCATAAGTATTTCTGTAAGCTGGGTCTTTATTGCAGTACCAGACAATCTTTTTTTTAGGGTCAGTACCAGACAATCTATTGGTATTGGACAACGCAAGCGGGAGCATTTGTGAAGCAGCTCAACTGTTCAGGAAAATCCCTAAATTCTGCATGGGATACCTTGGTAGCCATCCATCCACAAGATCAAAATGCAGTGGAGCAAGGCCAGCCCTGCGCCAGTCATCAAAGACATCGGCCAACTTCAGAATGCGACACTTCAGTTGGCGTCAATCTAAAGACATTCTTCATCTGGAGTCTTAGCTTATTAGAGTTCTTACAAAGATATCTTGACATTCTGTCCTACCAAACAAACAGTTCCCCAGACAATCATAGATCAGTGAGGCTAGTTCAATAGCGCAATCATTAGAAAGCCAAAAACAAGGGATCAGCCTTTTATTTATATAGACCATGCTTACCATAGATGAACGTTTGGCTTTTGGCTGCCATCTATGAGGCTAAAAGACATAGAATAGATGAATGTTATGATCCACCACCCAGGTCTAGGATCTTGGGTGGATAGGATGTAAGCCAAATGATCAAGGGCAAATAATTAGTGAAGAGCCAAAAGCCAGTAAACCAGTTTACTGGAAATACTTGATGAAGGTGTGTCTTCATAGAACAAATTTCCATTCTTAAACCAGCATTAAGGGGCCCTTGAAAGCATGTCCAGCTAAACATAGTGATGCAACAGTCAACAGACAATACAAAAAAAGCATGATCTACATAGAAAGTCATTTCCGGAAGTGAGGATTGAGCAGGCCAGAAATCTCGAGAAATCCAACACGGTCACGTCCTCCAAATATCTTCTTGAGCTTCTCATCGCAGACTATTACTTTCTTGTCATTCGGATCCTAGTCACAAGAAAAAAAAAAGAATAAGAAACTGTTTCTAAGTCAGATAATTTCACAATAAACCACTGAGTTATTATGTTCTGCCATAAGAAAGCTACACTGTGTATAGACTGAAATAACAGGGCCACAGTCCATAGAACATATGTATGTAAACCAAACAAGGCAGGAAATTATGCATTGACCATTATATAGAACTGCAGGAATTGTTTAGCGGGACTTCAGAATCAGTGATATCGAGGGCAGCCTTATAAATTAGTACATAATTTTAAATATGTAGTCTGCATTAACTATCCAGGAAATACAAATCGATGTGACTTCATGATCAAAAAAGTATAGAGGCCATAAAGCATAAGAAGAAAAAAGATGGTTAGATGCAAGAATAGAATGTCCAGTCAGTTATTGTTTAGGTATGCACTAAAAGAAAGTTATTTGAGTGGTGTGGTCCTTCAAGCTGGGCTTTTTCAGTTATGCTCATGGCCATAAAATTGAATTCCTGAAGGGGCACGCTTGAAATTTTCACAACCCATATTCATTGCCCAAGGGCAGCATGGTTTTTGAAAATTTAATGAGCCTCAGTAGTAGAAGTTTGCAGGCAATAGAGAAGCCTGTTCCTTTATTTTGCATGGAGAATGGAGTTTACTCTTAAGAGTTCTATATTGTGTAACCTGGATTTGTCACATTACAGACTATACTACTCATTGGTATCAGTAGAGTGCATGCCTCAGACAGTCAAAACCTTGATGAATTTCGCGAGGAAACTGACAATTGAGCTATCGCTCATTAACGTTCAGGCCCAGGAACTACAAAATTTAATAGACTGTGTTAAATGAACAGGTAAAAGGCACAGTCAGATACTACAAATGCCTCACAGGCTTCACTTCAGGGAAAATAGAACGTGGTCTACCGCATATGGTTACTTCAGGGAAAACATAACGCGGTCCAGGTATGGTCACAACTAATCAAAGCCCATCGTCCTAAATGTAGTCCTGTCCTAACTATTACACATGGCAACCACGTAATCATATTACCACCTCCTCCTATGTAGCCTCTTAATCTAGTCTAGGTTTGAGACAACTGTCGCAACCCAGAAAATAGCATTTCCATCAATGTAAGTGCGTCAATTGTAATTTCTACAGGGGAAACTAAAGGAACAATATTCACGAAAGGGAAGATAAAAATCCACATTCTTGAGGCACAGTCGAATATGTGACCCGATTAATTCACATGTAATATTGTAAATACGCCCACACACAGCAGGTATCGTGGCCATTGCCCATTCGTCATTAGAACCGGCTCAGCCACCTGGTGACTCACCAGTGACATCAGCATGCTCCTCCATCTCAACCGTGCCCGTAATTTCCAACCGCACATTACCGCAGCAAGCTCAATGGAGGAAACAATTCACTAGAAGTAAGCAAGCACTGAAGCAAGAGATGAAGATGCAGGGTATCCGTTATTCACCTGCAGGTTGTTCCCCTTGATGTGCGCCCAGACCAACTTAATGGCCTCGGTCCTGGGCAACTCCGCCGCGCCGCCGACGAACTCCCTCAGCTCGGGCGAGATCGGTTTCGGCTTCGTGATCCCGCTCGCGGCCCTCTTCTTCCCCTTGCCCTTCCCAGCCCCCTCCGCCGCCGCCTCGGCCCTCGCCGCCACCGCCTTCAGCCTCATCGTCGCCGCCCACGTCCGGACCGAAACCACGGCTGGTACCACCGCCCGCGCTCGCCGCGGAGCAGCGGAGCACGCGAGCAGCTCGCCGGAGCGGATGGCCGCCGTCGCCGACATCGCCGGTGAGTAGGGTTTATTGCTTGCGTGGCCTCTGGGGGATAAGGGGAGTGGTAGCACAGTGGTGACGGGATGAGGAGGGGTCAAGACAAGTAGGACGGGTGGGCGCGCACGGACCGTCCGATGACCGAGGCGGGGGAGATGGGACGGTTAGGATTGTCCCGCCTCTTCTCGCGTTTTGACAAATGAAAAATCTTATCCGCATTTCCCAGTGTCGGTGCGAGGAGGGCAACGGTAAGGTAACGCGTGGAAGCGGACGAAAAGCCGTCGCGGGGCCCACCTGGCTGTTACAAGTTCATCTTTCGTCCCTCCTTCATGATCTGGGCCCGGCCCACCAAAGCGAAGAGTGGAAGCTGGGCTCGGTACGGCCCGTTGATCCGTTGACGTCACCTCGTCTCCACCGGCGGGGGTGAGGCGAGGGTCTGTCATCCAAGTTGCCTTTTCCACAGACGTTCCCTCTCATCCTCCATCCCCGTGCGACGAGACGAGGGCATCCGGGAGGGAGGAGCGCCATGGTCCTCAGCCCCTTCACGGGCCCGGGAATTGGCATCGGTGAGTGACTCTCGGTCCTTGTTCTCGGTTTCCCGTTCCCCTAGCTAAGATCGGATATTTTTGTCGTTGAGTGTTCCTAGATACTTTGGTTCCTGCCAGGTTTCTTGATTCGTTTTTTGTATTTCCGTTCGGTGCAGGTTTCGGCATCGGCTGCGGGTTCGGCGTCGGGTGGGGTTTCGGAGGTGAGAGGGCTTGTTTTCCTCAGTTAATTGTTTCTATAAGTTTCGAAAGTTTGAGGTGGGAATTAAGTAAGATCTTTGGACTGTTGAAATGAATCGTCAAGGTCCTCTCTTACAAAATCTTGGATGTTTGCCTTGCAATAGTCTTAGTTTCTTTACACTTGGCGTGGTGTGGTCGGCCCTGGTATCACACTGGAGTTGCTTCAGTCCAGTGTAAGTTACTAGTAGCCACATTTAGCAATGGCTAGTTGGTTAGTTGCTGATGTGATTACTGCATCGAATGGTGTTTGACTTATGCTGGCATATGCACACAACTTGGTTAATTTCTGTTTACTAGGAACCCTTATTGAGCGGTTGAAGTTATTGAAGCCAATTCCTCAGAAAAATAATATGCTATTAAGATAAAAAGTGTGTTTGTGTGGCAAAATGTATAAAAACTGCAGGACAAACTTAGGTAGAATTGTTCACAGTCAACCACACACGAACTCAAGCTTAGAGTGATTGGATTTTCTTTGTTTCTCAGAACAAATCATTTTTGCACCATAATTGTAGATACTACTTGGTATGCAAATGAAGCATTAAACGGCGGATAGAAAAAGGCCAACCTTCAAAATTCAGTCATTTGGTAAGCTGAAACATTTGCCAGTAGATTTATTGAGCGAGGTCATTCTCAAGTTGAGATTTTCGTGGTTGGCTTCTACATTGGTACATGATGTGCCTTTTTTATATACACTGTTTGTTGCTAATGCACATTCATGATCAAGAAAATAACATGCTTTTGGTTGATTTTGCTTTTCTGCGACAGGAATGCCTCTGAACATCTTTGGCATGGGCATCGGTACCATTACTAAGCTTATCATTTACAACATGGATCTTCCTGACATACATTTGACTATTAGTGTGTGATAATTTGTCTTTGTTGATAGGTGGGGGATGTGGGGTTGGTCTAGGGCTCGGATGGGGCTTCGGCAATGCTTATGGTTGTCAGTATCGATCTTCAAGAGTACAGTTTCAGGGCATGGAATTTCAGAAGAAGGCTGAAGGAGATGGAGAACGGAAGCTTGTTTCATCGGAGCTTGTTGAAAAGTCTCGTCCTTATGGCTAGTATGCATGGAGTCCCATAATTCACAGACGCCATGTTCCATGTGTCCTTTGAATTGCACTTAATTACATGCCTGCTTTGTAGCTATGTTGTGCTACACTTTTTTTTGTTTCTGTTGTAATCAAAACGATGTTAATGAGTGGGATTTTTTACTTGGTAGATGACCTTGACCTTAGGCCCACATTGTTTGTCACTTTTCTTTGTTGAATTGTCTTCAGTAATGCTTATTGTTATTTTCTTTAGTAGTTCTTGTAGTATTTATATCTGAATTT
>LFJQ01000087.1:600000-785027 GCA_001182835.1 Oropetium thomaeum | reverse complement strand
AGTAACCCTCCCACTAAGCGAACTGAGGGAATAAACACTTCTTGCCAGAATTAAGGCTTCAATCCAGGCAACACGGTCATCTTTTGAATCCGTCTTCAAGTGAAGCGTCTTTGTGGGGGAAAATATGTAGAATCTCTTATCATCGGACTTACTTTCCCGAAATGCTGACACCTACAAAATGCAGTGACCGATTAGATCCCTTGTGTTTGTAACTGGGTAGCCTTGCACATGAAAAGTACAGGACTACCAAAATGCAACACTATCAATAAGGCAAACAAAGGAAAAGATGAAAACAAACAAAATCACTTTGAATTAGTTCTGCCTCCATTAAACTTGAAGGGTCCAGAGAAAAGGCCAATGAAAAAAAAAACATTTAAAAGGAAAAGATGGGGGTGTTACACAAGGTCTCAATAAACGAAAGAAATCTAGTCCAGCTGCAATAATCTAAAAAATCAATCAAATAACCCAACCTCAAAGTTCTTGAAGATCCACGAGGCCCCTTACTCAATCTGACGTTGACACAGGTCCTCCATTTTATTCCTCCTTCCCCTTCCCCTCCCTCTATGTGACCACTTGAATCAACTGTACATCTTTAATTCTTGGGACCCATGCCCAATGGCCTTGAAAAGACCCAGTGATAGTACTAACACTGCCAGTGCAACAGCTAGTAAAAGCCTTGTGGAAAAGCAACCTCTGGAGCAGTACAACACAATAATGCAATTTCGAGAAAATCCCCAGAGCATATCCAGTAACAACATTAATTTATTCTGTGTCCACATTCATTTGGATGAATCCTACCTTACAGCATTTTTGGGTTAAAATAGTGTGCATAGTAATAGGACAGTGACTAACAGATAGACTAGGTTGTCCTGGCTGATGCTGATCAATAGGAAGACAACAAAAAAACCGTCATTATCGAAAATTTCCAGAAAAAGCTTGGAAAAGCCCAGGGGCTTTAGGAGCAATTGATGCACCTGATCGTCTGATAGAGAAAGGGATGGCCTTTTTTTGGGAATAAAAGTGAAACGGATCAGGAAGAAGGAAAACAGGGCTAGTTGTTCGTTAGCTTGAAAATATATATCGCTACTGGTTTGAGTAGTTTGGACCACTAATATGGTACTGTATTGATATTGTTAGTTAGTTAGTTAATTAATTAAACTGCTAATGTTATTAATACCATTGAATGAATCACTAGAATGAATCATAAAACCAGATGATTGTCACAGTAACGCACCTGCAAAGAGGTTGAAATATCCTCGCAAAGAAATTAGTAAATAAAGAGGTCACGTCATTTCGATCTACAATGTGACACTGTCTCCCACCTACCATTCCGCCATGAGGAGAACTCAGCATGAGAATCTATCATGCACCCCAAAAGAACTCAACATTTCGATCAAAATAATTTTTAAACGCTTGATAAAAAAGGTCTTAACGAACAGCACGCTGTCAGGGTCAGGGATCGTGAAGGCTAACTGAAAAAGGTCCTCACGAACAAAAGCGATTCACAAGACGAGGAGAAGAAGAGCAACTTGCGACTGCAGAGGAAGTAAATACTGGGCATGAATTGCATTGAATGAACGCGGTCTGTTTAGGAAATGTGGGGAACAAATTCTAGCGAAAACAGAGGACGAAATCGAGAAAGGGAGTCTGCGCCACCACGCGGCCGGATCACGTGAACCGCGCCGAGACCAGGGAGGGAGCCAGCGAACGGAGGCAAGCACTGACCTTGAGGTAGACAACGCCGGCGGGTTTGTCCGTGCGGCGCGAACCGCCGATCCTCGCGCCGATCAGCCGTACCTCGCCGTCCTCCTCCGGCGGCCCCGAGGTGCGGGGCGCGCCGGCCCGAATCTTGGAGTAGGACAGCACGCCGTCCCGTAGCGAGAACCAGCGCTCCCGCCACCCGCGCCCGTAGTTGGTCCACTTGTGCAGCACCCCCTCCACCGTCACAGACGCTCCCTGAACTGGAGCGGTGGTGGCGGGCTCCGGCGTCGGCGGCGCGTCCACCGGCAGCGGCGGCGCGCCGGAGAGGCAGCACAGCGCGCTGTGATGGTAGTGGCTGCACCCGTGGCCCCTCCCTCCGTCGCTAGTGCTCTGCGTCATCCTGCTCTCGGCTCGCCGGCGGTGACCGCGAGGGAACGGAGGAGGGGAAGAAGGGACGCGAGTTTCGCCTCGCCAACGCTTTATTTAGCAGCGGTTGGTCGCTATTTATGTGTGGGGCCCACTCGCTCGGTGGCTTCTTCTCTTCTTCTGGCTAGAAACCCGCTTTATTATGTGGTAATCTTTTTGTTTTTCTTTTTCCCTCTTTTAACTTCGTCTGTTCAGCCTAACCGCCGCAAACAACCATCTTTCCTTATTTAATCCAGTCCGTTTTGTCTGAAAATAGAGATTAGTGTATCACATCATTTTATCTTATCTATACTACATATATAATTTGACAGAAGTATAAAGTTGCCTATAATGTCACCTTTGGACAATGTATGTCAATATAGGTTTTCTTGAAATAGAATGCAGTACCATGAAATTAATTTGTATCTAAGGGCTTGCGAATTTTTCATGCGTCTGAAAATTGAAAGTTCTTTTTTCTCAAAGTTCACGACCCTTTGATTTAGATCATCTAACTATTATTTTCTCTTTGTATTTTTTTTTCTATAGCTTTTTCATCCACAATTCGTTTCTATAGTAGATACATAACTCTACAAAAACAGAAAAAAAAATACAACTGTATTAGTTTTCATGCGTGGTTAATTACAAGAAGGAATGGAAGAATATGGAGGCTAAAGCAAAGGACATGAAAACCTGTTTACCAGATGCAGAAGCACATGATGTCATAGGGATCAGGAGTGGTTCACATGCTATGACTAGATTTAGTGGGCCTTAATGCATAGTTAAAGCGTACTACCAGTGATGTTTTTAAATAAAGGAGCGTATTAGATTGTAGACTAGTAGCTAGTGGTGAGTGCAGCTTTCCACATCCCAGGAAACTCCATGTTCTATGCTTCACTTTAACTCTTGGGTTTGTAGTGTATTGTATTGCAAGGAAGATGGTTGGATCAGTCTAAAAGTGTGATGATTGTCGCCTAGTAGGACACCACACCATATGGAGTGGTCACCAACAACAATTACTGTAGTTTGTTTTTTACTATTTAGAATTAATTATTGTCTCAACATTTCAACAACACACTTAAAAATGAGGGGGGGGGGGGGGGGGGGGGGGAGTTGATACGATTACATGTAAGATGAAAGTTGGAATAACTAATACACATGAAATCGGGAGAAAAGATTAACGTATATTAAAAACAAAGTTGCGGCTTAGTGTGTATATATATAGTTGAGTTACCGTGTCTACCTAGTTGCATTGGCTTGAAAGCCAAATATCATCAGTCACTAACTAATTTGTCTAATAAGAAACCTGAAGTCTCTCTGATAGTTTTGCTTCGAAGAGATATTTTTTCTTTGAATTGGTCAAATCAATGTATGGGCCCACTTGTGTTAGCACGTGTGCATGTCTAGTGTGGCCCGCCACTGCCGAGCAAAGTCTCCGCTTGTATGCTGAGACCGCGTGAGACTTGCAGAGTCGCAGAGACAAATGGACATCCTCCGGTTCTTGAATTTTGAGAGAGATTGCGCAAGAAAGTGATGCGTTTTTTCATATAATAATAAACCAGAGAGGAAGTAAAGTGTTTGAACTATATATAATGTTCTCTGTCGGCTAACAGTTTTCATCTTTATTAATTACCCTGCTCTTGATGCAAGAGGGCAGGGGTTGATAGCTTTGTTCGTTTTTTTTTACATAATACTTGGATCAAACCAGTGTTAGGGCATGTACAAAAGAAATACTTCTTGTCTTTTGGACACGTATATCCATATAAGAAATATGAAATAAATTCATTCATATAATAGATGGTCTTTTTACTTTGTCTCTTAATACTCCCTCCGGTATCAAAAAGAATGCAGTTTAGAACAAGGTTACGGTCAAACATTGGGAATATAAATCATGAATAACTTTTAAATTATTATGTTTGAAAATATAAAAATTATATACGTAGATTCATCTTAAAAAATACTTTCATAAAAGTATTCATATGTTACTTTTTAATAAATATTTTATCTAAAATTAAAGTCAAAGTTATGCTTTGGAGACCGTGTCGCTGTCCTAAACTACTTTCTTTTTGATACTGGAGGGAGTAAATACTAGTATGTATGATTAGACTAGAAAAGATAATTTTTATATATTAATTATTATTAATTAGAACATATATAAGAGACGTCTCTTCGTGAAGAAATATTTAATTTTTCTTTTAATTAAATAAAGATATCTTTTATAAAAGTTCTGACATATCACAAAAAATATATATTAATTAATAACTTTATACATGTCCTTATATAGTAAGGCTCCGTGTTCTGGACTCTCTTTAATTTTGGAGAGAGAGAGTGTGTGCGGTGTGATGTGGCCGTGTGGGGTGGGGGACAGTGCGTGGGTGGCTGTGTTGGAGGCATATGATGTCACCTTCGATCGGCGCACGAGATGTTCCCTCCGCCCCGGTCACGGCTGCGTCTCGAGCCTCGTGATAAAGCCACCGTCGTCGTACGGACTCCATCATTTCATTTCCAATAAAGGTTAATTGCCATTTTCCAGGTCTACGGAGGGACGAGCATACTACTGCTAGTATGTTACTACAACATTTAACCACAGTAAAATAAATACATCCATTTTCTGGTAAAAACACTCAGTGCTACATTTGGGCGAGTAACTAAAAGGTAAGAGACGCGCTGAATACATCTGGTAACGCAAGATATGAACATACATTGTACCAGCAATAATTACTGTAGTAGTATACTCTACAATCACACATTAGTGTTTCTGGGGTCTCTCTGACTTGTAAGTCGTGAGATGACACCAAAAACCTCTCCCTCGATCTCCCATCACGAGGGCCACCAAAATGGATAGCCTCAGTATATGGAGAGCCCCAGCAGGTTTCGTGTCTCCGTCCAACACTACCAAAATCACTTCACTTTGTTATTAAATAATACTCCCTCCATCGTTCTTTTTTATATATCGTTGTTGATTTTAATCAATAACTTTAATCATTCGTTTATTAAAAAAATATAAAACATATCAAAATGTTTTGTTAGAATTTGATTTATCATTAAAGATTTTGAATCTTGATTTTTAATTTTATACATTCAAATTAATTTTTAAATAAAATAAATGGTCAAAATTTTTTCGATCAAAGTCAATAACGACAAGTAAAAAAGAACGAAGGGAATACTTGTAATTCTTCTTAGTCTCTCAGGCATTAGAGCGTATCTCTGGGTGCCATAGATTATAATGCAGGGTTACAGTACAAGACACCGTTGTTAGTTACTCTTTTGAATAATTTAATTTAACCACCACGATCTTACACAGACCGAGCGTGCACGTGAGCACGGACGGTAGCAGCACCGCTCCGAGCGTACTACAATACTCTCTCATAGCTTCCAGAGTAATTTTTTCTTTTTGATCGGAGCTTCTAGAGTAATTTCCGCCGCAAGGAACGTGCTACTCCTCTTCCCGAGGCAAGGCTCACACACAGAGAGTTAGGGTTGGGCCATTTAAAATTTTCATTGTCGTATATTCGCCAAATTTTGAGCATCTCGACTATAAGATCTTATGACTCTCATCGTCATACGTGGGTGAACCTAGGCTACTCGAATTTTCTTGATCTGAACTGTCCTATGTGGTACGATCGTTCTAAGGGTATGTTTGGTTGGGATTTTGCTCCTGCTTTTGCTTTGGCAAAAGTCAAAAGCCAACCAAAGAAGGGGGCAACTGGCAGCTGCTGTGACTCAAAGCTGCTTCCCCGCAGTGCAATTCACGAAGCAGCCCAGCCCCTTGCTTTTCCCGGCTTCCAGCGAACGTTTTGCTGATATTTACCCGCAATGCCACTGGTTACACTCGTACCGATTCGTTTCTTTCTTCCTCCAGCCCTCACCCGCACGCAACTCCTTCTCTCATCTCTGTCTCGCACGCGCTAGGGTTGGGGCGCGGGTCTCGGATCGGTGGGCAGCAGAGGACCTCGTTGCCCGACGCTGCTGCATCGGCGCGGCTGCGCTCTGTCTCGCACGCGCTAGGGTTGCTTTGCGGGATCTGCTCTCTCCCGCACGCAACTCTTCTCTCCTCTCTGTCTCTGTCTCGCACGCGCTAGGGCAGAGGACCTCGTCGCCCGGCGCTGCTTTGCTCTGCGCGGGGGCTTGCTGCATCGGCGCGGCTGGAGGAGTTCCATTGTATTGAGACTGGCCCGACCGCCGTTAGAGGCCGCCGCGCACGGCGGAGGAAGAGGACCCCAGTCCGGCACAACAACCCCAGTCATCTGCAGGTCTGTAATGGTGCTTAGATTTCTATTAATTCCATCTCTATGGCATCAGTTTTCTCTCATGGGTGCACACTTTATGTTCTATTCTGATGTGAGGTGCATTTGAATTGATGTTCGATTAATTGCTTCTCTATACTTCGAACTGATCGAAGACAATATATATCCTTATGTGCTTGCTTACTATTTTAGCTAGCTAGACATACATAAAACAATTTTCCTGCCGAATCACAAATTGACTCTCACTTCTAACTATTTTCTTGTACCAATTACAACATACCTATAGTAGTCTGTATTTAATTGTATCCAGAAGTTAGGTTAACTTATCTCTTATGAAAATGTAATATGGCTAGAAAATGTAGTCATGAACAAATGAACAGGTTGCCTTAGATTTTGAAGTCTATGATGGTGTTTATGTTTGTTTTTGATCTTCCGGCGCGTTGCCGCCATTTCTTTCACAGAGAGGAGTCATAAACCATTCACAATACCGATCTGCAGTTCTGAAGGCCAGATCCACTAGCAAGGTACGTGATTGACACCCCTTCCTCACTGAACTGTCCCAAATTGCTTGTTGCCTAATTAGTACTAGACAAATGATATATGAACTACTGTGGATCATGATTTGTAATGGGTATTTTGTGTGCATTATTGTAAGTAGATTCTCTGAAAATTTTGTTTGCTTCCTTCAAGAATGGCTGATAAGGCGGATTGGAGTGATGTGTATGTGAGGCATTTGATTGATGTTTGCAAAGGAGAGATAGAAGCTGGGAATAGACCCACTGGAATTTTCACATCCACCGGCCGGAAAAATCTTGTGTCAAAGTTCGAAGACAAGTCCGGTGATAAACGGACAAAGAAACAATTGAAGAACAAGTTGGACAGTATGAAGAAGGAATATACATTGTTTATGGAGTTCAAGAACAGCGCCACTGGTCTTGGATGGAATGAGGCAAAGCAAACTATTGAATGCTCAAATGAATGGTGGGAGGGACACCTCGCTGTAAGTTTTTTTATAAATGACGTGAAACATTCGTTGTCCATTACGATTATATGGTGTATGTTACAAATTTTTTTAATTTTATTTAATAATTTCAGAGGTGCAACAATCTAGGAAAAGGAATGAAATGCAACCATGTGAAGTTTAGGAGGCAAGGACCGAAGTTTCTTGATGACCTGCATATTTTGTTTGACAAAGTACATGTTATGGGGGCTGCCGCATCATGTCCTGCAGATTTATCTTCCGATGAATCAACTGATGATAATGTGGCCGAAGAATCACCCGATGAAGTCAAGATAGCTGCTTTGAAGAAGTCTAAAAAGACAAAAAGAAGGGAAAGAGATCCTGTAGTGCTACCGATGAGAAGGCTGACAGGAGCCCATTTGTGCGGCTGTTCAAGAGCACGTGCACAAGGATTGACAAAGTAGCGGAGAAGATATCCTCAAGTGTTGAAGCATCATCAGCCTCAACTCTACCCACTAATGCAGTCCCTACCATTGCTGAGGCCATGAAGGTGGTCAAAGATTGTGGTGTTAAGGAAAAAACAGCTCTAATGCACACAACTACATTCTTGATCATGAAACCTGAATTTAGAGAGGTCCTCAGCTAATTGGAAACAAATGAAGGAGGGCTTGATTTGATTAAGAGGGAGCATGACAAGGCGACCATGCAGCGCACCTAGATACCTTGATTTGTTTCCCTACATTTGTACCCTTTATTTGTTTGCCTATATTGAAACCATGTATTTGTTTGTCTCTGTTCAGACTATTTATTTGTTTGTCGCGGTTGGAACCTTGTATTTGATTGTTGAGAGTAATAAGGTGTTCTTGAAATTTGTGGTCAATCCAGTATTCTTTCTATTGGAATTTGATTTCATTTGTCTGGTACTAATACAGTAATCTGTTGAAATGTGATTGTTGTGCATATAATGTTTTTCCTGCTGGAACCACAATGATTGACAATGGTCATATTTTTGTAGATGGATCATAATATTGCAGAATTGGCAAAAACAGGTCACAAGGGGCTACAACTTCTAGCTGAGCTTGGCCAACATGCAGCTATTATGGGTGAAATGGGTAATCTCTATACCGAACGTTATTTGAATAAAAGTGCATATAGAGAAACTCTAGAAACTGGAATTCAATGGATTCAAAGGTGTTTGGGCAAATCGAGATATTTTTACAAGATGTTTCGGATGAGTCCTGATGTTTTCTGGGCACTACATGACTTGCTTGTCACATCTTACGGATTGACGTCAAGTAGGAATATATCTTCGGTTGAGCCATTTTCAATGTTTTTATGGATAGTTTGAGGACCCCGGTCCTTCTCTCAAGCTGAAAATTGTTTCACTCGATCAACATGGACAATTCACATGAAGTTTCATGAAGTGTTGAGGTGTCTGCGTAAGTTAGCAAAAGAAAATATTAAGCCAAGAGATCTAGAATTTGTTACAGAACATGAAAAGGTCAAAGAGGATCAGTTTTGGCCTCATTTCAAAGGTGCTATTGGAGCCATAGATGGTTCCCATATTCCTGTTGCAGTACCGGCAGAGGAATTGGTTAACCATGAAGCATCTAGGCCCTAAGGTTTCGGTGATTATGACAAAAGGTAAGTGTATTATGACTAACATGTGTTTTGCAGAGACACTCTTGGAGTTAGGTCATGATCACAGGAGATCCAGCCCCCGGACGATGGACTCGTTACGGCTTGCAAAGGATGGACGACAAGGTTAAGGACTAGCTAGGTCTAAGTGTCATGGAGGTGGGAGACACTTAGCGTTGCATAGGACTTTGTTTTACCTTTGGCCGTATTATAAAGGGGGGTTCGAGTTAGTAGCTTGACCTTGAAATAAGTCTAAGGAGTTGGTAAGTGTTGCACAACTGTCACTCTTAGCATTAGGCAAGCGTAGGAGAGAGTGGTGGTATTGGAGAAGGGACGTCGTTTCGAAACCGTAGAGTTTCGGAAAAGTTCCTGACTCCAGTACGCGCCGGACGTTGCGCCGGATGCGTCCGGCGTGAGTGTCAGTTGGAACAGTTTGCCTGTTTTCGACTGAGTGAGATGAACTGTCTTCCAGCATGCACCGGACGCTGCGCCGGACGCGTCCGGTGAAAGTGTCATGTGGAACAGTGTTGATAGTTTCGGCCGAGGAACATCTGGCGAACGCCGGACGCTATTCGTGTCCGGCATGTTCCTAACGGTCACTGGTTTTGAAACAGTGACCGTTGGCGCGGTACACTCGCCGGACGCGTCCGGCGTGTGATAGCTGCGTCCGGCGGTGTCGTCTCTGGGTGACTTTAGTGGTTGAGATTGATCCGTTGGTGGGGGCGTTAAATACCTATCCTACTGGTTCAATCTCTTACTCTTGTATCATTCTAACCCTGAGACACACCCTTGAGAGATTGTGAGCAAGCAAGAGTCCTAGTGAGGTTGAGCGAATTGCGATCCGTGAGAATCCTCGCTAGAATTGGCAAGAGTGACAAGTGTGCTGCAATTCCTCTTCTTTGGCTTGTTTTGCAGGTCAAGTGAAGGTTCGGGCTTGTTACTCTTGGTGATCGCCATCACCTAGACGGCTTGGTGGCGGTGGGAACGGTGAGCTTGCCAATGGAGATTGTGGAAGCCCCGGTCCGGTACATGTGAGCGGTTTGGCGATCCACCGTGGTTGGAGTAACTGAAGGATCAGCCACGAGAGAGCACTTGGTCCTTGCGAGGATCAAGGGGAAGCATAACCCTTGCGAGGGTGCTCCAACGAGGACTAGGGGAGTGTGGCGACACTCCGATACCTCGGGAAAAAATCGTCCTGTCATCTCTTGACCTTTACTTCAAGCATTTACATTTCCGCAATGTCTTTCCATTCCTAGACTTGACTAGAATTGTGTAGGTTTGGAACTAGGTTGAAAAACTCACTTGCACTTAGGCACTTGGGGTGAAATCGGGCATTAGGATTTAATTCTTGCATTAAAATTTAGAAAAGCCCAATTCACCCCCCCTCTTGGGCATCCTCGATCCTTCAATTGGTATCAGAGCCTTGTGCTCACGGATAAGGCTTCACCGCCTTGAGAAAGGATGTCCGGAGATGGCCCCCCTCCCGTCTATGACGGCGAAGACTTCTCCTATTGGAAGCTTCGTATGGAGGCCTATCTCGATGCGCTTGATGCGAAATGCTTGAAAGCCGCCGAGGTAGGATATGATGTGCCTAGGGATGATGAAAACCTTACACCAGTCGAGCTTGAGCAGGAAAAATGGAATGCTAAAGCTAAGAACACTATCTTTCGGGCCTTCCCAAGGATGTGTTTAACCAAGTGAGAAATCACAAAAGGGCAAATGAACTTTGGTAAGCTGTCATTGATCTTCATGAGGGTACCAAGAGTGAGCGTGAGGAGCGCTATAGCATTATGATCAAGAAACTTGAACAATTTACCATGCTTCCAAATGAAAATGCAAACTCTATGTACTCACGCTTGAATGTTATTGTAGAGGACATCAACGCTCTTGGACTCACTCAATTCACTAAGGATCAACACGTGAGGAAGCTATTGGGTGCACTTCCGGTTGAGAAGTATAGTAACATTGTTACCGTACTTCACCAATTGGACCTCTCTACGGTGACACCCGCCTTCATCATTGGGAAGGTGAATGCTCATGAGATGTACATGAAGATTGGACCGGAAGAAGGCTCTAGCAA
The DNA here is from genome assembly GCA_001182835.1 of Oropetium thomaeum. Classification (NCBI taxonomy): domain Eukaryota; kingdom Viridiplantae; phylum Streptophyta; class Magnoliopsida; order Poales; family Poaceae; genus Oropetium; species Oropetium thomaeum. The sequence goes on along the minus strand of LFJQ01000087.1, from coordinate 773,998 downwards.
GAAAAAGGATCTTGCATTCAAAGCAACCAAGGAGTCCAAGAAGCTCAAACAACTCACCATTCATGAAGCGTCAAGCTCAAGTGAAGATGATGGTGAAGCTATTGCTCTCATGGTCAAGAAAACCGCAAAGATGTTGAAAAAGCTTGACAAACGCCATGGTGTCAAATTCGACTCAAGCAAGAAGAAGTTCTTCACAAGTAGCAAGAAGAAGCCTATCTCGGAGATGGATTGCTACAATTGTGGAGAGCTTGGTCATCTTGCCCATCAATGCCGCAAGGCCAAGAAGAACAACAACAAGAAGAAGGGCAAGAAGATTGACTCTTCTAGTGAGAGCGAAGATGACCACAAGAAGCTCAAGCACAAGAAGAAGAATGGCAAGAAGAAAGAATACCACAAGAGGAATGATGGCAAGGCTTACATTGTGGGTGATTGGCTCACCGATCTTGACTCCTCAAGTGGTAGCTCAAGTGGAGAAGAAAGTGATGATGAGAAGGTGGCCGCTCTTGCTATTGGGTTCTCTACACCTCCACCGCCTACGCCACCATATTCTCCAACTCACTTTTGTCTCATGGCAAAAGAGAAGAAGGTAAATCAAGATGACTCTAGTGATGATGAGGGTAGTGATGATGAGTTTGATGCCCCCTCTTATGATGATCTTTGCACGTTGCTAAACTCATACTCTAAGAAGATCATCAAGAGAAATGCTAAAATTGACAAACTAAATGATTGCATGCAAACTCTTACTCTTGCAAATGAGTCTCTTGTCAAGGCTAGTGATGAGACTAATGAAACCCTCAAGGAACTTAATTTAAAATATAAGAAGCTTGAGGTGACTCACAATAGCCTTATTACTAGCCATGACAAGCTCAAGGAGGAGTTTGCCACCACTAAGGTCAACTTTGATAATCTCCAAATTGCTCATGATTTACTCTCAAATGAGAAGCTTGCCTTGGCTAGTGATGAGTCAAATGAAACACTCAAGGAACTCATTGAAAAATATGAGAAGCTTGAGGTGACACATAATACACTTGTCACTAGCCACAACAAGCTCAAAGTTGATTATCAAAAGATTGTAGATGACTATACTAGTATTTGTTGGCGTTATGAGGATCGTTGTCAAAAACTAAAAGATGCTACTAACCGTGTTGCTAAGCATGATGTAGCTATTGCTAATGGCAAGCTTTGTGGTGAGTCAAGTGAGCAAGGGGCTAACAAGGCAAAGGAAGAGGTTGAGGCCGATGACTTTGATGATTGGTTCTTGCTAAAAAGGGAAAATGCAAAATTGAAGCTTGAGCTTGAGAAGAAGCAAATCACTCCAAATGCAAGCAATGACACAAGTGAGGTGGTTGAGATCTTAAGAGAAGAAAACAAGAGACTTAAGATTGAAAAGAATCAACTCACCATGGGATTGCAAAAGTTTACCAAGGGTCACACACTTCAAAATGAGCTTCTCATGAACACCGTCATGAAGAACAATAAGTTTGGTCTTGGCTACTTGGAAGAGAGAGCAAAGCAACATAGAGCTCAACAAAGACTCAACAAAAGCAAGCCTAAGCCAAAGCCCAAGACAAGAACTTGCTATGAGTGTGGAAAGGAAGGACACTTTGCTCATGAGTGTAGAACACCACCACCACAACCACTTCCCAAGCACGTTAGACCCTATGCTTTCAATGCTCACTACATGCTTGTTAAAGGTCAAGATGCCAAGCCAAAAGTGGTGTTCCTAGGTCCTCCTAACAAAAATAGGCCTAGGCAAATTTGGGTGCCAAAAGTATTGCTTGAGAAGTTGGAGGGACCCTCTCATAAGCGGGTTCCTAACCCCAATGCTTGATTGCTTGTGTGTAGGTGAACTACAAGAACGGAGGCTCCCATTGGGTAATGGATAGTGGATGCACTCAACATATGACCGGAGACTCCCGTATGTTCACCTCAATAGATGAAGATGTAGAGGATCAAGGCAAAGTCACATTTGGAGATAATTCAAAGAGCAAAGTGCAAGGCTTAGGGAAAGTGGCAATCTCAAATGATCACTCATTGTCAAACGTCCTCTTGGTGGCCTCATTGAGTTTCAATCTCTTGTCGGTTGGACAACTATGTGATCTTGGTCTCAAATGCTTATTTACCAAGTTGGAGGTGATTGTATCAAAGATGGATGATGATAGTGTGGTATTCAAGGGATTTAGATACAACCATCTCTACCTAGTGGATTTCTCCTCCAATGAAGCCAACTTGAACATATGTCTCTTCACTAAGCAATCTCTTAGTTGGTTATGGCATAGGAGGTTGGCACATGTTGGCATGAGCACACTTAAGAAGTTGTTGAAGAAGAAAATGGTTAGAGGATTGAAAGATGTGGAGTTTGAGAAGGATAAGTTGTGTAGTGCATGTCAAGCCGGGAAGCAAGTTGCAAACACTCATCCTACAAAGGCCTATGTTTCAACCTCAAGAGTCCTAGAGCTGCTACACATGAATTTATTTGGTCCCACTACCTATGCAAGCATTGGTGGCAATCTCTATTGTTTGGTGATAGTGGATGATCTCTCTAGGTACACATGGACCTTCTTCTTGCATGACAAGACCGAAGTTGCTCAAGCCTTCAAGAAGTTTGCCAAAAGAGCTCAAAATGAATTTGATGTCAAGATCTAGAAAATCCGGAGTGACAATGGCAAAGAATTTGATAATACAAGGATTGAAGATTATTGTGATGAAGTGGGGATCAAGCATGAGGTCTCATCAACCTACACACCTCAACAAACTGGAGTTGTGGAGAGGAAGAATAGAACTTTGATCACTCTTGCAAGAACAATGCTAGATGAATACAACACACCGGAGAGGTTTTGGGCCGAGGCTATCAACACCGCTTGCTATGCATCTAACCGGCTCTTTCCTTACCGTTTGCTCAAGAAGACGCCCTATGAGTTGCTCAATGGCAAGAAGCCGGATGTCTCCTACTTCCGGGTGTTCGGTTGCAAGTGCTACATCTACAAGAAAAGGCAACACCTAGGGAAGTTCCAACGTCGATGTGACATTGGCTTTCTTGTTGGTTATTCCTTGAAATCCAAGGCATATCGAGTATTCAACCATGCCACCGGAATGGTTGAAGAAACATATGACGTGGAATTTGATGAGACTAATGGCTCTCAAGGAGAGCATGAGAATCTTGATGATGTAGGTAATGAACCATTGAGGCAAGCAATGAAGAACATGCCAATTGGGGACATCAAGCCAAAAGATGATGAAGATGGCAACGCACCTTCTACAAATCAAGCATCTTCATCACATGTGCCTCAAGATGATGATGAAGACAAAAATGGAGTTGACCCTAATGAAGACACTCACATCTCCATTGAACAAGCCGAGGCACAAGCACAAGATGTTGATGACCCAACTCCCCCTCCTCAAGTGGTTCAAAGAAAGAACACGCCTCTACTTCAAGCTCATCCTCAAGATCAAATCATAGGGAGTCCTTCTAGAGGGGTAATGACTCGTTCACAAAGACACGTTTCTTTCATCGCTCACCACTCTTTTGTGTCTTGTGTTGAGCCTACAAGTGTAGAGGAAGCTCTTCGTGATCCGGATTGGGTGAATGCCATGCATGAAGAACTCAACAACTTCGCCCGCAACAAAGTTTGGACACTTGAAGAGCGTCCCGATGATGCACGAGTCATTGGCACCAAGTGGGTATTCCGCAACAAGCAAGATGATCAAGGCCACATTGTGAGAAACAAGGCAAGACTCGTGGCAAAGGGCTTCTCTCAAGTTGAAGGTCTTGATTTTGGAGAGACCTTTGCCCCCGTCGCAAGACTTGAAGCCATCCGTATCCTCCTTGCTTTTGCATCCAACAATGAAATGAAATTATTTCAAATGGATGTTAAAAGTGCATTCTTGAATGGCTATATAAATGAGCGGGTTTATGTCAATCAACCTCCGGGTTTTGAAGACCCAATGCATCCTAATCATGTCTATAGGTTGTCCAAGGCGCTCTACGGTTTGAAGCAAGCTCCAAGGGCGTGGTATGAACGCCTACGGGACTTCCTACTAGAGAAGGGATTCAAGATCGGAGTGGTTGACACCACACTCTTCACCAAGAGACACAATGATGATATCTTCATTTGCCAAGTTTATGTTGATGATATCATTTTTGGATCAACTAATGAAGATTTTTGCAAGGAATTTGGTGAAATGATGTCTAGGAAATTCGAGATGTCCATGATTGGTGAGCTTACCTTCTTCCTAGGATTCCAAATCAAGCAAATGAAGGAGGGGAACTTCATCTATCAAGAGAAGTACACCAAGGACCTCCTCAAGCGATTCAAGATGGAAGATTGTAAACCCATCAAGACTCCCATGCCTACCAATGGACATCTCGACCTTGATGTGGGAGGTAAACCGGTTGATCAAACTCTTTACCGTTCCATGATCGGTAGCTTGCTTTACCTTACCGCATCTAGGCCCGATATCATGTTTAGTGTGTGCATGTGTGCTCGCTTTCAAGCTAACCCTAAGGAAACTCACTTAATTGCCGTAAAAAGAATCCTTAGATATCTTAAGCACACCCCAAGCATTGGCCTGTGGTATCCCAAAGGAGCTAACTTCCTCTTGGTCGGCTTTTCGGATTCCGACTATGCCGGTTGCAAGATAGACCGTAAAAGCACATCCGGAGGGTGCCATTTGCTTGGAAGATCGCTAGTTTCTTGGAGCTCCAAGAAACAAAATAGCGTTGCCTTGTCCACAACGGAAGCGGAATACATTGCAGCGGGTTCTTGTTGTGCACAAATCCTATACATGAAACAAACCCTCCTAGATTATGGCATAACTTTGGAGAGGGTACCTTTGTTGTGTGACAATGAGAGTGCCGTGAAGCTTGCTAACAACCCCGTACAACATAGCCGCACTAAGCACATTGACATCCGTCACCACTTTCTTAGAGACCATGTTGCAAAGGATGATATCTCGTTTGAGGGAGTGAGGACGGAGGATAATCTTGCGGATATCTTCACAAAGCCATTGCAAGAGGACCGCTTTTGCATGTTGAGAAATGAGCTCAATGTGCTTGATCTAAGCAACTTCACCTAGAGCTAAGCTTTGCGCGCCTCCTTGCACTCATAGTGATATATTGCATGTTTAAATTCCGCATTGCATACAGGCTTGGCTAACTTGGTTGAGATAACCGCCCATAAAGCGTGTGAAGAAGCTCAACCAAGGAACAATCTGCAAGCAAATAGATTTAAAATTCAGTTCTTGCATTGCATATTGCATGGTTGTTCTTTTATCGTTTTGTTTTCGCAAGTTTATTGCCTATCTTTCGAAAACTTTTTTTTTCTCTCTTTGTATGAGCCCTAGGCTAAAAGAGACATTATCAAAAATTTGAGGGTTTTTGAGAGAGGCCTCCCACACCAGTTCCAAACAAGCGTTTTTCTCTTATTTCTTCGTGTTAGAACTAGGGTGGGAGGAGTTGTGCTGCAAAGTCTTTTTATTTAAGAAAGTTCGGGATTTTATGCAGCGCCGGACTCTGGTCCGGATGCGTCCGGCGCGTGCCGAAATTTGCGGCCCAACCTACACGACTCTTTTAACTCCCGTGGGTCCCACCTGTCAACCTCATCGCGCCGCCCCTCTCCCGCGCCGACGACCGTTCGGCTCGAACTCTCACCCCGCCGCCGCCGCCTCCAGCGCCCTGCCGCGCCGCCGGCACCGCCCCTCTCCCTCGTCGACGACCGTTCGGCTCGAACCCTAACAGCGCCGCCGGCGCCGCCCCTCTCCCTCGCCGACGACCATCCTTCACCGACGGTCGCCTCCCCGCCGTCGGCCATCTCCTCGCCGCCGGCGTCCCCCTTCTTCCAGGCAATTTCATCGCTCGTCTCCCCCTTTTCGACACCAGATTGTGTCTTTCACATCGACCACTCATCCTACACGATGGTTCGTCCACGTGGATCGTCCGTCGCTGCAGAGGGAGCCGGAGGTGACGAGAGGCCGCCCCCTCGTCCTTTCAAGGGCAAGGCTCTCGCTCGCCGCACTCCGTCCAAGAAGAAGCTGGACGAGCTTCAGAGAGTCGTCGCGGCCATAAATGCCGCTGAGGAGGCCGAGCAGGGTGGTCGTCGAGGATCCCTGAGGATCCGAGATAGGACTGAGCAGGCACCAGCTCCCCACTCGGTCCGCCGCCGGACCACCCCTACAGAGACAGCACAGCCGGGCAGTGACACAGAGACAGCTGGAGCAGAGGGTCAAGAGGAGCAGATACTGGACAGGCCACACCGCAGGTCAGCGCGTACACAGCAGGCACCCAGGCCAGAGGATCCCCAGCAGGGTGGAGATGCGCCTGCCGATGACAGACCGCCTGTGGTCATTCACCGGATGCTCCACCAGGCACGTGCTCGTAAGATTCAGCAGCTCAGACGGGTGTCTGTGGAGCAGTGGATGCCACGACAGCGTGACGACAGGGCAGCCCGTGGTTTCTACACTCCACTCCAAGGGCAGTTCTACACAGCTTACGAGGCGGCAGGCTGCAAGATCATGGAGCATAGAGTTGTTGATTTGGATGATCTGTGTGCCAAGGTTGGAGCGGATCTGAGACCCTACCTGGACTATATGCAGGGTCTGCCAGAGTTACTGGGGCGGAGCGGAGCTTATGTGGAGCGCTGGGTCCGTCAGTTCTACGCTTCCCTATACGTAGACCCAGCGCACGAGTGGATCCACTTTGCTTTCGAGGGTCAGGACTACAGGATCTTTGCTCACGAGTTCAGAGAGCTTTTCAGGGTCGACAGCAGCTTGAACCGTCTGCATCAGATCTGTTTCGGGACTCAGCTGGCCCCTCGTCGTCCTCACAGTGGCGCCCGACCCAACGCTGGGTGGGTCAGTCCCTGCTATTAGGAGCCATTCAGAGAGATATCCAGCAGAGGAGCCCGTTCCTTGAGACCTCAGCCTCGGATCATACTTGAGATCATGCGCCGCTCACTTCTACCTCGTGAGGGCTACAGGGATGCAGACTCCTCTCCAGCAGTGGCTTCTCAGTTATCTTGTCCCGGGCGTACAGTTCGACATTTGGGATTTGATAGTATCTGAGATGGAGGACATGATCTTGGATGGACTCAGAGGCCGCCGCCAGATGCCATACGGACACTACATCTCCTTTATGATTGATCACTTCGTCAGCGAGCGGACCACTGAGCAGCAGCCCGTTGGGTTCCACCAACAGTTCCTCAACACGACGACCATCTTTGGCGCATACCGGGTCCAGCAGCTGCTAGACGTCCTCCGGATCCAGGACCAGCTTCAGGCTCACGCAGCAGAGGCAGCCCAGGGAGCAGACCCTGGGGACCCCATCCCCGAGGGCCCAGCACAGGCGCCTGAGATCTCCGACAGCTCTGACGAGGAGCCAGTACACCAGCCTCCACCTCCACGTGCTCACGACCACGAGGCTGGTGGCTCCAGCACTACAGCACCCCAGACTCCGACTGATCCCGCGATCCTGGCTATTCTACAGAACCAGGATCGTATTCTACAGTCTATTCGTGAGGATCAGGCACGGATGGCCGCTGAGCAGGCTAGGAGGGACAGAGCTCAGGAGGCCGTGCTTGCAGACATTCGTCAGCGTCAGGATGCTTTCCAGCAGCTGGTCATGGCACAGCAGCAGCAGTTGGCTCAGCAGGCACAGTTTCAGCAGATGATGATGGCAGCTCTCTCCAGTGTCACAGGTCTTTCACTTCCACAGTTTCCTCAGCCTGGAGTCCTGCCAGCCCAGATGCCTCAGCCTCAGTTGCAGCAGTCTCCAGCACAGACGGTGCCTCAGTCTCAGCAATCACCAGTTCAGTCGGCTCAGACTACTCCCAGGCCTACACTGCCAGTCTTCTCGGGGAGTCAGTTTGCGGCCATTGCATCACCTCCTCCTCCCAAGCCGCAGTGGCAGTATCAGGAGTCTTCCCTGATAGTGACTGGGTTTACACCAACCTCAGCTTCAGCCTCTCTGGCCCAGTCACTAGGTTGCAGCTTCAGCGAGCTCACTGGGATGGCCACTCCTGATCTTCCTTCACCGATGGCCTCGACTCCTGTCGCTCCTTCTACAGCCACAGCTCCTGCGACAGAGTCTGTCTCTGCACCTGCCACTGAGAGCCCGCCTCCCGTCACTGTCTCCGAGCCTGAGTCGACCCAGACTGCTCCACCAGCACGCCAGTCAGAGGGTCAGACGACTCAGGACTCCGACTCCGACTCCGACATCGTCTACACCCAGTTCGAGGTCGCCCGGGCCCCCTCTAGTGCTTCATCGCCGCCTCAGGACCCCTAGTTTGGTGCTTGACGCCAAAGGGGGAGAGTAGAGATACGGGGAGCTTCAGATAGGGGGAGAGCATAGTGTTAGGGGAAGCTGAGCTGAGTGAGGGTAGTCAGTCTTTTGGATTTCCTTTCGATTCGATCTTTTATTCGAGATACTGTCTTTTGTGTGAGCTTCATGCATCATGTATTCATATTTACATTCGTACCCCTTATGAGATATGTATGTGATGCCTATTGCTCATTATTATGCTATGGTGTGCTATCCTGCAATATGTGTTGCTATTTCATATTGTTTATTCATATCACTAACCCGTGTTGCTCTTGAGATTGCGCTTCCGCATATCTACCTGTCTCGGTGAGCAACCTTGTCGTACCTTGAGCTTAATTCACATTCGTTTGGTACTTGGTGGATTTGGTTAGGATAAGCATGGCTAATCAAATTTCATCTTATCCTTTCATGCTTATCCAAACTAAATCCCATTACAAACCTCACTCACATCTTCTTTTAAAGTATTGTCATCAATCACCAAAAAGGGGGAGATTGAAGCATCTAGGCCCTAAGGTTTCGGTGATTATGACAAAAGGTAAGTGTATTATGACTAACATGTGTTTTGCAGAGACACTCTTGGAGTTAGGTCATGATCACAGGAGATCCAGCCCCCGGACGATGGACTCGTTACGGCTTGCAAAGGATGGACGACAAGGTTAAGGACTAGCTAGGTCTAAGTGTCATGGAGGTGGGAGAAACTTAGCGTTGCATAGGACTTTGTTTTACCTTTGGCCGTATTATAAAGGGGGGTTCGAGTTAGTAGCTTGACCTTGAAATAAGTCTAAGGAGTTGGTAAGTGTTGCACAACTGTCACTCTTAGCATTAGGCAAGCGTAGGAGAGAGTGGTGGTATTGGAGAAGGGACGTCGTTTCGAAACCGTAGAGTTTCGGAAAAGTTCCTGACTCCAGTACGCGCCGGACGTTGCGCCGGATGCGTCCGGCGTGAGTGTCAGTTGGAACAGTTTGCCTGTTTTCGACTGAGTGAGATGAACTGTCTTCCAGCATGCACCGGACGCTGCGCCGGACGCGTCCGGCGAAAGTGTCATGTGGAACAGTGTTGATAGTTTCGGCCGAGGAACATCTGGCGAACGCCGGACGCGTCCGGCGTGTACGCGCCGGACGCTATTCGTGTCCGGCATGTTCCTAACGGTCACTGGTTTTGAAACAGTGACCGTTGGCGCGGTACACTCGCCGGACGCGTCCGGCGTGTGATAGCTGCGTCCGGCGGTGTCGTCTCTGGGTGACTTTAGTGGTTGAGATTGATCCGTTGGTGGGGGCGTTAAATACCTATCCTACTGGTTCAATCTCTTACTCTTGTATCATTCTAACCCTGAGACACACCCTTGAGAGATTGTGAGCAAGCAAGAGTCCTAGTGAGGTTGAGCGAATTGCGATCCGTGAGAATCCTCGCTAGAATTGGCAAGAGTGACAAGTGTGCTGCAATTCCTCTTCTTTGGCTTGTTTTGCAGGTCAAGTGAAGGTTCGGGCTTGTTACTCTTGGTGATCCCCATCACCTAGACGGCTTGGTGGCGGTGGGAACGGTGAGCTTGCCAATGGAGATTGTGGAAGCCCCGGTCCGGTACATGTGAGCGGTTTGGCGATCCACCGTGGTTGGAGTAACCGAAGGATCCGCCACGAGAGAGCACTTGGTCCTTGCGAGGATCAAGGGGAAGCATAACCCTTGCGAGGGTGCTCCAACGAGGACTAGGGGAGTGTGGCGACACTCCGATACCTCGGGAAAAAATCGTCCTGTCATCTCTTGACCTTTACTTCAAGCATTTACATTTCCGCAATGTCTTTCCATTCCTAGACTTGACTAGAATTGTGTAGGTTTGGAACTAGGTTGAAAAACTCACTTGCACTTAGGCACTTGGGGTGAAATCGAGCATTAGGATTTAATTCTTGCATTAAAATTTAGAAAAGCCCAATTCATCCCCCCCTCTTGGGCATCCTCGATCCTTCAAACCACATGAACCGTCATGGATATACATCTCAGAATGTGCTAGCGGTTTGTGACTTTGACATGAGGTTCACGTTTAAATCTACTGGTTGGGCTGGTTCTGCTCATGACACACGGATTCTCAATCATGCGTTAACAAATTTTCCTTCATTTCCCGAGCCTCCTCATGGTATAATTCTTTTCCCATAGCTCATTTATGTTGCTTCAGAATTATTATCTTCATTTACATCTATGCTGTTTTGGTTTTATAGGAAAATATTATCTTGTAGACTCTGGCTATCCGAATCGAAAAGGGTATCTTGCTCCTTTCAAAGGAAGCGCATATCACATACCAGAATTTTCACAACGTTCAGAACGTCCACCTCAAGGGAAGTACGAACTATTCAATTTCTTGCATTCATCCCTTCGAAATGTCATTGAGCGAGCGTTTGGAGTCTTGAAACAAAAGTGGCGTATATTGAAAGACATACCATGTTTCGATACTCGTACGCAGTAGCATATAATTATTACTTGTATGGTGTTGCATAATTTTATTCGTGACAACAAATTGAATGATAAGGAATTCGATAAATGTGATGCTGATGAGGACTACCTTGTCCAACCCTCATCAACGGAGGATACAGAAGAAACACAAGGAGAAGAAATACAAGGAGAGGAGAATGTTGATGGCGTAAATGAAGATGACATGAATACCAATCGTGCTAGGATAGCAGATGCTTTGTTTTTAGCTAGAGGGTGATGATAGTCAATGCTTATCTTTTATAAAATGCAATGATTGTATTGTTTGCATAATGTTAATGGCAGTTCTTAATCTTTAAAAATTTAAATTTGTGCTTTAAGGTGCTCATTTTCATATGATTCAGTGGAAAAAATGATGCGTTAGAATGATTTTCCATATAAATAATCACGGAGACGTTTAGGGATATTACAGTCATTTTACTTTAAAAGCCACAGCTCACAGCACTTTTAACCAAATAACTTTCTGCTTTTGCCACAGCTCACAGCTACTTTTCCGACAACCACAGCTCACAACTGCTTTTACCACAGCCACAGCCCAACCAAACACACCCTCTAAGGATGAATCTAACAAGCATGAATCAAAGCACTACATCCCCATCCTTCGGCTCAACAATCATTCCGGTCTTGAGTTCAGAAAAAAAGAAAATCATTCCTGTTTTCACCTTCTGTTTCCATGCAGTGGCGTCGCTTTTACTTCAGGTCACACTCATCCTAAATCCTACTGGTATAGAATAGTAATAATAATAATCGTTCAAAGAACAATTGTCACCAACAGGTTGATAGCACAGCACTCTGCACGACATGCCAATGATAGCGTCTCAATCTCAACATGGGCAGACAAGTAAACAACATCCCAGCTAATCAATGGGCCCTGTTTTGGTCTAACAGCATTACTAATTGAAATCCACAAGAAGCAGGCATGCCGGCTGTGATCCCTAACAACAGGACACGTCGCCTTGATATGCCTGTCATCGTAAGCACCAGAAGGAAGAGATTCATGATATGTAAGAGTTCTGCCAGTCAAGATCACTGTCGATCACACCGTACACGTTTCATACATCAGATCAGAAAATCCACCCTCTTGGTGAAGCAGAATATGATCGAGGATCAATCAACCTCCGCGCGCCTCCCTCCTGGTGGCGTCATGGAGGATGTCGATGTCCACTCCGTCCTGCGGAAGCAGGACATATCGCACCACCGAGCCTCTGATGAAGCAGTTTCGCACAGATAGCTGTCACAGGAAAATGGGACAACAGATTTTAGGTGTGTTATAGACATAAAAAGGTCTAATATGCAGTATTTATTACTACTAGTACACCCTAATGTCTTTGGAGATTTCTTAATCACTGGATGACTAAATCACAAAAAAGATGCAGCATTTTGGAGTGTAAGGCAGTGCAAGCATACATGGTAAAGGATAGGAATACATGAAGCACCATGGAGTCATAGGTCATTCTGTATCACAAGCCCAACAAAATATCTCACTTTCCTGGAGTGCTAAGTAATAGTAGGATCCGATATCATAAAATTGCATGACAAAAGGAGAAGGTAGCACAAAGACATATATCAGCTTTGCAACAATACACAAAAGCTGCTCAAAAAACAAAATTCACATAGCAATTCTTATTCACAATGGCTAGTTCAATCTGTAACTTGTCATGCGACTAATGTAGGAGCAGCATCATTAAGCCTGTTATTTGCTTCACATAAGCAACTAAAGGATATTATTATTTCAAATAGAACATACATGAATGCATACCCTGGCAGTATCTCACGAATTGCAGATCACAAATTAAATGCATAGGTTCATTCATGGTTGAGGCACTAATTCAAGACTGAATCAATTGTCTAGTAAATACAATGCTTTAGATCTTACATATAATAGAATGAACATTATATTTCTTCCATGACTAAATTAGTAGTGTTATTCTGCGTGTGTTGAGTGTCCATCGAGTGTGGACGCTATATTCTCGGATAAAAGGGTTCAGTCTCAAGGATAGACGGCAACAAAATAAAGTTATGCAATGCGTGTATTTTGCATAACTTTTTCAGTCAGCAGTTATCTTTATGTCTTGAACATTACCTATATCTTTGCCAACAGGCATCAGAATTCAGGATTTCAGGTTCAACAACAATAAGATCAGCCACAAAGATAATCATATGCAAATTCAGCATGAAGAAATTCAATGATAATCATATCTAAATTGAAGTGGACAGACTCAAGAATTGAATGATAAGAAAACCACAAGAGAGAAGCAAAGCAACAAAAAAAAAACTTGCATGCGTCAGACACTCAGAGAATCTTTGATAATTTATCCAACCACTCAAATAACCGTTCCACTGAACTGAGTTCACCAAACCTAAGACTACCATCGAATATATCATTCATTTCATTTCTGCAGATCCAGTACATTAATTTGTAACAAAACTTTTGGACATAAACTGAACAAACTATGTAAATCTGCGACAGCATCTGTCATGTGAGGACGTCAATTAGTTTCCATAATACTTCAGGATCGTGTTCAGTTAGGATTTGTGAGTTGCTAGGATTCGGTTTGTCTGTGTCCTTACAAGCAGACCTGCCGATCACCATAGGGTAGCTTTGGATTTGTTTAGGCTTAGCCTCTATACCCTGCCTCAATGGTGCGTTGTTCAGAGCTGTCATCACGGCTCCTCCGCGCCGGCAAGGTCCAGGGCCAAGACCGACTACTTCGTTTAAGTATATCTTCAGCGATCTGTGTCGATGAACTTCCCTGTCTCTCCTGCCCGTGAAAGCATCAATCTCAATGCCAGGTACACAATAAAGGAGCTCATTTAAACACTTAAGAATATGAGAATGTGGTCCATAAGCAATGGGACAGCCCGGAGCATGTAGCTCCCTTGCGCAGGGTCCGACCACTTTGGGTCTTTTCTACGTGGCCTTTACCTGCATTTCTGCAAGAGACTGTTTTTAGGACTCGAACCTGTGACCAAATGGTCACAAGGGAACAGCTTTACCACTGCGCCAAGGCAAGGCTCCCCTTTGTGGTCCATATGCAATACAACAGTAAAATGCAATGAGATTAATTCAATGGGAAAAGTTAGTGTCTCTGTATGATACCACCAGTTGCCATTGTTGCTACAGTGAATATTAAGGGATGAGATAAGGCTGTCGCATGAAGACCCCAACTATATAATTAACGCAAAAGGTTACTACAAGAAGAATAAACATAGAAACACCCATCTTAGGCTTTACTTGCACAAAAGGGGTACCTCCGACCACAAACCCAATGTAAAGGAACATAACTTCAATAGTTATCCACTTTTGCTCCTACCGTCAATCAAACAAGGAGGCATGAACAACAAGATAGCCAAGGAAGCAATTAAGTGGCTAACAAAAGTCACAGAAAAGATAATCCGAGGGCATGAATTTTGTACTGGCATAACATGTAGGAGCTAAAGTAGGCATGCATATAAATTCATTGCAAAAATATAACCAGTGCAAGTTAGGGACTCATCAAAGGACTTAACCACTCAATATAATAAGGATATATGGATGTCTATACATAATAGAAGAACCAAGTAGATCGAATTATTTCATAAGGTGTTGGTCTTGTTCTATTTGGGTGTGCACCATCAATTACTTATACACTGACATCTGACAGTCAATCTTAATGTAGGCTGCTATTACCAGTATATGATTAGAGCACAACTGCCAAAAGAATGGTAAAGTAGCAGCAAAGCACCTATTTTGGCATTTGCTTGCAAGATAGGGGAACTGCTGGGGAAAAAAGAGATAACTACCATGGTCTTTCAATATCATTCCTACCAAAGACTGATGGCAAAAACATTGAAATAACAAGGGAACAGGCAAAATCAATCCAAACGGCACAAAGTCTGTACTGCATAACAACTAGACGCGGCAGCAGGCGTACCATATGGGGATACTTGTCCTGGTCAACGACGCGAGTGTTCTCAAGCTTGATGTTGAGGTACTGGTCGACCGAGTGGAGCGTCCCACGGATGGCCAGGTCGTTCTTAAGCTCCACCGTCACCTCCTTCCCCACGAGCTCCTTGAAGTAGGAGAAAAACAACTGGACATGAACAAAAAACATCAGTAATTTTTTCGCAAAAAAAAAACATCAGTATTCAACTTCATGTCACTACTAATAATGTATAAAGGCAACTACAGGAGGGAAAGAGATTATCTATTTACAGAAGAAGAATTACCATGATGGCTTTAGAACTCTCGCTGCTCAAGGCTCAGCTGAACCCTGCAAAATTTGAAGAAAAACAACAACAACAAAATTATCAGAAGGGTGTCAATAAGCACATGCACACCTGATAATTTTCATCATAATATCGCACGTATGGTTGTGCTGGTTGGGTCAGATCCGAATCCAAAGAGCTCGTAGTAGGGTTCGGGACAGAAGCGGACCGAGTAACAGGGAGAGGTAGGGCAGCCACCCTACCTAAAGCAGCAGGGATACCACTCTCCTCTTTCCCCTCCAAGTGAAAATTGGGGTCCAATCCCCTTATCATCCCCGTTCACTATAAACCTTCCAGCCCTCGCCCTCGCGCAGAATAGGAGGATTCTCTAGAAGATTAGGGAGAGGAGCTCGGCTCTTACCTGGATGGAGGCAGAGGCGGACCGACCAATATGGCGAGGTAGGGCAGTCGCCACACCTAAACGGGGGCGACGGGTTGCCGCGACTGCGAGTCTCGCCGCTGCTGCAGTGCTGGTGGGTGCTGCCTGGTCGTGTGCAACTGGCTAGGCGGCGGCGGCTTGTGATTTCTTTCTTTTTTTTTTTTGGACAGTGGCTTGTGATTTTACTTTTAGGGTTCGGCGAAGGCCAGTGCGCTCGTGTTTCTAATGGGGAGCGGGCAGTGCGCTCGTGGATTCCAAATCCAACGATCGCCGGCACGCCCTCTACCAGCAGGATTCAACTGGTCGGCAGTCATGCTCTCGGCAGTTATCCGGGCAGTCGGGGTGCTGGCAGTCATGCTCTCGGCAGTCATCCGGGCAGTCAGGGTGCTGGCCGTTCGATCCACCAGCCGTTTCCTAAGCCTAGCAGGCTCACGTGACCGGTACAATCTGTTCAACTACTAAACCTTACCACTTTTCCATACAAAATTTACTAAGATTCAAACTTTTAAAATTCATGCAAATTTTAGTGTTGTAAGATCAAACCAAGATGCAACCATTTGAGCTGAAAACATTACAAATGGTTTTCTAGAATTAAAATTAAAATTTTTCCTAGACAATTAGTCTGTACCATTGTTCAAATTTTTCAGTGTTTAAATTCTATGCAATATATTTTTCTCTCAAACCATGAATCTAATTTCAAATTCATTTGAAGCATAATACTAAATTTACATTAACAAATACCAACAATTAAAAACTAGAGGTTGCTAACCGTCAGCCAACCTACCTCTGTTTGCTATGTTCGGTGGGGCAGAGGATCGGTTAGAGAGAGGACCGGAGAGGAGCGAACAAGGAAGAAAAACAGTAACCGTCACACTGCAAAACCAACAATGCGAGACGGAACAGTGAGGTGAATGCAACACCGCTGACCAAAATTTACAGCTCAGCACTTCTTCTATTACCACCGGACAGTTCTCAAATACATTGGACAGTCAACTCCCGCAGCTGTATTTGAATCCCACCAGATGGTCACTCAACGCATCTATATTTGAGATAAAATTGGTATAAATTGAATGTCCATCCGTTCCCAACAAGCTCAAATTTCTCAGCGAAATGCATATAGAACTTAATGCTATTGAATGGCGGTAACTGGGGGGGGGGAGGGGGGTTTGGAATTGTGAGGAAGAAAAAAAAAAGTCCTACAAAGAGAATGCCGGGTGCTTCCTTCATTCCAGGAGCAGGGAGACTTAAACACCAAGCTCTTCCCTAGCTGCAGTTAGGGGCAGGGAGAAGGGCTGGAAGCTGAATTGAACTGACTGGTAAGGGCGACAAGTGCTACTAGAATCTGAAATCTGGGTCAACATCCATCGCCCATCCGAATTTAGCAATAAGCGATTTGTTGAATATCTGTCAGCAAAACATTAGGAAAACGATTCAGTACCTTCTTTATAGGGAACCTCAGTCTATAACTGCACTGAAACTACATACCTTCTCAATAGGGACTTCATGACGTTTGCACCATGCCACAGTGATTCTTGGATCAAGGTAGTTGATCTTTGATGTACCAAGTGCTATGTTCTTCAAATCCTCTTTTGTATTCTTAAGCATCTCCATCTTCTCTATCTTGCCCTCAACCGTTAAGATCTTCTTTTGAATCCTGCAAGTGGATTTGTGAGATTGCCAACCTGTTCTTTGTTTAAGTATTCGAAATATGATAAAGCTGTGATCAAGATGTTACGCATCAGGCGACAAATTCCTCTTTGGTTTCCCATCTTTATCGTAGCCTAGGGGCTTGTTCTTCTTCGCTTTGCTCAAGTCTGCCTTCAACTCATCCAACTGTGCCTATAGGGGACAAAATTATGTAGATTTAAAAGAAATGACAAAGCAATGGTAGAAGCTTCAGATGTATGTAGTAGTTTGCAATAAAAAACCAACCTTTAATTCATCAATCTTTTCATTCATTTTCGTAATCTGGGATTCATGCGATTTCGAAACGCTACGCTGATGGTTGCATATTATCGCAACCTGGTTATAAGAGAAAGATCAGTCCAAAGTCAAGATCAGTGACAATACAAATACATTGTTTTTTTTGTTGCCTAGTAAGGCGTACCTCCTTATTGGCTCGGTTATATACAGCAATTTTTTCTAGAACAGTTCCATCTTCTGTTTCTTTGTGCAACTGATATGTTAGCAATAGCATAACATATGTTTAGAACATAATTTATGAGCATAACATAAAATAGTAGTCACATGAACAACAATAAGAAAGATGATCTCGGCAAATCTTCATGTAACAGCATTAAAAACATGTGTAAAAACTAAAGATAAGGTGATCTCTGTATAAAAATTAACCAAGTACTCTCCCTATAAAAATAGTCTATATGTCAGGACACAGTGCTCAGCTCAATAATGAAGTGAGGATTGAGAGCTAACTTCCAAGTATTTCCATACCAAAGGAGTACATATTTCAAAATCTATAAGACCAAACAAGAATAACAATAAAGACTTACAATACGAAAAGAGAACAATAAGACAGATACAAACCTCAATATTTACTGCATACAGCTCTGACAGTTTGTGACATCTAAACAGTCCAATTTGAAAGAAATGTGAAACCTGAAATGTTTCTTTCAACTTACAATGTCATCCAAGGTGATGGAAGCATTATATGTACGGAACACTTTTGCAGTAAGCCCAGGCATTAGGTCCTTAAGGTGAGTATTTAGCCTACTTGTATCGATCAAGTCAAAGAGCGGATCTCCAGGTTTTTTCCCTACAAAATCAGATAGACAAAGACAAGAATAAAAGTTAATGATTAGACTAGGTGAGGGTGAGGGAGGAATTCAAATAAAGAAGGACAAAAAGGCGGGGGCATGGGAAAAGACGTACCAGTACAGAATGTCTGAACTGCATTGTATGCAAGTTGTTCCACCTCTACAGTGTTGAAATATCTTACAGAATCTTTACCAAGAAAGTCAAACTAAAAGTTCATGGAGCATCACATACAAATTGCATCAATATCAAGAAGTTATCATATAGGGAGAACATGACAAGAAAATAATTGAAGATCAAGACCTGAAGCTTATTTGGGGGCACACAGGTGACATTATCAACCTTTAGCGTACAGCAACCAACGGTATCAGCTTCATCATCGTCCTGAAAATGATTTAAATAAAAAGTCATGCCCATTTATTTCATCGAGGCTCAAGGCCAAAGGTTAATTCAACATTATGGTAGAAGATTGTATGTAAATGGAGAAGTTTTTCTATCAGAGAAGCTCATCATATAAATTGTGGTAGCCACCACACTTGAGGTAACATTTCAAGATGCAAAATTGTAATTTAACATAATACTGTTGCTAATGCAGATGAGATATTACAACACACAAAATAATGTTCCTTGATGCCTATCCTTCATAAAGCAGTCTTGATGTCAAATGCTACTGTGCATGCAGATAGAAACAAATGAAGTACTTGCGCAGGCAGCATAAAAGGAAAAATTTATCACCAAACTAATGCATATGAAAGCAAATTGCCAACAGAGAAATCCCATAATTAATGATTCATAACAGAGCAGACTGGAATATTACTAATCACATAGCTACAAAACAGGTTTCAGTAGGATAATACCTTTTCATTGCCTGCCCTAAGGGCAAGTTTATCTATAAGGTATGTCGCAACAGCAATTTGTTTCTTCGTTTTATCTTTGCTTTTGAAATCCTTTGTGTAATTTTCACGAATGGAATGTATGTGCACCTGCCATTGATATCCAGAAAGAAAAGTCAATGTACATGTACTGATGACCTTCATATATACAAATCAAACTTCCTCACCTTCAATTTCCTAGACTTTTCATATTTCTCTTTGTCACTCTGCCCCTTGAGTGAGCTGCTTGCTGCCAGGAAAACATACTTGAAATCTTTTTGGCTAATTGGATCGTTCCAAAAAGCCAACCATGTAACAGTATTGTCATGTTTGATTTCTTTCCAGCTGTGGAACACATGGTTAGTCAAACACTGCTTGCATGCAAATTTGCGAGTAAAAGCTATACACAGTGAAGATAACGAAATAGTACTTTTCTCCAGGTATTGGACACTCAGGCACTGGAGCCCCTTCGCCAATATTTATTGTAATATCACTTGGCCGAATACGCCGCTTCAATTTTCCCATCTAAAACAATGTAACAAAAAAGTATAAAAGGAGCACTCACTAAAAAAACTGAACCTACTTTGTCACATGTTGACATGTATATGTACCTTTGGATGCTCTCCACGTCCCCTGAATAAGCCAGGAGGCTCTACTCTGAAATTGCCAACCTGAAATGTCAGTTGAACATTAGCGAAATACAGTTGACATAGTAGCGTAGATAGAAAACAGCACTGCTGAAGTAACCACACTTGGATCACAGCAAGAGTCTTAATCAAAGATGGAGCATAGGCAACCAAAAAAAAAGAGGCCAACTATTACTACCTCCATTTTTTGAATTGGTGGCACTTGCTAGTAATCAAACAATTTAAGAGTACAAAAGCTTCACCTTTTCCTTTTTACCATCTACAACAGCCCACATGTATTTCTCCTCTTGTTTCAGCTTCTCTTCCCGCAGTGCTTTTTTCTCCTGTATGAAGATAGCACTTAAACAAACAGCCACAAAACCAGTTGTCTATTTCCTCCAGGAACATATGGATATGAACAATGAGTCGGATACACAGCTTTATTCAAAATAAATTACAAGCAGTTACCTCTGACGTCATCTGCTTCTTCTTCTCCTTCTCTCTAAGGTGCCATTCATATATCGGGGTGAAATCACAAAGCTCAAACTCCTTGATAATATGGTTTTTACCAAGAATTTTTCTCCAGTCAGTGAAAAAGTTATCGATGAATGTTTGCCTGGACGCATAATCTGAGTCTTTCATAACTGCAAACATTGTTGCAACCTACAACATAGAGAATTAACAGATAAGCAAACGTAAGGAAACATGATTAAGTTGAGGGAGAGTGTTATGATAGTCATTCTTGTAGTTACAGATCTAAACTTGCAAAACACAACAGGAAAGGAGTTAATGCTACATTCATCACCTCTTCTTGCTCTGGTGTCAAATCAACAGGCTTCCCATTGTAAAGCATTTTGACACCATGAGGCTTGTACGGAGGGGGGAAAATAACACCATTGTGCTCCAAAGTAGACCATTTCTTTCCGCCACCAGATCCAGGAGGTACACTCAATGTCTTTGAGAATTGGGAATTTTTCATGATTTTCTTTGTTTTCACTTTAGTTTTCATTTTAATGCTACCCTTCTTCAAAGGTGCCGGACTCTTCTTAACAATAGTCTTCCCAGAAGTCGTGCTTTTTGAAGATTCACCGATTTTCAGCCTTTGAGCAAGAGGTACATTGTCATTGTCATCTACCTTGGATTCTCTCTTGACAACTGCAGAAGTTGAAACACCTGAAGGCTTCGCCTTCTTGAGAGCTGAACTCGTCTGATTTTTACTATCTAAAGGTCGTTTCCCCAAATTCTGTGGTCCATTTATACCATTTTTAGAAGAACCTGATTTCAAATTTGCACTGCCAGTAACTTTTGAAAATCGGGAAGATAAAGGTTTTTCATCCTCTGAATCAGAGACATTACTTTGACTTTGTGGAGCAGCATTAGTTAGTAACCTGCTCGCCAATGGTTTATCATCATCAGAATCATCATCAGGCTGTTCAACTTTTGGTGCAGCTTTCTGCACCGCAATAGCCTTATCTTTGCTACTCGAAGGTGCTTTGGACAAGTTAGTCTTGAGACTCAACGGCTTATGATCCTCATCTGAACCCTCTGCCTTCTCACACCCCGCATCAACTCTCTTCAATTTCTTCTCCTCAACCTTTTTCCTTAACCCAATGGGTATCTCATCATCTGAATCATCAGGTTGTTCATCCTTCACATATGGTCGCTTAAGGCTACTGCTACTAGCATTATTACTCTTTGAACCAGCTGAACTATTCGGCGGACTGGATCCCAAAGGCCGATGGTTAGGGCTTGACGATTGTGGCTTCAGATTTACTGGCCTCGGCGGGCTAGTCACCCCATTCCTCTGTGGATTTGAGGACACAGGTTTGGGGTTCCTGATAGACGCCACATTCCCTGATGATCCCTCCTGTTTCGAGGGGGTAGGCCTGCTTTTCACAGTGTTATTCGACCTCTTGAATGAGAGTGGAACTTCATCGTCATCTTCAAACACAGAAGGTTGTTGGTTGACAAGAGCCATCGTTCCCTCACGGCAGCCACACACCAGATCAGACGTCCCAACTCAGCCACACCTGCAAAAGTGCAAGCACAGTTCAGTCATTTCAGAAAACCATGGATAGAGGAGTTGCACCATTGCAACAGGGGGTACAATTATAGCAATACACTACATCAAACACATGTGCTTGTCCACAAATCCCAACGTTCGAGACCCATCAGTAGCTAAGATGTCTAAAATTTGTTATTGTTCCCATGGTTTAGTTCACAAAATTCAGAGTACACGCTAACAGGCATCCATACACATAAAATTCATAGACCGAGACAGGATTTCTTCACTGATTGACACCATTTTAAATAACCAACACATCGGAGACTAGCCAAACCACGACCCTCCACCACGTCCCCTTCAGATCGGTCCCCTAAACAGAGAGAAAACAGCTGCGTAAGCCGCCGTCATGGCTTGCCGCTCCACCGATCCAACGCCCACCACCCAACTCGACCCATCACCGTGGCAGGTCTAGACCAACCGGCCCCGTGGTGCCCCGCCACACGTAGCGATTAACGGAGAGGGAGGAGGGAGTTCACCAGGGACGCACCGAGGCGCGCACGTCGTCCGCCGCCGGCCAAGGACGGGGGGCGGCGCGAAGACACCGCAGCAGGGCGGGGCCGCCGTACGGATCCCGCGTCGGCGGCGAGTCGGCGGCGTCGGAGAACTAGGGTTAGGGCTGGGCGGGGGGGGACGCGCGCCGGTTTTGCTTATCTATCACCTCTCGTCGCCTCTCTCGCGCTCGCTCGTATTTCTATCCCTCTCGCGCTCGCTCACCTCGTGTTTTCCCCTTTGTTTCTGGGCTCGTGTTTTTTCCCTCTTTTCCTTGCCTGTTCGGGCTCGCGGGCGGACCGGGAAGAGAGAGACGCGGGGCGGGCCCACCGGCAGTGCAACTCAAAGGTGGATAAAGCGGGCCTACGGGCAGAGAGAGAGAGCGATAGTCAGAAGCGGTAGGAGGAGAGAGGATAAGGGCCCACTCGCAGTGACACGGGCCAGGAGAGAGATTGCGTGGCTTGCGTGCGTCGGCTGGCTCACGTCACGTGAGCGAGCGACGGGGCTCGGGCTGGCCAACGGGCCTGGCACGGGTGCCTTGGTAACTTCGGACGGTAACCTCAGCACGGTTCATTACCGGCCCATGGGTCTCATGTCTAGGTCGAAACATGGTCCGATCTGACCACATTGAGCCGGGCCGCCTGGTTGGAGCATTCTTTTTTCTTCTAAATCTATTAAAATAATATAAAAGATTGAGATTCGCTCAAAAAAAAAAAAAGATTGAGTCCAAATGGTCAGCTATGCTCGAGGGCCAGATTGAGTGGGCCTACCTGTCGACATGAAAAGTTACAATAGAAAAGTGATGTAACAGTTGTGGATATGCACAGAGGTGAAACGTGATGGTTCTGAAAGATAAACGAAAGTCAAAAGCCAACCCATAACTGATGATCATTTATTTTTTTGCATTGTAACTTACTAATTCTCAAGTTTTAAACGTGTTTGGCCCGAGATAATGACAAATGTGTCTTTTAAGCTTGCAGCCATGTGAATTACTTCCTCCATTTGTTACATTGTTGTAATTGTAACTAAGATAACAATTCTAATTGTTTGATGACTCAAAAGCATTTTTAATATGCTTAATGGTTTATTAAATGCATCATAGATGGTATAAGAGCAGTCCCAACACTCCAACTAGGATAGTTTGTATAGAATTAAATACTTGCTACATAAGTAATATAGAAGATGTGGCATCATATTTAAAGAAGAAAGAGAAGAACAGAAAGGGAAATCGTTCCTCATCTTCACGGGCTCTGAGGCGTGGCATCTTTCCCAAACAGTGGGACCCAGCAGGTTGTAGACCTCGTTGTCGCGGCTACCCTGTTGAGCAGGCTGCACGCTCGTCGCTGTGCTGTCAAATGCTCACCCCCGCTGCCACCTATCGAGCGCCGTCGAGCGGCCGCAGCCACCGTGCGCTGGCCTCGCCGCCTTGCCCTTTGTTAGCAACCCAGATGCCGCAGCTCCTTCATCAGCGTCTCCTGGCCCACGCAAGGGAGCAAGGCCCAGGAAGCCGAACCCGAATGTGATTGGGCCAAACTGATCCAACTAGCGATCTGGCGTTGGTTGTAAAGAGAGGATAGGGAGAGAGTGTGGGACAAGAAGAATATTATTGTAACCACTAACACTGCTGTGTTATCCGGGAGCCGACGGAGTTTGTCGCCCGGCAGCAACAATCGCCGCCATTCCTGTGTTCTCGATTGGTAGCGACCGCGGCTGCTATCAAGTGGTATTAGAGCCGGTGGTCTTCGGATCTGGAGGACGCCCAGCACTACACTCGTCGCACGAAGCAGCTCGAAGCAATGGATCCCAATATCAAGTTGTTGTTCGAGGAGCAGAAGAGATTCTTCACCGAGCTGGACAAGAGGTTCACGATGCAAGAGGAGAAGCTGGGGGCGCGCCTCTTCGTGCTGGAGGCTTCGTCTTCCTCCGCGATGGAGGCGCTCGCGTCCCGGGTCGACTCTGCGGTGTAATCGACCGTGGCGTCCTTCATGGCCGCTGCTTCTGAGAAGCGGGCGTCCGTTGAGGCGGACGCGTCCACACGTGTCAGCGCCTTGGAGTCAGTGACCGCTGCGTTCGAGTCCTGGCGTCCCTGGATCGAGAGCTCCGTCGATGACGTCAAGCACTCCGTCGACTATGTGGCGGCGGAGGTCATGCGCCTCCACCAGTTCCTCGATCCTGAGTCCCAGGGTCCCCGGGTCAAATTCGAAGACCTCGGTGGATCTCGATCGGTCTCTGAGCGCCCACCTGCCAGATTCAAGACCGATGGCCCCGATGGGCACTGCATCGCATCTCATACTCGGGGATTGAGTTTTGGCCATTCAACTGGTCGAAATCGACTCCCGAACAATGGTACGCATGACCCTGTTTCCCATAAGTCTGCTTGTTTGTTTGGCTCACCTCATGACACAACTTCTGGGTTTCGCTCACACTCAAATCAGTATGGTCACGTCGGCAAGTTGCCTAAAATGCATTTTCCCAATTTTAATGGCGATAATCCCAGATTGTGGATTAATCGTAGCGAGGATTATTTCGACATGTATGGTGTCGAGCAGGGAGTTTGGATTCGTGTCGCGAGTATGCATTTCACCGGTCCAGCCGCTCGATGGTTGCAATCGGTTGAACGGCACACTCGGGCGTGTTCCTGGAAAGAGTTCTATACCCTCGTGCTTGAGTGGTTTGGGCGAGATCAGCATCAGCAACTGCTTCGCCAACTCTTTCGTATTCAGCAAGATGGTCCCCTAGATGAGTACATTGAAAATTTTCTGGGCTGGTTGATCAAATCTCTGCTTATGAACATTCACCAAACCTTTGCATTTCTCCATGCGTTTGTCGAGGGTCTTCGTGATGATATTAAATCTGTTGTCTCTGTTCAACGCCCACAAGACTTCGATACTGCTTGTATTCTTGCTCAATTGCAGGACGAGGTGGTGGCACCCCTTCGCAAGAAAGAGTATCGCAAGCCGGATTTCTCTTCTTCTTCTCCGCCATACGCGAAGGGTCCTCATATTCTGCCGCTTCCCACCCCCCCCCCCCCCCCCCCCCCAAGCTGGAGAAGCCATTACATCAGGAGAACAAGAAAGCTTATGACACTTCTTCTCGTACTACTGATGATAAACTGGCGTCCCTACGTGCCTATCGCCGTGCTAAAGGCTTATGTGAGAAGTGCGTCGAAAAATGGGTACGCGGTCATCGTTGTTCTCCTACTGTGTAGCTACATGTGTTGGAGGAAATGTGGGAATTATTCCAGCTGCAGAACCAGCAGTCTGCTACATTTGAAGGATCTCCAGTTGCCACCGACCATCTGTTCATGGCAGTGTCTTTAGCTGCAGTGTCTGGGGTGCATTCTGCTCGCACTCTGCAACTTCAAGGCTCTCTTCAAGGGAAACCAGTGTCTGTACTCGTGGATTTCGGAAGCTCTCATTCCTTCCTTAACTCAGCCACTGCCTCCACATTCACTGGAATATCTCTGTTGGGTAAATCTCTATCCGTCAAGGTAGCTGATGGTGGTATCTTGACTTGTTCCCAGGAATTACATAATGCATCCTGGCTGTTGGAAGGCTATGAATTTCAAACTTCTTTCAAACTTCTGCCATTACACTGTTATGATATTATTCTGGGTATGGACTGGCTGGAATCTTTCAGCCCTATGCGCATACATTGGAAAAAGAAGTGGATGCTCATCCCCTATCAGAATACACAAATCTTGCTGCAGAATGCTCAACCCTCTTGTGATGTCGTGCATATTGTTTACACGGTCGATTCTCGGGATTCTGAACCTGTTGCTTTAGATCCTGCTATTCAAGCTCTGGTGGACACATACTCAGATGTTTTTGACCCGCCCACCGAATTGCCTCCACTCCGCTCCTGTGACCATTCCATTCCACTTATCCCAAGTGCTAAACCAGTTTTCATCCGACCTTATCGATATGCCCCCACTATGAAAGATGAAGTGGAAGCACAGGTTTCGAAGATGCTCAAGTCTGGTATTATTCAGCCAGCACGAGTCCCTTTTCCTCACCCGTCCTGCTCGTCAAGAAGAAGGACAATTTCTGGCGATTCTGCGTGGACTTCAGGCACCTTAATGCTTTAACATTGAAAGGAAAATACCCTGTGCCAATCATCGATGAGTTCCTGGATGAATTGGGCAATGCTAGTTGGTTCACTAGCTTAGATTTGAGGGCAGGATTTCACCAGATCAAGCTTAAACCAGGGGAAGAATATAAAACAGCCTTTCAGACTCATTCCGGCCACTATGAATTTCTTGTCATGGCATTTGGTCTCACTGGGGCTCCTGCAACATTTCAAAGTGCTATGAATTCTACACTTGCTCCTCTCCTCCGAAAATGTGTATTAGTCTTCTTTGATGACATACTGGTAACAGTCAGTCCTATGAAGCACATTTATCTCATCTACAGCACGTGTTGGAATTGCTCAGGAAGGAGCGGTGGAAGGTCAAGCTTTCTAAGTGTAGCTTCGCCAAACGTGAGATAGCATATTTGGGTCATGTCATCAGTAAATCTGGAGTGGCGACAGACCCTACCAAGGTTTCTGCGGTGGTGAACTGGCCTTTCCCTACGAATGTTAAGGAACTCAAGAGCTTCTTGGGTCTGGCAGGCTACTATAGGAAGTTTGTTCGGCACTTCGGCGTCATCTGCAAACCTCTCACTCAGCTTCTTCGCAAACACTCTCTATTCATCTGGACTCCTGAACACACATTGGCTTTTCATACCCTCAAGTCTGCGTTAAGTAACAGTCCTGTCTTAGCCTTGCAAGACTTTTCTAAGCAATTTTGCATTGAAACAGATGCAAGTGATCTTGGTGTGGGAGCAGTCCTGATGCAGGGCGGTCACCCTTTGGCTTTTATTAGCAAGGCGCTTGGGCGTAAAACGAAAGGGTTGTCCACATATGAGAAAGAGTACTTAGCCATTCTTATAGCAGTTGAACAGTGGAGACCATACTTGCAACATGGCGAATTTGTCATCTACACTGACCAGAGAAGTCTTACTCATTTAAATGAACAACGCCTTAACACTTATTGGCAGCAAAAGGTGTTTACCAAACTGCTCGGTCTTCAGTATCAAATCATCTATAAGAAAGGGGCGGATAATCGAGTAGCTGATGCCCTGTCTAGGAAACTTTCTCACGACTTGGAGTGTGCTCATATGTCTGTCTGCCACTCTCCTTGGCTTGACCATGTGGTTTCTTCATACTTCAATGATTCTCACGCTTCGGAACTCATAGCTAAACTGTCTGTGGATCCTTCTGCGGTCCCCAATTATACCTTTAAGGATGGGTTGCTCCGATATAAATCACGCATCTAGATTGGGGCTGATCAGAACTTACAACTGCAGATTATGTCCTCCTTACATAGCAGCGCTGTTGGCGGACATTCCGGTGTGCCTGTTACTTATAGAAAAATCAAGCACATTTTTGCCTGGAAAGGTCTGAAATCCTCTGTCCATGCCTTTGTCAAATCCTGTGTCATCTGCCAACAAGCTAAAGCTGACCGCACCAAGCTTCCTGGGTTGCTGCAGCCTTTGCCTATTCCACCTACTGCTTGGTCTACTATTTCCATGGATTTTGTGGAAGGACTTCCCAGATCCAAACACTTCAACTGCGTTATGGTGGTAGTGGATCTGTTCACCAAATATGCTCATTTCATTCCATTGTCCCACCCATTCTCTGCTGCTGTTGTTGCCAAGGCTTTCCTCCATAATATCTATAAGCTGCATGGTCTGCCCTCTGCCATAGTTTCTGACCGGGACAAAATTTTTACCAGTACCTTCTGGCGCGAACTCTTCCGCCTCGCTGATGTTAAACTTCAAATGTCATCGGCATACCACCCACAGTCCGATGGACAGATCGAGCGCGTCAATCAATGTATGGAAACTTACTTACGTTGCTTTGTTCATGCTTGCCCCTCCAAATGGGTGGATTGGCTCTCTCTGGCGGAATATTGTTACAATACGAGTGTTCACTCGGCCATTGGCCGCTCCCCTTTTGAGGCTTCTTATGGTTATGCTCCTCGGCATCTCGTGCTTGATACATCTACTTGTGCATCTTCTGATTTGGCATCCTTCATCCAAGAAAAGGACGTCATGAACCGATTGCTGCACCAGCACCTACTGCGCGTGAAGCAACGGATGAAACGGCAAGCTGATAAACAGCGTTCTGAACGTGTCTTTCAAGTTGGTGATATGGTTTTTCTCAAACTCCAACCCTATGTTCAGTCATCTCTGGCCCCTCATGCTAATCTAAAGTTGGCCTTTAAGTTCTTTGGCCCCTATAAGATTTTGGACAAAGTGGGCGATGTGGCATACAAAATTGAGTTGCCTGCTCACTCTTCTATCCATCCAGTCTTTCATGTTTCCCAGCTTAAGAAACTAATCGGCATGGGTCACCAGGTAACCCCTTCCGTTCCCACAGCTGATTCTCAGTTTCAGTTTCCTGAACAGATTCTGGACAAGCGGATGGTTGCTCGCGGAGTCCGTATGGTTCCCCAAGCCTTGATCAAGTGGTCTTCTTCGCCATCATCGCTGGCAACATGGGAGGATATTGAAGCCGAGGCAGTCCTTTCCGTTCGCGCCTGCTTGGGGGCAAGCACGCTCTCAAGGAGAGAGGGATGTTAGCAACCCAGATGCCGCAGCTCTTTCATCAGCATCTCCTGGCCCACGCAAGGGAGCCAGGCCCAGGAAGCCGAACCCGAATGTGATTGGGCCAAACTGGTCCAACTAGCGATCTGGCGTTGGTTGTAAAGAGAGGATAGGGAGAGAGTGTGGGACAAGAAGAATATTATTGTAACCACTAACACTGCTGTGTTATCCGGGAGCCAGCGGAGTTCGTCGCCCGACAGCAACTATCGCCGTCATTCCTGTGTTCTCGATTGGTAGCGACCGCGGCTGCTATCACCCTCGCGTCTGTGGAGCGCGCGTGGTCGCCGCGCCCCTCGCCACTACCGAGCGTCACGCCCGTCGTCGCTGCTGCCCGCGGCTCCGAGCCCTCGCCTCACCGTTGCCTCGCCGCGCCACCGCAAGAAGCAGAGTCGGAGCTTGCCAGTGCGGGGTGCGCTTGCGGGGGGCGGAGGCAGAGTTCACATGACGCGGAGGAGGAGCTTCCCATGGTGGCTGCAAGAAACGCCGGCCACCAGCCCTTGTGTGTTGTTTTGGATCAGAACGAGAACGAAGAACGAGGGAGACGAAACATGGAAAAGCCGTGTGCGCGTTGGAGACTATAGTTTCCATCACTCGTTTCTCCGTAACGTGGCTCTGACGTGGCTAGTATAGAAACTACCATGTGGTGTCTGGGTTGGGACTGCCCTAATGCTTTCTATTTCTTGTATGTAAATCGTAGATACTTTGCTTTCCGACATAGTCCACACATATATTTTCTTTCACAAACGCACACTGTCAGTTGACATTTCCTCTCAAGAATATTAATTGGTCATGTTTTGACTGCCATGTGACTTGTGACTTATCCCTTCTCTTTTTTTTTTCTGTTGCTACAATTTGACCTTTTTATTTACTCTAAAGAAACATAATGGCAACTAGAAAATGCTTATGGCTTTAAAGACAGTTAAAAGTAACGGAATGCTAATTTTCAGTCAAATGAAAAATGAGTGTGTTTTGCTCCACATCATAGACCTTATATGTAGATGTAATGGCTATAAGTTGTAAGTTATTTTTTTGTAGTATTATATATTGAGTATAGACAAAAGTTATAAACTATAGTTGTTAGATTTAGATCTATGTTGTGAACGTTTGAGTGAGTCGAACACTTATTTTCAGTTAATTGAAAATTAGACTCCCCCAAAAAGTATTCTCACTATGTACTTTAGATTTTGCAGCTATCTGTGCATTGGTCAGAAGCCCATAAGCAGAGACCATATGCTATGCCCAGGTACTATCGTTGAAGTAACAATACGACTCTATAAAAATACATGAAGTAGAGATAACCAGCCAGCAATAAGATACTCCTTCCATTTCTTTTTGCTATCGTTAAGACAAGTATTTTGCACTAAACTTGGAGTTTTTTTCTTTTCTGAGGGAACCGTCACTAAGATTACCTCCAACTTGACCTCATGCAAAAAAAAAAGAAAAAAAAAAGAAAGAAAGAACTGGACAAAAATTAGACCATGTACCGTCAACAAGACAAGTATTTCCTTCCGAGGGTCGTATAGTACAATTTTTTTCTCAAAAAATAATAATTTAATTATTATTACAAAGATAGGGGTCGGTTGAAAGAAATTGCAGAAATAGAAGGCAGTCGATAATCGGATGACTGATAAGGGACCTATCGGTTTCTGAAAATCGAAAGCCTATATGGCGGTGACGAGGCATCGACGTGGCATCCAGGAGCTAAATAGTCGGACCTAGATATGTCCAACAGGACCTATCGCATCCTGAAGACCGACAGGTCCCCAGCTCCTAGGGTTGCCTCCTGTCGGGGATGTTTAGGACCGAAAGGATCCTATCGGTAATCAGAAAACCGATAGACCTATCGGCAACCGAAAACCTGATAGGCACTATCCCTGTTATCTCATGTCAAATTATGTATTGTTGTTGAAACAAAAAGGTTTCATTTTTTTATGTGTATGTTGTGGATATGTATTGGGCAATATGATTATTTTGTTGCACATTGTAGTGAGAATAAAAAATATTGTTAAATTAAGAAAATATACATGCGGATTATTAAAATTACAAAGACACATTCCTTGTTTGATAAAGAGTGAGATACAAATACAATATATTTACTTCTACATTACGGTAACTGCTGGGGTATTGTCGATATTAGTACCAGACTTAGAGCAGCTAGTGGAAATGAGAAGATGAGAAAGGGCATTGTTGCGGCGGAGGTTTAGTAGGTCCAGGCTTGTGATGTGGGCATCTACAATACGGGACCTCTCATCATATCATGTCATCATCGTCAGCGATGGAAATGACAAGATCTTCATTTGATGGTTTAGAAAGTCGGAGCATCTAGTAGCTGGATGAGGTCGAAGATTTTATCCTCGAGGTAGGTGATGAAGTGCCGATACGGATAGATTGCCTCTGGATCAACCCATGCAGTCCATCCGCAATTGTCGTCATCATCATACGACTGTGGGAAAAGTAATATATTCATGAAAAATAGTGTTATTAAATAATAAAGAGAGTTAGATGTGAAAGAAAAATAGAAATTCATAGTTACCACTCTGTAAGTACAGCGAAAAAAACGGTGACCACTATGCTCGCCATAGTCCATCGTTTGTACGACAGCATTAACACCATGTTTACACTTGGGCCATTTCTCCTTTGTAGCATCATATGGACGCAGAGGACTGCCTGGATTAAATTCAGACTTGAACTTTAGGGGGAACTCAGGTTTTGGTTCGATAAAATCATGTTGGTCCGCTGACCGGAGGAGGGGTTGGAACGGTCCCCCGACCTCCATGACCATGACCTCTACTAGCTATTGATGAAGTTGGGTAGTTTGAACTTTGCATATGCACGAAGAAGGGGGCATGGCATGATATATGAGGCGGGATGCAACACTTTGGATTCCCTATAGCTATGTGGGAGCACATGTCGGATATCGGTGGACCGAATAGGGTATCAGAGTGTTCATGGCCGACATGTTTCAGTGGCATTAAATAGTATTTCAGAGACAGACTTTATTGGATTCTCTGACGCTATGTACGACCGCATGTCGGAGATCAGAGTACCGAATAGGTATCGGAGTCAGTCTTGAAGCCCAAAATATTTTTGTGCGATGAAATAATGATTTACAGACGGACTTTATTGGATTCCTTGGTGTTATATGGCAGCGCATGTCGGAGATGGAAGGACTAAAATATGTAGCAAATTTTTTATAATACACATAATCATAATGCAACATAACCATAGTACAACATAACCCTACTACGAGATATCCATAGGACAATATAGTCATCATGAAGCACTGTAGTGATGAACTTTCAACCATCACGACGTCGGGTCTTCCGGTGCCTAATCTGATTTGTCGGGTCTGCTCCCATGCGTGGCGAGTCCTAGGACCGTCCAAAGGGGTCGACTTCACCTGCTGCGTGAGCTGAGTCGGTGCTGGAGCTCCGGGCATCTGGGAATAACCCTGCACTTCCACGTTGCTCCACAACGTCAGCTCGTTGTAAATGGAAGGCGTGAGGTTCCTCGTATAGGCACCTACAATAAGAGTATTAGTTTCACTCATTCATAAAGGGGTAGTTCAAAATACAATATGAATCGAATGCGTGAAAGAAAAGATGAACTTGCTGGTTCCTGGGAACCTGGTGTCGAAATGAAACTCGACCCAAAAGGGACGTCTGATGCACCTGCCTGCAAATGGGACGGGCCGGGCTCCTGAAAATGGGACGGACTGGCTGTCACATCCCAAAAGTTGCAATCTTTTATCCTTTTGATAATGAGCTCACTGATTCAATTATTTGAATTCGACCTTTTCCTGTTTTGAATTTGGGTCAGGGTTTCGAGTTTTCGTCGTTTTCGCAAAACCCTAATCGACTTTCAAGAAGCCTTTTGTTTTCTTAATAAAACTACCCCAATGTTTTTGCATAACAATAAACTATACATTAAAATAAAATTTTGGAGATTTTATGAAAATTTTTGGTAAAGGTTTAAACCCCTTTAAAATTCCAACAAGTTTGAACCTAATTGAAAATTCACAGATCTTTAGAAGCTGATTCAGTGAACTTTCCTTTAATAAAAGTTGTTCCAAATAATTCATTTAGCACACACAAAAAGTTTCAAAAATTTTTGAGCTCGGGAGCTAGGGTTTTCTACTATCTCTAGAGGGAGGGTAATTGAATTAATTAAAATCGATTTTGACAACAGTCTTACGGTGAACAGTATGCCGCCCGCAGCCAACCGCCGGCCGACCGCCCCGGCCAATCCCCCGCGCGGCGCCATCACTCCTCCCCATCGGCGAATCTTGCAAGAGATTTCCTCCTTCACTGCTCCATTTCCCTCCCCCTTCCTCTCTCCTCTCTCTCCCTCTCTCTGGTGCGCCACCATTTTCTCCTCTGGCACACGGCAAGCCGCACGGCACCATCGCCCGCTGCAGAGCCACCGCCTCCCGCGCCCAATTGCCGGCCACCGCGCCTCTTCACCAATCAACGGTGCGCCACTGCCCTCTCTCTCCCTTGGCTCCTCCTCCTCGAGTACAAAACCGAAGCTCAAGCTCCCCCTTCTCCTTTCTTCTTCCTCCTTTGTTCCTGCTCAGTGCGCCGCCACACCATTGCCGCCCGAGCCACCCCCACCGTCGACAGCTCACCTCGGCCACTCCCAAGCCACGCAACCGTGCCAAGCGAGCTCCCCTCGACCCCCAGCTGCTCTCCAATCAAGGAATTGGCCGGCCGTGCCATAGATTCTCCAGAACGCCGCCGCCTCTGTTCATCGGCTGACAATACTGCCGCCGCCGCAATTCTTCGAAATTCGCCGACGAGGTAGCTCGGTTTTCAAATTCCTTTCACCAGCTTGATCACCTCACCTTGGTGCACTCGTTTGTCAAGCCATCGGCCGCAGCCCGTCGCCGGCGAGGGAGAAAACCGCTCGCCACCGTCGGAGTGCCGCCTCTGCCACTGCTCCCCTGTTCCTACTGTTTCATTGAATTTCTCTTTTTCCCTTTATTTATCCAGGAGTTGTAAAATGTGTAGAAAACAGAGGAAAAATCAAAAAAATGGCAAACCTAATTTTATTTGAATCCTTGAATCATGAATTAATTTTCTGTTAAAGCACTTTTTCAAAATTGTCCCTGGAATTTCTTTAATAATTCAATGTATTATTTCTGTTGTTGATTTTTAATTGAAGTTCCAGAAGGTTTCTAGGGTTGATTTTTGTTCCATAATTTTATCTTGGCATGATGCATCTCCTGCATTTTCATCAGAATTTTTCAGGAACATTTGTGCATGCATGTCACTGTTAATATCCCCAAAACCCTAGATTATTTGCCTTTATCTAAAGTGCATTAGGCAAGTCACCCAAAAGCCCAAGACCTTTAACAAAAACTTTAGTTTAGATTCTCAGTAGTAGCTCTGTAAAGTTTCATGATTTTTCCATAAGTGTTAATGCATGTTTCTGATTTTATAAGTTTGAAAAACAGAACCTTGTTAGGTTTTTAGTAAATTCATAGAAGCTCAACTTGACCCCAAACCAGAGCCAAAAGTCTTAGTTTAGAGCCTAATTTAAACTAAAAATGGTCTCATGCCTGTAACCTAACTTTGAATTTCACCGGAAAAGTCGTTACGACTTTTACGGCACCGTTACGGTATTCCCGATGTCGTGAACAGGCCAACGACCATCGGAGGGCTCGTGTTCCTGTTAACGCGAGTCAAAACCACTCAAACTTAGTCTCATAGTAACCCAAGCCACTTAATAAAGCCAGTACATGAGATGTGTTTTGGGAATTTTTCCCGGAAATGACATCCGTGTGCCACCCGATATCGGAACCGGAACCCGGGAACCGGGAAACCCGTAACCGGAATCGGTAGAACTGTTTAGGTCATAACTTGAGCTGTAGAACTCCGATTGCCTTCATTCTTTTTGCATTGTGTTCATAAACTCAGTAGCTACCTCTCTGCATCATATCGCATCATTTGGGCATCATGGCATCATGGCATGCATCTCATACCGTCGCGTTTTTACTTATAGTTTACGAACCGCCAGAGAGTGACGCGGGTGCTGCTGCGGGAGAAGCACCAGAGGTTGATCCAGCTGCTGAGGAAGTCAACACCGCTGCTGTTCAAGGCAAGCACCTCATATTGCTACCCTAAGTAATTTACTTAATGATTAATATGAATGCTTACGTATAGGAATGCATAAAGTCGGGCTTAGTAGTAACATTGGGAAAACCTATTATTGTTGCATGTACCCCTCCTTGGTATTGAATACGTCACCTTGTCAACCTGGGTAGAGTGTCTTTGTTCGAGTCACGAAATGCTTAGCCATGCTTAGATAACACGGTAGAAGTCGAGTGGTAAGTCCCACTCGCACGTATAGGAACCACCTTGATTACTTATGGACTTGTGGCGAGTTCATATGTTGGTAAAAGTTGAAAAGTGTTAAAAGCTGAAATCTGGACGGTGGGATAGGAGTGCAGCAAGACATGGAGGTCTTGTGTGCCGTAGGCCCCGTCTGGGTTGACCTAGGAACCGGCCGTGTTATTCTTGGCCTGAGCACTTTCCGTTCATACCACATGTCCGATATAATGGTAAGACAAGCTGAGTATCTCACTGCGTACCAACGTTTGGCCGATGACTGCACGATGTGTGGAACGAGGGAGTCATGGGTGCCTGCGAGGCCGTGACACTCGACGAGGGACTCACGTGTGCCTGCGAGGCCGTGGTACTCGGCACCGTGTGGATTTTCCAACCGTGTGGGCACGAGTGTGAAAAAGGTTGACATGAGTACCCCCTTATGTAACTTTAGCGGGTTGCATGAGCCGTATGGTCCTCAGTCGTGTGGGTACAGTTGGACTCCCCTGCAGGGTGTAAAATCGGTTCGAATCCGCTGCGGTCTCGGTTATGATCAAGCTCAGTGTCCTTTGGATAATATCGTAGAATTGTCACATAACATGATGGAAATTGGGATATTGTTGATGGAATTGGAATATGGTTATTGGTATCCATGGTTCGGATGGAACATGGATGATGGCATATACATGGTTTATGGTTACATGATACTTGGGGATTGGGTTTTACTTTATGCTTATTCATATATGCTTAGTTTCTGCTTTAAGCAATCGAGTCCATTCCTATACCTTATTTACCTTGCTACAGCCTCATTGCATTATCCTTGGAGTCGGGAACTAATTCCCACCACAGGGTAAGACTTGCGAGTACCTTCGTACTCAACGTTTGTTGTTTAAGTTTTTGCAGGTGAGGATGAGTTGGTCTTCGGCTACTTTGTCCCCGCCGATGCCGGCGAGGGCGAGGCGTAGTCGAGACGTTCGAGTGACCGTGATTTGCGATGTTCGTGGGCTGGGCATCGCAATCCTTGGCTGTTTCCTCATTGCAACCGCTGCGACTATCGTCTTCCTTAGAATCGCTTCCGCTTTTTGATTTATTAGTTTCAAGACTTATGATGAACCTTGGTATGTAAGAATATTTTAAATTAATGTTATTAATTAATGTGACCTATGTGATGTATCACCTGTGACGTCGCCGACGTGATTGGATCTTGGGCATTGCTTGAGAAGCATGTCAGGGGACTGCCGGGTTTATATTCTCTTTTATCGGGTTGAGTTCTCGCATACCATGCGTGGGCCGCGAGTCAACTTGGTAAACTTGAATATAAATTGGTCGGGTCTCTCACACTGGCCTCTTGAAAATGGGACGGACCGGCCTCCTGAAAATGGGACGGGCCGGCGTCGAAGTTATTCCGAGAAGAAGAGGGTTCCTGGTGAGAACGGAAAGACGATGCTGCAGTACGAGGTGGGACCGAACCTGTAATTTTTTGTAAGATAATATCATTTTTATTTTTAATTTGAAAACTATGTGTCACTTGTGATAAATTGCGGAAATATAAGCGAGTAGGAGGTTGGATCCAACCTGGCTAGAACCTCGAACGCATGTCGTATGACTGAGAACATGATGAGCACTGAAGGGCGTCCCTGCAGTGATGAGGACATCACACCCATGGATACACACAATAATTCTCCCGCTGCTACAAATAAAGGTCCAATCACTAGAGCTCGCGCACGTCAACTTAATATAGAGGTGAGCTCGTTCCTTAGCACTCCATTACGAAATCTTGAGGATAGATTACTACCTAATGATGTTATTATGATTAGGAATCATGGAGACGTCAGAGGAACGATGGAAGACCAGGTTGGAGTCAGCCAAGGACGTCCAAGCCAAGTCGGAGGCCCAGCCCGCGTCGACTTCGAATCCAATTCGGAGTCCAGGAGCAGTCTCCAATAAAACGGACGTCCAAGTTGCATACAGACTCCATTTTAGGCGATCTATCACTTCACGGAAAGAGAACGAGACCATCTTTCCAACGGGACTGGTCTCATGTCCAAATTCCTTCGGAGTCGACAGGAATCACCAAAACAGTAAGCCGTCCAGGATCTGTCAAGATGCTGCGACACTGATTTTTTGGTCGGATGGCCTTGTATCAAGTTAGAGTCCATTACGGTTTCGTCCAGGGGACTTGCACGTTCCCAAGTCCTTTATATTCAGCCTTCACCCCCTCCATTAGGGTCGGGTTTTGCTTAGATTATTTCTGTATACACAGATTTGCCGTTTCATCGGTTTGTGAGACCCCAACTTGTGAGTTTAATCTATATCTGCAAATTTGGTTGCTTTCCACTTCGTTCTTGCTTGTGTTCTTCGATTCGCAGGTAAGGATTAGCCTTCTCGGCGAGGTCATCCGTGTTCGCGCGGGTGATAACCAGAGAAGACGTGGTGCTGCGATCGTAGGGTTCGGGACGTGCCGTTCGGAAGCCGGATCGATTTGTGTCGCGACTCCGCCACAAATCATTGATTATCAGAACCTGTAGGAAGAACGGGACCCCCTTCCCCATCAAGTGGTAATCAGAGCTTCAGGTGTTCCCTCAGGTTTACCTTTGTTTACCCTAATTCCTTGTTTCGTTTTATATTATAGTCCATAAAAAAAAAGACAAAAACAGAATCGTAGTTTTAGGTTACATCCTGTCCAAAACCGTATTTAGCCATTGCATATTTCAATTTCAGAGTCCGTAGTGTTGAGTTCGTGTCCTTAGTTACGTTTTCTTGCTGGTTTAGATCGTGTCTTGTTACGGTTTGTTTTGCTTCCGCCACCTTGTGTGAAACCCTAGCCATCAAATTTTTTTTCCCCACCCTGATCCCACCCTGAATTTAGTTTGTTACATCACATCTGTTATTTACTTTGACCACCCACCATTAGTTTCCACCTTTTACACAGCTTCTGCCATCGAATTCCTTGTTTTTCCACGACCCGTTTCATTGTCTGCCGTAATACGCATGCTGATTCGGACACCCTTTCATAAAACGGCCATAACTTTTGCATACGAACTCGAAATCAGGCAAACTTTATATGCAAAACGATCGGCACGAAATTTCACATTTGATTTCACCCGGCTTTGCCAGGTTTGCTGCTTTTAGAATCTCGAAATTCACCCCGGAAGGTACACATATCGGAGGCCGAACGTTCTGTCCCAACTTTCAGGCAGCTTCGAAAATTTCTATAGACCACATATTTGATCCAGTTGATCTGCAAATTTGTGTGGTTCCTATTTCTATGCTCTGCTTGCTAAAAAAATATCAAAAACTAAAAGAAAAAAATAAAAATATTTTGGTATCAAAAATTTCAAGTTTTTACCAAAAATATCAAGTACTAGTAGAGAAAGTTCTATTGGTGACAGTAAAAGCATTAGCGACGGAGCATAGAATTGGGTGACATACTATATTTGGTAAGTGCTTAGGCTGAATTAAGTTTCTTTTGCCTATTGATCTTTGTTGCTGTTTTTCCTATACATCATCTTTGTCCACGTATCATAACTGTTATAGGACACATTTGACCAGCAATTAGGGCCAATACTTTGGACACTTATTCAGTATTACTATCTGTTTTTGATCTGTGTTCCACTCACATATATATTGGCCTTCCAAGCTCCACATAACCCTTCTGAACAGGCATAGATTCTTCACCCTATAATCGTCGGATCCCTTCTCCCAGGTATCTTGCTTTATGTTCACTTAGATCTTTGCAAGAACTTGGTTTGAAACTTCCTGTTACAGTCTGAGAGTACCACAATCCTAACACAGTAGTTGGTAGGGATAACCTTTGTCTATTTTCTTTTGTGTTTTGTTTTTCTTTCAGCATGTCAGCAGGTGATGAATCGGCGAGCCCAACGGGCTTCAACGAGTGTGTCAGCCAAGACCAGATGAGGGAGCAATTGACAAGGTGCTGGAGGGCATCGATGAGAAGATCACTGATGCTGTGACGAAGAACTTAGGCCCTGTTCTTGACGGCCTTACCACTCAATTGGCCGCCATCGCTACGCGACTTGATGTGTTGGAGCGGCGTCCACTTGCCGGCAACCACAACGATGACGACGACGTCGACGACACTATCTATGATACCGATGGCAACATTGACGAGCGTGCAACTCAGGGAGCTCGCTTTCGACGTCGACTACGCCGTAACCATCACAGCATGGGAGGTAACAACAACAATCACCATGCTCGCCCTCATGATGATCCATTTGCTAAGGTTAAATTTTCCATACCGCCATTCTTTGGTTTATATGATGCTGAAAAATATCTTGATTGGGAGCTGACGGTAGAGCAGAAATTTAGTTCCCATCTAGTTCCTGAATAACATAGGGTTCGACAAGCTACTAGTGAGTTTAAGGACTTTGCTATTATTTGGTGGACTGGTTTAGCTGCTGTCGGACGTTTACCTGCCACTTGGGATGCTTTAAACACAGCTGTGCGTGATCGTTTTGTTCCTCCTTTTCAGCGAGATATGCGTCTCAAACTGCAGCGTTTAGAGCAAGGTAGTAATTCCGTCCAGGATTATTATGCTGAGCTACAGAAGGGCATGATGCGTTGTGGGATAGTTGAGGATAATGAGGATAAAATTTGTCGTTTTACGGGGGATTGAGGCGTGAAATTCAGGATATTGTTGATTATAAAACCTTTAACAATGTCAACGAGTTGTTGCACATAGCTATGCTTGCAGAGAAAGAATTGCAGGGAAGATAGGAAGCAGCAAAGACAAGAACCAGTCGCTCCTTCACGCCTAGTACGCCCACATCTACGGGAGCAACACGGTCCTCGTCAAGCTTTCGTCCACCTCCTGCACCAGCCAGCAAGCGACCGTCCACCACAGCAACGCCTCCCTCGTCACGCCCTGCG
The DNA here is from genome assembly GCA_001182835.1 of Oropetium thomaeum. Lineage (NCBI taxonomy): Eukaryota > Viridiplantae > Streptophyta > Magnoliopsida > Poales > Poaceae > Oropetium > Oropetium thomaeum. Next base: position 733,892 of record LFJQ01000087.1, on the reverse strand, counting down.
GATTTTTCTAAATCCTCTGTGCAGGGTCCAGTGAAGAATCAACCATCCACTACAGCCACTGGTCGCACAACTGACATTCAGTGTCATCGCTGGCTTGGACTTGGGCACGTGCAGCGTTACTGCCCAAACAAACGAGCCTACATTGCCACTGAAGATGGAGGTTATGCGAGCACCTCCGACATAGAAGATGACGATGATGATGATGATGTTGCTGCTGCTGCGGACGGTGCTGCGGACTCCTTAGTCCTCGGCAACGCCGACACTACCTTCCGAGCCATCATTGTCCAGCGGGTCCTCAGTACTCAGATAACTCAACCCGACCAGCTCCAACGCCATAACTTGTTTCAGATTGAGTTCGTGATCAAGAATAGGCGAGCACGGGTGATTATTGATGAGGGCGGCTGCAACAACTTGGTGAGTTCAGATCTGGTCAAGAAGCTTGGCTTGACAACAAGACCACATCCATACCATATTCAGTGGTTGAATGACTCGGAAAAAGCTAAGGTAACACAATCTTGTCGCGTTCCTTTTTCCCTTGGTGCTTATGTTGGTTCTGTAAATTGTGATGTTGTTCCTATGCAAGGATGCTCTCTTTTATCGGGTCGTCCTTGGAAACATGATAATGATGCTTTGCACCATGGTCGTAGTAACAAATACACTTTTATGCATAAAGAGAAGAAAATTACTTTGTTACCTATGACACCTGCTGCAATCATTGAATCTGATAGGGAGAGGGCTGTTAATGCTAAACAACAATCTCATGCTAAATCTGAAATTCAGCAAGATATAACTTTGAAAGCTCCTGTAATGCTTACTATAAAAACTGACCTTGCTGAAATTTATGATGGTACTGCTGTATGCTATGCTTTAGTGTGTAAGGATGTTTTATTTTCTATTGATAATTTGCCTTGCACATTGCCACCTGCGGTCACTAACCTTTTGCAGGAGTTTCGAGATGTTTTTCCAGATGAGATACCGCCAGGACTGCCACCCATTCGTGGGATTGAGCATCAGATTGATCTGATTCCTGGTGCGAGCTTGCCAAACTGTACGGCGTACCGAACCAACCTTGAGGAGACTAAGGAAATTCAACGACAAGTCCAAGATCATTTGGACCGCGGGTACGTACGTGAGAGTTTAGTCCTTGTGTTGTTCCTGTTCTTTTGGTTCCTAAGAAAGATGGTTCATGGCGTATGTGTGTAGATTATAGAGTCATAAACAATATTATTATACGGTATCATCATCCTATTCCTAGGCTAGACGACATGCTTGATGAGTTGTGTGGTGCTATAGTTTTCACTAAAATTGACTTGCGTAGTGGTTACCACCAGATTAGAATGAAGCTCGGTGATGAATGGAAAACTGCATTTAAAACTAAATTTGGTTTGTATAAGTGGTTAGTCATGCCTTTTGGTTTAACTAATGCACCTAGCACTTTCATGAGATTAATGCATTGTAACATTTCATGTGATGTGGGCTCAAGAAAAATTTAAATCAATTAAGAATTAATGCAAGAAATTAATTAAAAAGGGGAATTAATAAAATTGTGGGAATTTATTAAAAAGAAATTAAGAGCATTCCTTCAATTTGAAGTTTAAACAAAATTATTAAAAGGAAATTAAGTGAATTACTTCAAATTAGGGTTTACACATTTAAAATAAAAAGGCACTAAATAATAATGCTAGGCAGAATTTAAATTTCAAAGTGAAACACAAAAATTCATCTTCATTTAATTTCTGAAATCAAATTTGGACCTAGGTGCAAATTCCTGAAAATTTCTAGGCCATTCTGAAAGTGTTCCTGAAATAGTTGGACCTTTATCTAATTTCCTGAAAGTTCTGTGTCTTTTTGGAAGAAACCATGAAGCAATTTGGGCCTCTATCGAATTTCGAAGAAAACGCTGGGCCTTTCTGCAAATCTTCCCCGGCCCACGGGCCCGCTGGCCAGCCACCGCCCGCTCTCTCTCGTTTCTTCTTCTCCCGCCCGCGCGCGCCCTCTCTCTCTTTCTCTCTCCGCGCGCTCGCCTCCCCACGCCCGACCGCGCGCAGGGCGCAAGCGCCACCTGCCGCGCGCGGCCTGCGCACCCGCGCGCGTGGCGCCCCCGCGATTCAACCAGCGCGCAATGGAGAGCCTCGGCCGCCCCGTCCTATTTCCTTCGCGCGCGCTCCCTCCCTCGTCTTCTCCAACGCGCCGCACGCTCTTCGCTCTCTCTGCCTCCGCCGTGCAACCGAGCGCCGCCGAGCCGCAGCACTACACCCGCGCTATTCATTCACCACAACTCGCCGCATTCCTCCGCAAGCCAACGCGTCCGAGTATTGCTTGCCTTTTTCCCGTGCTTGGCCACCAGCGATTTACACCGAAACTCGCCGGAATTCAGCGCCGCCGCCATTCTTCCTCGGCCGGCGGTGAACTCCGGTAATACTCGTCGCTGGCAAGGTAATGAGTCAATTCCTTCACCCCTTAGCCCCGCCGTGCCGCGAGGGAACTCCTGGACCAGGCTTGGCAACCAGCCGATCGCCGGAGCGCCGCCGCGCCATCGCCGCCGCCCCGGCCGAGCCGCCGCCCGTCGCCGCCGCTGCTCCGGCACCGCCACGGGTCCCACCCGGTGCAATCGGGGTCCCTGTGCAGCGCTCGTGCCCGTGGTGCCCTTGGTTTCGCCCGCCGTCGCCGGCAGCCCGCAGCCCGCCGCCGGCCGGCTCGGCAGTAACAGAAACCCTAGCGGGTTACTGTGCGGCCACTGTTACATTGGTTTATATATTTCCTTTAATCGGCTGAATTCTTCCAAAATTCATAGAAAATTCATTTCAACTCCGAAAAATGCAAATTCAAATGTTTTAGAACCAGGAGAAATTCTAGCATTTATTAAAAATATAAAACTTCATTGTGTGGAAATTAATATTTTTGGCATTTATTTAATTATCGAAATGACCCAAAATCCTAATTAAATAGTTAATAATTATTAAAATATGGGAAAAATTTATGGAACTCTAGGTTTAACCCTAGTTAGTCCTGATGTGTCATAACAAGTAATTAGAATTAGTAGCACCTTTTGAATCACTGCAATTTAATTGGTCTAGGTCAAAAACCCCTCGATAAAACCCTAATTACTAAATCGCTAGCGACCACTTTAAAAATTCTGGCTAAGGTTTATCACTGCTAATATTAACTTTATTCTTGCATCATATAGACTCCGACGTGAACGAAGTAGCCGTCGAGGCAGACCCAGGTTTTTCAGAAGACACCCCTGTCGCAGACTCCGAAGACTATTCACAAGGCAAGCCCCGGTGCACTACTGTTTTAAAATTTTCTTTTTGCAACAGTATATGTGATGTCATGTGATGTGCATTTAGGTCAATAGGAGTTGAATGAAACCCTAGATGCATATGTTTCCAGTAGTACCTACATGGAATATTGGTACAGGTAGCCCGATGTAGCTGCTATGCTTAGGATTTCTCTTCGGTAGAAGTCGAGCAGATTGGACCCTGCTCGCGATATGTTAGGAGTTGATTGAAACTTCCACCTTACTAGAGAATTATGGAGCAGGTTCAGGTTTAATGAAAAGAAATCGGGGTCAGACAGAGGGTGATAGGAAGGCAACAGACCGGGGTTCTGTGTGCGGTAGCTCTGTCTGATCCGTGGGGCACAGTTGGTTGAGTATTGAATGTACTGCTCGCATGCTGGAACTATGGGAACCAGTAAACCTAGGTAGCCTAGAGAAGGCAAAGCTGAACCTACCTTACGGTGTCTGATTGGCGGCGGTCTGGGGTGGACAGTGTGTGAACTCCACAGATACCGTCCGGGACGGGTGATCTGGTGGGACGCGGCACTGTTGAGGTAGCGTAAGAGGGAATTAGCTTTGCCAGATCTGGAGCGAACGGTTGCCACGTGCGGTCCGGGACGCGCACGTGTCGTGTGACCAGGTTAACCCTGCAGGTGTAAAACGTTTCGAACCGCTGACACTCTCAGTCTAGAGTCTACTCAATCTCTCTGTCGCATACGATAATAAGTGAACAAAAAGTGAGATTATGATTATGATGGAATTGCTTGTATGGATTAATGTTTGTCAACTTGATTGCTTAGCTACAGTGCCTACTAAAGTTTATTTTTCTCAAACTTAATTTGAGCTAAAACTTGAAAGTAGGAAAAATTTAATTAGCTAAGCGTGTCTTTTGCAATTTTCCCTACCCCGTGTCGGCCGTGCATGTCTAGGTGTCGGCTGTAGACAGCCTGTTGACGGGTTAGTCTTGCTGAGCTTCTTAGAAGCTCACGCTTTGCGACTTGTGGTTTTCAGGAGGTTTCGATGCGACCGGTGGTTTTGGTGGCCAGCAGTGGGAGGAGTCGTCTCCGGGTTGGGGTAGTTTTCAGTGGGAGCCGCTCGACTAGTTGCCGCTTTGTGTGTGTGGCTAGTAGCAAGGCGCCGTTGGGCAAGGCCCTTGCTTTTGCTTAGAGTCAGAGTCGGAGTCTGTACCTCTAACTCTCGTTTCCGCTGTATTGTAAAAACCAGGTTGGATTCAAACTCTGTAATCACTCATGTAATATTTCTTCCTACCCTTCATTCGTGCTTTTTACTGCCTGTGTTGTACTCTGTGAACGTTCGCTTCGACGAACGTCGCCCAGAATGGATCCCGGGAGGAGGATCTCCCCCGTTTCAGGGGCGGTCCGCCACATGCATGAAGTTTTACGTTCATTCATTGTTAAATTTGTGGTGGTTTACTTTGATGATATTTTGATTTATAGCAAGTCTATGGCTGAACATATGGATCATCTACGTGCTGTTTTCTATGCTTTACGTGATGCACGTTTGTTTGGTAACCTCGACAAGTGCACCTTTTGCACCGATCGAGTCTCTTTTCTTGGCTATGTTGTGACTTCACAGGGCATTGAGGTTGATAAGGCTAAGGTGGAGGCGATTGACAGCTGGCCTACGCCCACAACGATTTCGCACGTGCGGAGTTTTCTTGGCCTAGCGGGATTTTATCACCGTTTTGTCAAGGAATTCAGCACCATCGCGACATCGCTGATTGAGTTGACAAAGAAGGGCGTTGTCTTCCATTGGGGGACGTCACAGGAAGAGTCCTTTTCTCTTTTGAAGGACAAGCTTACACACGTACCGTTGCTCCAACTTCCAGATTTTGGTAAGACTTTTGAGCTTCAATGTGATGCTAGTGGAATTGGAATTGGTGGTGTCTTGATGCAGGAAGGAAAACCTGTTGCATATTTTAGTGAGAAGTTAAATGGTCCTGCTCTTAGTTATTTCACGTATGATAAAGAATTGTATGCTCTTGTTCGTTCTTTACAATCGTGGCAACATTATTTATGGTCTAAAGAATTTGTTATCCATTCTGATCATGAGTCACTTAAGCATATTCATAGTCAAACAAATCTGAATCGTAGACATGCTAAGTGGATAGAATTTATTGAATCTTTTCCTTATGTCATCAAACACAAAAAAAGGGAAGGATAATGTTATTGCTGATGCTTTATCTAGATGATATACCATGCTGTCCCAGCTTGATTGTCGCATTTTTAGCCTTGAATCCATTAAACAACAATATATTTTGGATGATGATTCTAAAGATGTGTTGCTGCATTGTAACGAGGGCCATTCATGGAACAAATATGTGTTGAATGATGGGTTTCTGTTTAGAGCTAACCGCCTATGCATTCCAGTTGGATTCGTTTGTCTTTTGTTGTTGCAGGAGGCGCATGGAGGCGGGTTGATGGGACATTTTGGTGCTAAGAAGACGGAGGATGTTTTGGCCACACACTTTTTTGGCCAAAGATGAGACGAGACGTCGAGAGGTTTGTTGCTCGCTGCACTACTTGTCAAAAAGCTAAGTCTCGTTTGAATTCACATGGTTTATACATGCCTCTTCCTGTTCCTTCTATTCTTTGGACGGATATTTCTATGTATTTTGTTTTAGGATTGCCTAGGACTAAGAGGGGGAGGGACAGTGTTTTTGTTGTTGTGGATCGTTTTTCTAAAATGGCACACTTTATTCCATGTCATAAAACCAATGATGCTATTCATATTGCTGACCTCTTTTTCAAAGAGATAGTTCGTTTGCATGGTGTTCCTTCTACTATTGTTTCAGCTCGTGATGCTAAGTTCTTGAGTCACTTTTGGCGCACTTTGTGGAATAAGCTGGGTACCAAGCTTCTGTCTTCTATAACCTGTCACCCACAAACTGATGGCCAAACAGAGGTAGTGAACCGCACCTTATCCCCCATGTTGCGAGTAATTCTGAATAATAATTTGAAGATATGGGAAGAATGTTTGCCCCATGTGGAGTTCGCTTACAATCGAGCGGAACACTCCACCACTAAGGTAAGTCCTTTTCAGGTAGTATATGGTTTCAACCCTCATGCTCCTATTGATATTTTACCTTTGCCTACTACTAAGAGAGTAAATAATGATGCTCAGGAGCGTGCTGATTTTCTTGTTAAGTTGCATGCTCAAACTAAGGAAAATATTGAAAAAATAAATGAAAAATATAGGATTGCTGGTAGCAAAGGTAGGAAACAATTAAAACTTGAACCGGGTGATTTTGTTTGGTTGCACTTGAGAAAAGATAGGTTTCCTGATTTGAGAAAGTCTAAATTGATGCCTTGAACTGCTGGTCCTTTTAAAATTTTGGAGAAGATTAATGATAATGCATATAAACTTGAGTTGCCACCCAAGTTCGGGGTTAGTCCCTCTTTTAACATTTCAGATTTGATGTCATACTTAGGAGAGGAAGATGATCTGGAGTTGAGGACAACTCCGCATCAAGAGGGGGAGAATGATGAGGACATCACACCTATGGATACACACAATAATTCTCCCGCTGCTACAAACGAAGGTCAATCACCAGAGCTCGCGCCCGTCAACTTAATATAGAGGTGAGCTCATTCCTTAGCACTCCATTACGAATTCTTGAGGATAGATTACTACCTAATGATGTTATTATGATTAGGAATCATGGAGAGGTCAGAGGAATGATGGAAGACTAGGTTGGAGTCAGCCAAGGACGTCCAAGCCAAGTCGGAGGCCCAGCCCGCGTCGACTTCGAATCCAATTCGGAGTTCAGGAGCAGTCTCCACTAAAACGGACGCCCAGGTCGCATATGGACTACGTTTTAGGCGATCTACCACTTCACGGAAAGAGAACGAGACCATCTTTCCAATGGGACTGGTATCATGTCCAAATTCTTTCGGAGTCGACAGGAATCAACAAAACAGTGAGCCGTCCAGAATCTGTCAAGGTGCTGCGACACCGATTTTTTGGCCGGATGGCCTTGTATCGAGTTAGAGTCCATTAGGGTTTCGTCCAGGGGACTTGCACGTCCCCAAGTCCTTTATATTCAGCCGTCACCCCCTCCATTAGGGTCGGGTTTTGCTTAGATTATTTCTGTATACACAGATTCGCCGTTTCATCGGTTTGTGAGACCCCAACTTATGAGTTTAATCTATATCTGAAAATTTGGTTGCTTTCCACTTCGTTCTTGCTTGTGTTCTTCGATTCGTAGGCAAGGATTAGCCTTCTCGGCGAGGTCATCCGTGTTCGCGCGGGTGATAACCAGAAGAGACGTGGTGCTGCGATCGCAGGGTTCGGGACGTGTCGTTCGGAAGCCGGATCGATTTGTGTCGCGACTCCGTCCAAATCGTTGATTATCAGAACCTGTAGAAAGATCGGGACCCCCGTCCCCATCATGCAGCGCCATGCAAGGCGAGCTAGTGCTGCTCCCATCTCCCGTGCATCGAACCTAGGAGGGTTCGCATTGCACCGTTGTGCGTAACCCTCAAGTTCCGTTGCGACCACTGCACATGATTCCGACTATATCCATGTGACATACGATAATGAGTACGACACATGACACACAAGAAATATAGATTTATGGAAAGTACCTACCAGCATATGGTACGCCGAACCCGGCTGCGGAGCGAACGTGTCTGTGATGTCAGCATCATGGTCCACAACCTCCGCGGACACTAGGTGACATCGGATGCGTGTTCTGGGCGTGTACCACTGCAAGTACGGAACGTACGCTTCTTCCATGAAAGGACCAGAGGGGACCCAAACGTCCTCAGCAGCACCAGCCCACTGCTGAATCCAAGACAGCATCTTCCCGACCCATGATTCTTCGTAAGCGAGGCCCTGGCCTTTCCTAATCATCCTGCAATGATGTCTACAATGTCTTATTGTGTACTCCCTCCAGGTTCGAAAAGAAACTCCTTTTCTATAATGACACGGTTTTCAAAGGAAATCATACTTACATATGGTCATGAAGACGGGTGGTCGGGGAATCGGGAACGTCTGAAATCCAAGCTGACGCATCAATCGGTTGACCGCGTATGGCTCGACAACGATGTCGTACACAAGGTGTCGCCTCATTAACCATATGTGCTCATCACGAGTGCATAGGGACGACAACCCACGTGGCGCACGCCTCTGGACCTTCAGTGGACTGAATGACGTCCATCGGACACGATCAGCTCTAAGCTGATCAAACGCAAGGACGTAGTTTGGATACCCCCTACGGACGGTGCCTGTCACCCAAGTCATCTGCTTTACGATTAATATATAAATTATAAAGTATAATATACGACGAATTTGCTGTAATTGAAATGTATTTTTGTTATCTTTCTCTTACACTATAAGGATCTCATTGTAGGCCTGTCCATCTCATCGTCCTCATCCGTGTACAGGTCGTCGTCATATGGATCGTACGAGGAAAGAGTAGGTCGTCCGATGTTGAAACGCTCATAACACCACAACATCAGCAACAAAGGGCACCCAGTAAGTGATCCGGCACTACTCCTACGTCTACAACCGTCGCACAACGCTCTGTACGTTGCAACCAACATGGCAGAGCCCCAACTAAATTTGGGCATATGTGCCACATCTATGTTAGCTATGATCTGGGCGACGCCTATTAAATGCTTATCAACAGTGTCCTGGTGCATACTCGTGAACATGACCCAACCAAACAACCACAGAAGGTAGGCCTCCAGATGTCACTGCACTCTCCAATCCTCCGCATCTGCACTCAACGCCTCTGCTCGAAACTACTATAGCCATACCTTAGTAGGTCCATGGTTATCGTTGAACTAGAGTTGATCTTGTCCGGGAAGGACGTCGTGAAATCGGTGCAAAATATCATGCATCCACGTAGCTTGCACCGGAGGAGTAAAAACCACATGGCCTGCCAGAGGGAGACCAAATAGCATCGACACATCTTGTAATGTCGGAGCCATCTCACTCACCGGTAAGTGAAACGTGTGGGTCTCTGCACCAAAGCTGTGAGTAGTGTACGGTCAGCGGAAAACCGAGGAGACCTCCTACCTCTGGGGTCCAACATCCGCGCGAGTGGTAGTAATCCAGATGCCTGCAACCTACAAAATAATATAAATTTGTTTTTAAATGATGTGTAATGTGTAACAAACAATGTTTTTTGAATTAATAGGTTACCTCGGAACCCATCGGACTTCCAGTGTCCAAAAGTCGTCCAAGCTACGTAGTCGAAGGGGATCGTAAGATCACCGGTCTCAGAGTAAGAGCGATGCTTCGAATCAATTGCTGGATCGATCAACTCCATGCCCGTAAGAAAAAATTGACAACATTTAATAACAAAATAAAATATAAAAGCATATATACAAAAGTTCATGTGCAAACCGCTAACTGAAAATACGTGAATATAAAAAATGTGACATCTCGAACAATAATACAAATATAGCAAAACATAATATATCTCGTAATACAAATATTACATGAGATAACACATAGTACATATGTTACAATGAAAATAGTACATCTTATAATATGACATAATATATAGTACCCATGACAGAATTAAGTAGATGGTCCTCCTCTTTCCGTGCGGTCGCCCCTCCGTATTGGAACACGTCGAACATCAATGCCGTCAGGTCTCCTTTCCACAAGGTACAACTTGCAATCCTTTTGTAAGTGGTTACCTCCACAAACTATGCACTCTTTGCGAACCCCACGTGCCTAACTGGCATCCATGTCATTCCTTATTCGGCGCATTTTGCGATGACCCTTCATTGTAACTCGCTTATTTGAATCCAGAATCCAAGCTGCTTCTCCCTGTGGTGGCCGTGTGAAGTCAGAGATGGCTCTCCAACCAAGTAACTCACCACGCCATATAGCCTCCACTGTTTGCTTTAAGTAGTATGGTGACACAAAATTATGGGTATCAATGTTTCTCTAAGCACAAGCGGTGAAGACATGAGAGTAGGGTAAATGCAGCAAATTCGGCTTGTTACATGTGCACTCACGTTTATTCAAACAAGGCCACAGTATGCATTCCATTGTTACTTCAGCATGAGCAATGCCAAGCCCGCTCTTCCCACGCATCATCACCTCAAAAACTAGTTCTCTGTTACCTGTCTTCCGAACCAAATGTCTTTAACCTTTATCACTTTTTTTTCTTTCATATACTCTGTGATTTTAGAAGAGTACACTACTTGATGGTTCGACATGTTCAACATTGTTTTAGCATATCGCTCTTGCAGGTATGTTTGTGTGCCATGTGTTATACCCTCAACGATAGCTACAAGTGGAAGGCTTCGTGTACCTTTTATAACCCAATTATAAACCTCAGCGAGATTAGTTGTCATTATACCATAACGGGATCCATCTCGATCTTTTATTAATGATCATTTCTCCATTGACTTCTCCTTTATCCAGTCCAAGAAACACCACACTCTTCTTCACCCCTTCCGCCTTCGTGTCACGTTGTGTGCTTCATTTGGAAGAGGATCCAAAGGAAGTGCCTCTGCATCATAACCTGGCAAAGCCATATCTCTTAACTTCTCCATTTGATTGCCAGTTAATTTATCAAGCTCTACTAATTGGTTATCAAATTTTAAATGTTGGTTCTGCTTGCATAGCTTCTTCAACATATTCGTCAGACGTTGGCTCTTAAATTGTCGGTAAAAGTTTACAGCCAAATGTCTCATGCACCAACGACTGTAAATCTAGCCAAAATGCTTCGTCCGCACTATTCGTTTGTAATATATCAATTGCTGATAATAGACCAGCATTTCGATCATGTATCATATAAACATCTGACCTATTTTTAACAACAGCTCTCTTAAGCCACTGAAAGAATCACAACCAAGTTTCACTTCTCTCGTGCTCCACAAATACAAATGTAATTGGCACAACCTGGTTCTCTCCATCAACCTCAATAGCAATAAGGATTTGCCCCTTATACTTGCCGGTCAAGAATGTACCATCCACACATAGCACGGGTCGACAGTGTCTAAACGCTGTAATCATGCATCCAAAGGACCAGAAAGCACGTTGAAGTACCTTGTTACCATCTGCATTGACAAAGTCATGCCATGCAATTACAGTCCCCGCATTTTGAGCTTAAATAACTTCAAGTAATGTAGGAAATTATGATATGAATCCTCGTAGGTGCCAAACCTTCTTTCCAATGCTTTCTATTTTGCCCTCCATACCATGTCATATGATATATCATACCCATATCTGTTCTGTATACTATGCATGATAGCGAAGGGAGACACTAAATATAGTGCATCAGCAACAAATTTTGTTGTCGTATTTCTATGCTTCAAAAGAGTTTCCCAACATACACGAGTGAAGTACTACAATAGAGATAACAAATGATGTCTACAGTCTAGAGCAATGCACTTTACATCATATGTTTTTGGGTTTGAAATTACCACTCTGAACTGCTTCTTCTCAGAATACACCCACCGCTTCACCGTCATTTGCAAATCCCCCTTGTCACGAAACATCTGGTCCTGCCTCACTTCTACAGCATCGTATTCCCAGGCTGAGTTGTGACCATCATCACATGTCATATTGTCCATATCAACCTAATCCTCTGGCTCTTCATCACCCTCCTTCCATCCGGCCCGTGTCTCCATAAAAGTTTCATACTCATCATCATCCCTCTACATCTCATCTACAATGACCTCATTCTCTTCTTCACAATATGCAACCATCATTTCCATTCGGCCTTCTCCCACCTCATCGTGCGTCTAATTAAGCTGTTCCGTGGTACTATTATTCTCAACTTCAATATTTTGCTCTGTGGTCTCAGCAATTGCTAAAGTATTTGAAATATGCATATAACTTTCAGCTACTTCCTCATGGCCTTCCGATGTGCTACTCGATTCATGTTGAACAAGCAGCACATGATAAAAACATTTTCTAGATACCCATATATACGAACTTCCGTCAACTTGTTGTGTTTTTAATCTCAAAAAGCTCCCATTGGTATACCCCTTCGTAAATCTTAGGAATTAAAACTTTCACCATTAACCGATCATGTAATGGGATATTCAACAAATCTTACAACCATCTCCACAATTTCACTCTAGGCACCTCACAAGGTACATTAAACCAACCATCCACATATGAAAATTCATTCAAATCTACACCGTATTCACAGTGCCTAATTTCTCCTTCCCTATAAAATACTCTAAATCTGACGACACTAGACATCCTGACAATAAAAATGTTTTTAGCTACCGTTTATTTACTTTCTAATTTCATAATATTTCTATGAACAATGGATTTTTTTTCGTATGCTCTAAATATATTGTACGTATGTAAACAAATTTTATGAACGAACTAATCTGTATTACAAGATAATAATCTAAAATAAATCACTATCTAAACAATCATCATAAAACTAAACTTATGTTCTACATAAACTATCATACTATTTAATTTAATAATAAAATATTATACTTATTTCTAATCTTACGTGTACGTTCTTCTTCTTCCTTTTCTTCCTATTCCTCCTTCTTCTCTTCCTCTTTCTCCTTCTCTCCTTCTCTCCTCCCGGGAGCGCATGCTGCCCGACGCGCGCCTCCGGCTCTCCCTGCGCGTGCCTCCTCGCCTCCGGCTCCTCCCCGCCGCCCTCTCTCGTGGAACGCAAGTGCGCACTCAAGGGCCACGGCCGCCGATATAGGGAGACCTATCGATCTCCCGCAAACCGACTAGCGAAGCCAATCGATCGTCCGGATACCGACTAGCGACACAAATCGGGCCTGTTGGGCCTCGATTGGGCCTAGAGCTCCTACATCCTGTTGGTAATTGGCCAATTACCGACAGCCCGTTCATCATCCGACAGTCCGATCACGCCGCCGATAGTCCACGTGGCAGCAAACGTGTACGCTAGTCGGCTTTCGGAAGCCCGATAGGCTTATATCGGTGTTCGGACGATCGATAGGTACCGTATTGGTCATTTGAATACCGACTGTCTTCTATTTCTGCAATTCTCTCGACCGACCCTTATTTTTAAAATTAATAATTAAATTATTATTATTTGAGAAAAAAAACTATAGTACAGAACGATCCGCCAGCGAGTCAGATGAGTGTTTATCCAAATCCTTTTTCTTTCTCGAGTACTACAAGTCACAGTCATCTTCTTCCTCGGTGTTATCGAAGGCTACGGCGCCTCAGTCGAGGAAACCAACCATGGAGCTCACGATAAACAAGGTGGAAGTTACCAATCTACCCACGGCCACACCTCCGTGAATCTGGATGAAATGTTTGTCTCTGAAATTACTCCTACCTGGATATCGGCAAGACAGGAGGGCAAATTCGTCAATTTAAACATCTTATTAATTAACACTTCACTGATATCTCCGCCGCGATTCCACCTTCGCCTCCTTCCTCCACTCCCCATCTTCACAGTTCACTCCCACCAGCTCCGATTCCAACTCAACTCCCATGGCGCTCTCCATCTCCGCGCCCACCACTTCCTCCTCCCTCCTAGCCCCTTCCATCCAAGTACTTTCTCTTGCTTCCTTTCTAAATAACGAGTTCTCATTTTCCCGATTCGGCCGATCCTCGCCGCCGTCAGGTGGCATCCGCTCCGCTTTCTCACTCGTTCTTGGTTTCTGCTCCAGGTCAGCAAATGGAGTTCGAGGTCGGCTAAGCTTGCGACTTTCAGCCTCCGGAGGACGGCTCTCGCAGCGAGGGCCGCCGCCGGCAACGCCCCAACTTCACCCGTCGGCGGTACTAGTCATCTTTGTCTTTCTCGCCCTGCCCTTCAAATCGTGATACATGCGGCTATTGATTCTTGATTCTCTCTGGTTGGATGTAGAGTTTGTCACTGAACTCGATGCGGTTACTGGCTTCAGCGAGATCGTGCCGGACACCGTTGTGTTCGATGATTTCGAGAAGTAACACTTGTTTCTTCCATCACTGCTGCTTGCCTCATTGACTTTCACGGGTTGACCAAGGTTATTGCATTTCGCTGATGTGAAAAAATCGCAGGTTTGCACCGACTGCAGCCACAGTGAGCTCATCGCTGCTGCTTGGGATCGCAGGTCTCCCGGATACTAAGTTCAAGGTGTGGAGCTGTTGCTATCGAAATGTTTAATTGCAATCCATTAATCTGGCACTGGAAGGTTGACACGGCTGCTGTTTTGGCTATTTGATTGCTGCAGAGTGCTATAGATACTGCACTAGCAGATGGTGAGTGCAACGCATTGGAGATGCCTGAGGCCCGGTTATCCTGTTACCTTACCAAGGTTTTCATACCATGTTTTCTTTTCGGTACCACCACCTTTGTACCTTGACAGTCCAAGAGTTCTGTTCGCCTAGGAGCTGAACTGAGAAGAAATTTGACAGGCCCTGGCAAATGTTGGAGCTGAACTGGCTCTCCAAGTCCCTGGACGCGTTTCCACTGAGATAGATGCTCGGTTGGCTTATGATACCCAGGGCATTATCCAAAGGGTATGAGCGGATTCCTTGTGCTTTCCATGCTGCTTGATTTGTTTTAGTGTAATGCAATTCATATTGGCATTCAATGCACCTTATGCAGCTAATATAGTTTGTGTAGAAAGCAATGTGCAATATTTTGTGAGTGTAATTCTAAGTTCGTTTGAACAGTGCCTGCATTTTAGCTTTCTTGGTGTCTGACAGTTAAGCACCAGCAATGTGGCACTTTCTATACACAATAGTGACAATCAGAACCACTATTCTCGTAAGGTATTGATGTTTGTCTTATTTGCAACTTGTGCATGATGGTAGCTTTGCACTATCATCGAAGGGAAAACGCTCTTGTGGGTACCTTCGAGAGAGGGTTGAGTCAATGAAATACAATGGGGACAGCGCACGCGCAGCGCGATGGCAAAATCCATTGGCTGTGTAGCTCCCGCCCATGGTTTGAAAACCAGGTGCCCACACGCCTGGTCCTGATTTCACCAGGGGAGTCTCTTCTGCGGTGTTCTAATTCAAAAAAAAAGGGGGAGGGGACATATAACCTGTAGCCTGCAGGTTACTAGGATGAATGTTATGGTTAGCAGTACTCAGTTATGTTGATGCCTGATAAGCAGTTCTCTGTTACAACTTATTTTCGTCACATCATTAAGTTAGTTACCTTTAGTGGTTTATAAAGAATGTTTGAAATTTTCAGTTGTATTTGGCTCAGGCAATGTGACAGAACAGAGTAACAACTGGTCTTTAGCTTGAAACTCTATTGTAATGTATAATATGCAGTAGTCAACTGATTGAATGGTGAACATGGATCACAGTAGGGGAATGCAATCTAACAGTTTTTTGAGGAATATTGAAAAGCTGTACTACTAATTATTTCATGACCAAACATAAACAACTTGTTAAGATCCAGATTTCCTGTAGAACATGTTTTAAAAATGATGTTTCCATTTTCCAATTGCTTCACATGCCTCTCATCTCTGTCATGCTCAGTTTGTTAAATTACCTCATGACTACTGTAGTACGGATCAATATTTCTGACCTTTATCCCTGAAAACATTGGCTTGACCTTTATCCACCAAAACATTGGCTTCACTTCTATTTATTCCACAAGTCACACTTTGGTCCTAGTGTTACTTTACAACTGAAGTGCCTATTTTATTATGTTTATGATAATCGCTCCTGATGCTGAGGACAATCGTGTAAGACATTTGCTATCTGAGCGCCAGTATTTTGTGTTTACGAAACATGGACACTGTTAGTCCACCTACATTTTTTGAGAGAAATATATATACTCACTTACAATTTCATTGAAAAACATTGGTATCTTTATGTTCAGGTCCATGAGCTATTGAATCTATACAATCAGCATGATGTCTCATCTGAACGCCTATTATTCAAAATACCGGCAACATGGCAAGTAAGCATGCTATGCAATATTTATATCTTCTTGGATTGTATATGTTGTTTGTATGAGCATTTCATTGTTAACTTATTTACAATTAGGGCATAGAGGCTTCAAGGTTGCTTGAGTCGGAAGGGATCAAAACACATTTAACCTTTGTTTACAGGTAACATACCTTTTTTTTTTCTTTTTTTTCTTCTGATCATATTGCCTGTAGTGGGAAACTATATGCCGTTTTTCCTTTTTGTCTTTACTTTGCAACATATGGCGAAGTTTGAGTGCTTAATGGTACCCATTTGAAGCAGGAGGATGGGATCAAATAGTTAAGCTTGGTAATAGAATTGAAGGTAGCCAGAAGCTATGACAATCCATTTAGATTATTTTTCAACATATTTACATACTGTGCTTTTGCATTAATATACAAATCGAAGTTTTATGTTGAATCTGTCTTGTGAACTATACTTGCTCCATCAGGCTGGGAATAAGTTTACAACATAGGGCCCTGCACTGTTGAACTTAGCAGTGCAATATACACAAGACGGTATGATGGTAAATTTCTGAGATAGATGTTGGATATGAAACTTAGCTTGCAGTTTATGCAATATGAAATGATGGTAATGTCTGAGAGTGGTGTTGGGTATGCAATTAGTATTGGAGTTTACACAAGATTATATGATGGCAATGTCTGAGGGTGATGTTGTATATGGAACTCTGTTGCAATTTATGCAAGATGATATTAGCATTGGAATGCACTGTTTCCACATATGGAACTCTGAGTCTCTGGACAAATAGTTAATAGGTGAAACCTTATGTACAGCTGTTTTTTTTTTAGGGAATTTATGTACAGCTTGTTTGGTGACTGATAATTCTTCTTCAGTTTTGCACAAGCAGCGGCAGCAGCACAAGCTGGTGCATCTGTTGTACAGATATTTGTGGGTCGGATTCGGGTACATTCGCTGAGATGTTTTTCTTTTTAACATGATTTAGCGCTGAAATCAGAATACTGTCCTAACCACACATATCCAGGATTGGGCAAGAAATCATTCGGGTGACCCGGAGATAGATGAAGCTTTGAAGAAAGGAGAAGATGCTGGGGTTGCTTTGGTAAGAAAAAATTATACCTTTATATTTGGTTATATATGCATGGTTATATAAATACAAACTGATAAATGGAAACAGGAGTTGCTTCACTTTTTTGACCTGTACAGTTTTGGTACCTTTTGGTCACTACAACCCCCACCCCTACCCAACTACCACCAAAAAAAAAGTGGAAAAGAGAGAAGAAAGAAAAGGAACAATTCAAAGTTCTTGCAAAATTGTCTGGAAGCTGTTTTGTGTGTTGAAAACTGTTGGCCTGCCAGTTTTTCGATACGACTATTTGTGGAAATGTGTTAATCAACAAGACATATATGTAAGGGTTAGTACTTAGGAGTTGACAAAAGTTCACTTACTTGAAAACTCGTGTTGGCCCTTAACACACTGATTCTCTCCGTGCTGAGTTGATTTGCATTTTCTGCTTGCTAAACTAGAATTAGTACTCCCTATGATTGTAAACTACAATGCAGGTGAAGAAAGTATATGCCTATATTCACAGAAATGGATATAAAACAAAGTTGATGGCTGCTGCTATACGGAACAAGCAAGATGTATTTAGCCTCTTGGGGTATATTCTTGTTATCTTTTTGTTGGTTTTAAGTACGAGTTCACAAGACATGGGTGTTAACATAGAACTAATGGTTTTTCAAATGTAGGATCGATTATATCATTGCACCTCTAAAGATACTGCAGTCTTTGGAAGAATCTGTCACTGATCCAGATGAGAAGTATGGTTATGTCCCAAGGTTAACTCCTGCTATTGGCAAGACGTACAACTTCGCAGAAGAGGAGGTTTGTCTGCTTATGCTGGATCTTGTGCCAAATTCATGCGTGAACCCTAACAATATTATGACAAATAATTATCATGCACTGTTAGGACTTTAAAAGAAAAGAACTCCCTTTTATCATTCCAAGTATTATCCCTTCCAGATGTTAATAGTAAAAGGGATGCTATGTCTTGATGTTCACTAAGCAGCTACATTTTTCGCATTCCAAGACAAATTTAAAGAGAAAAGCTAGAAGAGAAATGAATTTTAGACTGGGAAATGTCTGTAGGATTCTTTTGTACAGCGAATGTAGCTTCAACGTTGGATCCTTTTTACATAGTGAGGTTGATGCTTCTACCTGACATACCTGTGATTCAATCAAATTGATCTGCCTGCATGGGGAAGTCCGTCAAATGATAAAGATAATGATTCTTAGGTGCTTTTGATGTTGTAGTTAAGTTGATTCATTGTTCACACCTTGGCTGAATGATGTATGCAGCTTGTGAAGTGGGACCAGTTGAGTCTAGCAGCTGCGATGGGACCAGCTGCAGAAGAACTGCTTGCATCTGGATTGGAGGGATACATGAACCAAGCACGACGTGTGGAGGAGCTCTTTGGGAAGATCTGGCCACCGCCCAATGTTTAAAGATGGTCAGCCTTATTGTGCCATAGTTTTCAGTTTCAGCAAAGAGTAATAACAACAGGCAAGGATGGCGCCACCCATATGTACCCTTTTATTTCAGTGAACAGTTCTCTTGCCTGCCTGTCATCAGTTTTCCAATGTGATTTACTAAACATATCTGACAATGTTGTAAAAAGCGTTGTTTCTTTCTTATTGGATGGCACATGGCGGGCTTTTGGCTTTGCATTAGCTTGAGATGTGTATTGTGTTTTGTCATTTAAATCCTCTGTTGGTTTGATCTGGCTTTACATCTTACAACTGAATAATTCCTACAAATGTCCACCTATTATGGCTACGGCTTCATAAGTGGTTCCATAAGAGAATCGGATTTTTTTTTTTTTGCAAATTTTGTAGGATAAACATGTTATATTGTTATATCACACTTTTTTTTTTCTAAGAAAAGATCCATTAGCGTCCTTGCGTGACCTGTGTAAAATGCTTGTGTTCATCACACTGGATGCATGTTCTTATTGCCCTTAACACAAGGAGCTCTCGCGTCACATGATCGGTGCTTTCGGGTTGGGTTTGGCTTATGTTTGTGTCAAGTAATTACGAGATGTTGCAAAAATGGTAGGGCGAGGTCATCCCCTCGCAGGCCGGTGGTTCACGCCGCTGATGCAGTGAGCGGATTGCTATGCAATTAATTTATTTATTTTTTCACAATTAATAACAGAATCACCAAGATTGAGCTATCAATTCCTACACCCATTTGACCATTGGGTTTTCGCATGTGGCATCTGAACTAGTAGTATTTAACACTCCTAGTTTGAAAAATAAAAAGCACTTTAATATTTAGCGGTCAGTAGGAGTTTTTTGGCCATCTCCCACTCTTCATGTGAAAGAATAATAAATATAGATAAGAGAGGTACATTGTAATTTTATATTTGCATACATTCAACATGTCTTACTTCATCGCGACTTTCTTGCACACACAACTATTTATGATTTTGTCAAATTGTTCGAGCTCTACGAAACACATATCCGTTACTAGAGTATAACGACCTCATAAACGTTCTTATACATATATATAACCGTCGTATCTTGTGAACATTCTTGTACATATGTAACCGTTGATTCTACAAACGAAGTAAAGCCGCACGTAGATCCACATCATCCTGACCGCCAAATATTCAATCTTACGCCTGAAAACCACTCAACTCAATCCTTGAGAATCACTGGACTCAATCCTTTTGGCATTGCAATCAATGCAAACCCATAAACGAGCTAGATACTGCATATTTCGTATTTTAGAATTGTTGCTTCTTTTGCCTTTGTCATAAATGAAAAGGAACCTGCTGCAAAAACTTCCTCTCATTCATTCATTCGTGTTTGGTTTTGGAAGCCCTGCTGTGCTGCGGCTTGTGCCGTCTCCCTCTTTTCCACTTTCCCACTTTTTATAGCTTAAAACCCCACACCCAGGAGTCGCCAGGCAAAACCCCCATTGCTGCTGGCGCACACGACGCAGTACGAGAGACAAGGGGGAGTTGGTAAAGTACAGGCTGAGCAGGACAGCCATCCATGGCGGCGCTGATGGCGGCAGCCGCGGTGGCACTCGCCGTCATCGCGACGTCGGCGGCCGCGCCGGCGGAGGTGCGGTGGGAGGTGGGGTACCTGACGCTGGAGCCCCTCGGCCCGTCCCAGAAGGCACGTTACTGCTTGTTGCTACCGCCTCCGATCTCCCTTCTCTCTTTTTCTCGTTCTGCCGTGTGATGAGTGCCCTCCTGATTTCTTCCGAACTTTTTCCACTCGATTCCCCTCTTATTCTTCACGGTTCTGGGACGACTCTGAGATCTTGTTCTCGTGGAAGTAAAGTTTTTTTTTTTTTTTTGATTCGGTTCTAGTTCTTGCCATTTTGCCCGGAGGAAACCTGCCTTAAAACGGCCTCCTTTTTCGTTCTCTGCTTTCTTCGGGTGAGCAGTTTCCATCACACGATCTCGCCGTGGTCTTCTTTCCGTTCTATGTTTTCCAGCAATGATTTCGTAACGCCCGCTCGTCTCGAAGTAGATTTGCGACGACGACGACGTTGCAAGGAAACCGTTCTCATGTTTGGTCGTAATGTCTGTTTCCCGTTCTATGCCTGTTCATGATTTCATTTCGTTCCATGGTTTCATCTCAAAGCAGTTCATTTTTCATGGAAAAATATGTTTTTTTCTTGCGATTTATTACTCGTGTCTTTTGATTCGGTTACACATGTCTGAAATTATTGTCCTGTGCGCTCGCAAAAAAATCCCTCTGGCGACTCCATTTCCAGGTCCAATTTTTTTCTTCGAGGGGGATCTGTTTACTTTAAGTGCAAATGGAAACGAAAATCTCGCACAAGGTCTTTTCCTTGCATGTTCCGACTGAAAAAGAGATGTTTTTATTTTGGGTGATTGTTGTTGTGTGATTTGGGGATGTGGGTTTTGGAGCTGCAAAATTCTATGGCCTATTGTCTCTTAGATGCAGTAGTTCGAATCATTTTCAGGTGATTGCAATAAACAACCAGTTCCCTGGCCCCCTCTTGAACGTGACGACTAACGAGAACGTGAGGGTGAACGTCCAAAACAACCTTGACGAGCCCCTCCTGATCACCTGGTACTTGTTATACTTCTGCCTCTGCTCTCTACATTCAAAATCACGCTAAGAACAGAAATCATTGGTGCATTTTTTTTTTCATATGCTTCATTTACCTTTTTACTGAAAGGAATTATGATCTCTGATGGTGATGGTATGGTATATGGTGTTTAATTTCTTGATAGACGATTACCGAGTCATTACTCAATTTGCAGTTTCCATATCTGTGATGGATTTATGATTGAATTATGATGCAAAATTTCCAATTTCTGTTAGCTATGTTAAGTAACTACCTTGTGAGCCTGAGTAATTTATTTGTGGGCAAAATTCATCATGCCATAAACATATGGACAGGCGCATCTCCCTTTAATTTCATTCCCTGCTTCGTACATTTTGCAACCTGATTAATTGCCTGTTCATACCAATATACTATCATTTGCTCAATCTCATGGCTGAAAAAGAATTCAACTACTCTGTTATTTTGAAGACCTTGTGGTACTAGAACTACACATTGAACTGACAAAAATGCCCTTGCTCTTGGGATTTCTCAACTATGCTTCAGAACATGACAGAAACATGAGGGTTGCTTTTGTAAAGTCCAACTTTTCAAACTGAACAAGCATTGGCGCCAATTTTATCCAACTCACGTCGCAACTGAATTGGTGTCCTCTGTTCTCGATCTTGCAATGCAGGGATGGCATCCAGATGAGGATGAACTCCTGGCAGGACGGCGTTGCCGGCACCAACTGCCCGATCCCTCCTGGCTGGAACTGGACCTACCAGTTCCAGCTCAAGGATCAGATCGGTAGCTTCTTCTACTTCCCATCCCTCGGCCTGCAGCGCGCTGCCGGCGGGTACGGCCCCGTCACCGTTAACAACCGTGCCATCGTGCCGGTTCCCTTTGACCATCCTGACGGCGACATCACTGTGTTCATTGGGGACTGGTACACCAGGAGCCACATTGTAAGGGCTTCTCCCTGGAACAAATATTAGGCAAAATAGTAAGGAGAAATCTAGTGGACTGTTTTTGGTCGAAAAGAACTGGTATCTAGTTGGAAGTATCAATATCAACAATGGACCTGCATCATCTTTTCCTTATGTATTTGTATCTTGTTTTTTTGTACTAATGTGAGTGGTCTGTCTCATGTAGGAATTGAGGAACATGCTAAATGATGGCAAGGATATCGGGGTGCCAAATGCAATTCTGATAAATGGAAAGGCCCCTTACCGATACAACACGACACTGGTTCCTGATGGCCTTCAGTATGAAATTGTTGGAGTCGAACCAGGTTAGTTATGTCATGATCACATTTTTGTTTGTAAAATTCAAATATATATGTTCCCAGCAGTTATTAGTACTAGTCAAACAGTATATAAATGATGACTGTGAATAGCTATGTTTCTTTACTTCAAATGAAAATGATATATATTTCCACTTCTTCTCAATTTGGCCTCAGCCAAAACTTCAGATTTTTCCTGTTTATCGGTTTGAATTAGAAATCAAAATGAAATAGAAAATGTCAATATCATTTACAGATCATCTTATCATTCAATCAGCTATGGATAATTCATTATTACTATCATCAGTCATGTGGAGTATAATTGTCTAACTATGTGGAACAGGTAAAACATATCGATTCCGTGTCCACAATGTCGGCATCTCAACTAGTCTCAACTTCAGGATCCAGAATCACAACATGCGTCTAGTAGAGGCTGAAGGAACCTACACTAATCAGCAGAACTTTACCAATCTTGACATCCATGTGGGACAGTCCTACTCTTTCTTGGTGACCATGGACCAAAATGCAAGCACCGACTACTACATTGTAGCAAGCCCAAGGTTCGTAAGCAATCCTCGGTGGAGTGAGGTTAACGGTGTAGCCATCCTTCAATACTCAAACTCAAAAGGTGGCGCTTCTGGCCCCCTCCCGGATCCTCCAAATGATTATTACGACAAGTACTACTCTATGAACCAGGCAAAATCTATCAGGTCAGCACATGGCATTCCAAAAGTACTGTACATTATGGTGTTTTGGTGTAGAAATACCCTTTTGAATTACATTGAATTCTGAAATTCAATCAACATATCTGATTCTAATACTGCTTTGTTTTTTTTTTTTTGCCACAATAATCTAATTAAGCTCTGTTCGCATTTTGCTTTCAGGATGAATACGAGCGCTGGTGCTGCCCGTCCAAACCCACAAGGATCATTCCACTATGCTTCAACTAACATCACACAGACCTTCGTTTTAAAGAACGAAGCGTCCATGCGCATTAACGGGAAGAGTCGAAAGACAATCAATAGCATCTCGTTTTCTCCTCCTGAGACACCCCTGAGACTTGCTGACCTATACAACCTGACTGGAGTGTACAAAACTGACTTCCCCTCAATGCCAAGTAACGCGCCAACAACAGCGAGGATAGCTTCATCTGCATTGAACGCTTCCTACAAGGGCTTCCTCGAAATCGTCTTCCAGAACAATGAAACAGATGTCCAGACCTACCATCTGGATGGTTATTCATTCTTCGTTGTTGGGTATTTGCTGAACCATCACATTGATTTCAGCCTTATTTGGCCTTGGTGTCTGATTGATCATATGACAAATACTGCCATGTTGTAATTTCAGGATGGACTATGGCGAGTGGACACCAGACAAGAGGAGTGGATATAACAAGTGGGATGCCATCTCTCGGTGCACTACTCAGGTAGTATAAACATCTTCTGGAAGAGGATGCATCCTTTTCATGCGTTGAAGTTCTGTTTCTATACTTCACATAGCTGATTATTGAACATTCTGAACAATGCAAAAATTTGGATTTTTGCAATCTCAAAACAGGTTTTTCCTGGAGGCTGGACTGCAGTCCTAGTCTCTCTGGACAACGTTGGTATATGGAATCTCCGCGCTGAAAAGCTGGATAACTGGTACAGAGGGCAGGAGGTTTATGTGAAGGTTCCTGATCCACTGGGCTACAACATCACTGAAATGGTCATGCCAGATAACGCGCTTTACTGCGGTCTTCTGAAAGATAGGCAACAGTAAGTTTCAGTTGAACGTTCCTCTCCCTTTGATAATCTGCTTGACCCTGCAACTTACATCTTTTATAGGCCACAAGCTCATCAGTCAAACAGCAAATCCTCGGCGCAAGCTGCAGCTTGGTGGAGCGCCAGGCTCCTCACCACAGCAATGCTGATCATTGCAGCTGTATTCTTCAGTTGAATTTGTTGAAGTTGTTTGTTAGTTGTCGACGTAGAGCATTGGATGTTTGCCATATAAATTCATCATAGGAAAAATTGTTAGCCTTCAACTATCTGGAGGTGATCCCTAAGTTGTTTATTTTGGAACATCCAGAAAACCTGTTTGTGCAATTGCAAGAAACTTGAAACTGGCGATGACGACTCTAACGATTTCCCCAGTGCGCACTGTTTTAAGTAAGCTCACAGTTTCCAGCTTGCATACATTATGCGGTCAAAGCTCATTAGCTTAATTAGTTTGCATAGTTGTTTTTGATATATGATATTTCAACCTGAAATTAATTTTGACATGAACCGCTTGATCATGATAACAGCTCATTGTAGGCAGAATTGTCAAACAAAGGCAGAACGTGGATAACTGAATTCATTACTCAGTTTAGCTTGATCACGATTCGAACATCAGTAGTCAGTAACGACAGTATCATAGGAAGAATAGGTCGTTATTACTGGAATACCTCGTTGCAACCAACATCCAGATAGACTAAAACACTGCTACATCTGAAAAGGTACATGTCATGAGCTTCACAAATGCAACATAGGCATCCTACAACTGTCTAGGTACAAGTTAAATCCCTGCTGAGGTGCAAATCAATGTCCATCCAGGAAGAATATCCATGTGATGTTACTCTCCCATGCAACATAGGCATCTGATGCGCCATCTGTTTTCACAATGGTGGTTAATACTTAATACTCACAGGGTCAGGCTTGCTTGCTGCATCTGAAGATATGATCAAATGTCAAGAGGAGGTAAATCGCATGTAGTCCTTTTAGTTATAATTGGCGGTACCAGTTGATTAGGCTTATCCTCTATACTATACAGCAGGTTGTTAAGTATCTACTAGCTTCCGGCAAATTGTCATCCCATCCCCAACAGGCACCTGAAATTGGTTTCAGAGAATAAAATGTCATTGGTTAATATATAGCAATAATGCAACAGTTGTGATGTTGTAACATTAGGACAAAAAGAATTGCGCAGGAAGCTCAAAGATCATCCAAACATTTTGCAAGTAAAAATAACACAAATGCAAACATATTTCAAAGGGACAGAAGAGACCATGCTGATATCTACACGCATATCCTCCAAAACTTTCTTATTGAAGTCCCTTATACTGACCGTCTTTTGGTCATCAACCTAAAAACGGAGGAACAGCCATGTGAAATCTACTGTAAAATAAACAGAATGTCAAATCACAAAGACATTCTAACTAACCAGTGGATCAGCAACCCGTCCATACCAAAGGACATTGTCCATTACAATTAAACCGCCAACTCTTACCTGAGGAAAAAAACTGTCAAAATAAATTCTATGATTACTATGCAATGAATTTATGAACCAAGTTGATGCAAGAATGTTTCTATAGACAACTAATACTATTTTCTGACTTTACAAGAAACCTGAGGAATGAAGAAAGGGAGAAAACACTGTGGGTGGGTGGCAAGCGGGGGGTGGGGTGGGGAGGATAAAGAAGATGACAGCATGAGTTTGCATAGCCCATACGATCTTACTAGCTTTAGTAGAAGCTCGAAGTACTCCTCATACATTCTCTTATCAGCATCAACAAATGCAAAGTCATAACTGAAAAGTTAAACATTCAGGTTACATAGAAATGTAAGAGGTTAAACTGTATGAACAGATTACAACTAAACATAAAAATCAGTATACCTGGAAGCTTCACCACAATCAAGCAATGATCTTAGAGAATCCACAGCTAAAGCATGTCTCACATCAATCTAAGGAATTTAACTCATTCATTAGCATAGAAATTCTATAATACAAGGATACAAATAGGTTACGTTTATACTAATCAATTATTAAAAATAAAGGAAAGCTCTAAACACCCAATATTCATCTTTAAGTGCATAAAGATAGATTATAAATAAGGAAATACTGGTCAATATCATGATGACAGATTCCTCACATGCACAAATCGTCTCCATTTCATGAACCATTGTATACCACAGAAATTAACACAATGTCAAACAAATTCAAGAATAATGATAAAACACAAAGGATAAGCTTCTTGAACTAATTTAAAAATCAGCACAGATTTAATTCAATCAAACAATAGTTACCTTGTGGGCAACACCAGCTCGCTGATAGTATTTCTTAGCAACTTCTAGACATTTTTCATCCCTTTCACAAGCAACCAAGCGACCAGAATCAGGAAGTGCGAGTGCAACAGTTAATGATGAATAACCCTGTATACAAAGATAAAAGCAGTGTGAAAACAAGGATAATGGATCTGCCACAATTGTTTCGCGTCAAATATGGGTCTGTCATATTTAAGAATTGTTTATCTATGAAACTATATAAATTTCCTAAAAAATTTGAAGCATTCATACACCATATAGAGCAAGCGGTTAGCTTATGGAGGTCCGAACATTGATATAGAATGCTCTTGTTTCATGAAGAGGCAGTGAATTATTACTGTGCAATAGTGTTTATGACAAGGAGAGAAAAGTGAGAACTCAGTAAGTTAAAGAATTTGAAATTCCACACCATAAGGATCTGAATTCACATACAGTGAAGACACCAACTTCAATGCAGCGACGTGCCCCAAGGATTTGCACAAGCATTGCTAACAGCTGGGCCTGTGCTGGAGAAACCTATGAAGACAGTGAAGCCAGATTAGACAGACAATGAACAGTTTGAGCAGTTCCTTTCAAAAAAATACACATATAATTTGGATTTCTGGAAGTATTAAATTCTTCATACTTTTACCATGCTCAATAATTATCTCAACCTGCACAATGGACTATACTATTTTGTATATAAATCCTCTGAAACAAAATGCAAAAGTCACAGCATTTTGAAGGCCATGTGAATACTAGAGTATGCTGTTTCATGGAAAATCTTAGTAGCTTTTTTAGTGTTGTTCCATACAAGCATGTTCCTGCCATGAAACTGGCATACCTAACATGGGTGTGGGTGCTTAGCAATTTCAAACCACAATGTCATAAAAAATGCAACATCCTATAACATATTTACATTTTGGGAACTTGAACTGGCATAAGCGCATAAGCACATCACATACGCCATCTATGCAATGCAGCACGAACAACACGTACAACAAAAGTGCATTACTTGAGTACGCAGAATACACATTCAGACAATGTAACAAAATGAACACGGGCGTGGAAGTTCAGCACTTGCAAATTAGGGATGCCATACTGGAGTGGAAAAAGTGGCACACCACATTCGAGTTTCTGGCACTTAGACATTGAATTCCTCGCATAAGCGAGCATAGTCCAATGAAACTGGTGTGAAGCTATACGACGCACCTGCATCTGGCTCCCTCTCATGGCCGCCGTCTCCTCACGGAGATCCCGGAGAATCTGAAATCATCAAGGTCAGGGGGCATCACATTAGTTAGTCAGAACCTAGCAGAATCCCCCCTCCCTCCCTTCTCAAAATTGCAGCAACTGTCTCGAAACGGAAACGGAGGTGCGGAAGGAGAGCGAGGACGCACGGGGTGCTCGCGGACATTGGCAAGGAGGTATTCGTAGAGCTGCGGCGTCATACCCAGCTGCTTCCGCCCGCTCCGCGCCGCCTCCACCGCCGCCGCCGTGGCTACTGAGGAGGTGGTGGAGCATAGTTGGCGCAGGCGGCATGGAGGCGCGACGCGGCGTGGAGGGGAAGTCGCAAAGGATGGTACGGAGCGAGCAGGAGCAGTGCCTAGCCGGCGAGAGGCGACCGCCGGTGAGCAAGGGAGGGGAAGCGCGGAAGCAGCTGCAGCCGCGGCGAGGCGAGGCATGGTGGTTCGAGGCCCACGCGTCAGCCACCGCGCCCGGCGCTTTTTAGTTTTCGCGGATAACGTAAAGCGCAGCCCACCCCGCGGGCCTAAGAGTGACCGAGGCAGTAAAAGGCCTGTGCGAAATTGGGCTCAGAACCGTCCATAGAGTGGGCCAGAGGAGAAAGACCTCGATTTGGATTTGCTTTTTTAGATCGCCCTATGTGTCAAAACAAATACATAGGCAAGACATTGAAAGTGGTATACTATTTAATGCGTTCTCTGGTAATAGCAACAAACAATAGATGTGGCTAATATGCTACAACAAGTGCAAATTAAAATGGTTTGAAAATAGTCTTAATAAAGGAAAATTAAAAGACATGATAGTAGCTATTCAAGAAGATTAAGGAAAAAAAGGAAAATGACTCAGCTAAACCAAGACCATTTGCACCGACAGGATCAGACACAGCCAAGAGGAAGAGTGGAGACGAGGGCAGAGGGCAGAGGGCATAACGGCAAACAAGACGGCGAGCACGTGATGTCCAATCCAGCGGAGGTCAAATTGCAGGCTTCAGAGTGTTTCTAAAAAGACTGGAGGATATTGCACCAACTTCACCATTCATGAGCCCATTCTATATGCTGAAAGTCTACGGGAGGGATCTGCAGTATAGGTGACAACTTCACCATTCATGTGCCCATTCTATATTCTATATGTACATAGTGTTTGCGAGTGCTGTGGTCTCCCGCTCTGCGTTATCAAATGAACATCCCACCTCTTTACATAGCGAAAGCAAAATGCCAAGTAGGGAACTTCCCTCCTGTTACTGTTGATACTGCAGAATTTCTTGTTCACGGGATCATTGTCAGATAGTGCTGCACTCCCTGCTGGTGAAGTCAATATATATCTAATACTTCATTATATTATTTACCAGTAATCCCCGCATGAGCAATGTCCACCTCTAAAATGATGGAATCGTGTAGTATCCCTCAATATGATTTCCCGACTTTCAATTTTGGAGATAAGCTTGGCTGCATTATGACAATCTCCACATATCCTGAGGTTCTTGAAAATCCTCAAAGTCATCCCAGGGGGGC
Organism: Oropetium thomaeum; assembly: GCA_001182835.1. Classification (NCBI taxonomy): domain Eukaryota; kingdom Viridiplantae; phylum Streptophyta; class Magnoliopsida; order Poales; family Poaceae; genus Oropetium; species Oropetium thomaeum. The sequence goes on along the minus strand of LFJQ01000087.1, from coordinate 704,601 downwards.
TGCTAACGAGGCCAAAAGCAATCGCAAGTTTCTCGCTGTGCCTCATAAGCATTTGCACCTTCAGAGTCTCCTCTACATCATGCAGTGCAAAATCAAGATCAGGAACGTAACCCATTGCCTTCATCAACTCCTCTAACTGGTCCAATTTCTTATAGATCAGATGAAGCTGAGGATGCAATCTGTCATTTGATCTGAATTCATGCCTCAGGCCTTTTATCTCTATCCAACTGTAACCAGGTGTTTTGACCACCGCATTATCCTTCATCCATCTCCTCACTCTGGAGACATCAGTCCACCTATTTGCAACAGCATAAATATTTGCCAGCTGTACATATGCACCTGCACTCTGTGGGTCTTGCTCAATCAGCTTGCCAGCAGCAAATTCAGCAAACTCCAGGTTCTTATAAATTCTACAAGCAGACAACAGGGTGCCATAGGCAGAAGGATGCGGCTCAAAGGGCATTGAGCGGATCATGTTGACAGCTCTTTCAATCAGACCTGCTCGGCACAGAAGATCAACCATACATGAGTAATGATCAACACGGGGCATGATTTTATAGACTTTCTGCATTGTCTGAAAACACTGTGTTCCAAAATCACAAAAACCGGCGTGGACACAAGCTGTCAGTACTGCCACAAAAGTAATCCAGTTAGGAGTCACTCCTTCATCCTTCAATTTTTCAAATAACTTTATAGCTTTCTCTCCTTCCCCATGCTGAGCATAGCCAGAAATCATAGCATTCCATGCAACAATATCCCTTGTATGCATCTCATTGAACAGCCTGCAAGCATCCTCCAGACTGCCACACTTGCCGTACATGCTCAAAAGTGACGTGCCCACAGTCACACTCCTACCCAGTGGCAACTTCATGCACCACTGATGAATCTGCCTCCCAAATCCGAGTGCCGACAAATTACTGCATCCAAGAAGCACGCTGCTTAATGTTGATGCGTTTGGCTGCACGTCGTTGTCCTCAACCATGGTCTTGAACACCCTCAATGCATCACCTGGACATGAATTCTTTACATACCCTGCAACAACTGCGTTCCACGAAACCAAATTCCTCACTGGCATTGCCTTGAACAAGCCCATGGCCTTCTGCACGTTACCAGCGTCCATGTACCCGGACACCATGGTAGTCCAGAGAACCGCGCCGTCTTTCTCCGGAGAATTCCTAAAACACTCCTCTGCTGCGCCCATGTCTCCAGAGCTGGCAAGAGCGGCAACCATCGCGTTCCAAGAGACGGCATTCCTCATCGGCATGGCCCCGAATACCGCCTTGGCCTCCTCCAGAGCCCCGTTCTTGGACAGCCCGGACACCATGGTGTTCCAGGACGCGACATCCCTGAAGGGCATCGCGGAGAAAAGCCTCCGTGCGCCATCGACGTCACCGTTAGCGAAGTGGCAGGACAGGAGTGTGTTGTAGGAGACGACGTCCGGTTGCGGGATCCGGTCGAACAGGTGGCGCGCATCCACAAGGCGGACGGGCGCCCTGGCGTACCCAGCGAGGAGGCAGTTGTAGGTGCCGGTAGTCTTGCGGCGCGTTGAAGAGAAAGCCGCCTCAGCGGCGGGGAGGTCACCGCGGCGGACGGCAGCCGCAATGGTCGCGGTAGTGAGGGGGCGAACAGGGGGCCTCATCGCCCTCGTCCCTCGCTCGAGCGAGGCGGAGCCGGCTCTCGCGCACTCCGCAGTGCTGCGCGCGGTTGCCTTGTTTTTCCTCCACTGAGAGCGCGCATGGGCATACATTATCCCAAACTATAATCGATAAGAATCTGAAAATGCAGAAAATTCACTCATTGCAATGGTGGTACCAGTTGAATAAAAAACAAACCACAGCTAAAAAAACATCAAATATGGGGTGTGCTTAGTGCAGTGACAGCGTGACACAAAGACAAATGATTTGTTTTGAAAAACGTTGAGTTTTGTTTGACTGCTCATTCTATATGGATTAAAAGAAATTAGAGTGGTTTTATGATGGGAGATGGATTAACATCTCCCTCAACGTACTCCAGAGTGCAGTCAAACAAGACGTGAGGGGGGGGGGGGGGGGGGGGGGGGGGAGGCGGGGCATTCACACAGTACTATCGCTATCAAAATCCTTAAGTCAGGACACAGGACCCAAAATATTACTCCAACACTGATGAACCATTGCTCCGAAATATTACCTGTGTTAAAACTCTAGCAGAAGAAACGCTTGAGACTGGTGCATTTGTAAGTTTCCAACTACACAATCAATAATATTTGAAATATCAAAATCCAACTGATACACCAATACGTCCATGCCATGCATCATTCATCATTAGAAGTTGCCTCATGGAAACAAAATAAGCCCCAGCTCAAGGGAAAAAACACTGTTGCGTGAGGCAAAAGGCACATAGACCACACTGTCGAGAGAAGTCCATTACACAGACACCAGTACCAGGACATGATAGCACTCAAAATTAAGGTTGCATTAATAAGATAATAAGAGTACTCCAAACTCAAGAGCACTCTCCAATCTACCCTATTCCGAAGAGGTTAGGTAAATAAGCCTATATAAGTGTGCTGGCTGCCTCCAAAGACACAGTTCAACTTGAGTTGACAACGCTGACAGAAAGGTGTACGTCAACTGTTACATGCACACAAAATAAGCGATCAAAACGATCACAGGATAAAAATGATCATCTTCGACGTTGTTTCTGAGCCTTCCATTGCTTCAGAACATGCTGTATTGCTTCAGTTATGCTGGCTTTTCTGTTCTCTTTGTTGTTCCAGAACTCAGACACCACGTAGCTGCCGCTAGCATTGTACTCATTGATCTCCAGCAATGCTGTAGTTACAGCCTTGTAGACCTCTGCACCAAACTGCTCCTTCAAACCTACCAGCTTCTCATCACGCTCATCAATGATTTGCTGAAACAGATTACATCTCATTAGCACTGCAGTTCTGCCATTCTACAAGATGATATGTTACTCTTAGAATGATTGATTACGCAGTAAGACTTTGGATCTCAAGCGTTATTAACCTACATTTATAGCACATGACAACAGTAGAATGAAACATTCATCATACAAAAAAAATTTAAGGCAATATAGAAGGTTATTCCCTCCTTAGAGCATACCTCTGCCGCTGAGCCTTTGATCACTATCTTGAAAGGATGCCAATTAGGGTCCTTCAGATACTCTTGCCATGTAGAGCAAAGCTCAGCTGCTTTCAGTTCAGCATCAACTCCATATCTTCGTTTGCAAGCCTCCACAAAGGGCTTTTCATCAAGTTCCCCCATCCTCTTGATCCCAATGTTGCTTCGAGGGCCCAATAAATCTACCATACCCTAGGAAAATTCACAGAAACTCAAGTCTCATGAAAAGTTTAGAAACACAGAATTTGAAATCCATATCAGCCACGGATCAGAATATTGTGTGAAGATAAACCAGGATATTGCATTACTGTAATCAGCTCTTTCTTTGCATCTTGCAGCTCGTCATTGGTCTTCCTGTCCTTGATAATGAGAGTTTGATTGAGAGTTTCCAGATCTTCCATCTCCTCAATTTTTTCTTCCAGTTCCGCAGTCAGCTCCTCAGTACGTTTCTTCACATCAACACCCTCTCCTTCCATGTGTTTCACCACCTCCAGTTTCCCTTTAAGTTGCTGTATATCCAACTCGAGCTTTTGCTTTTCGTCAAGTTGCTTTTCTAACTGCAGGATTTTCTTCAGAGCAGCCTCCTTCTCTTTCTGTTTGGAATTAACAGCCGAAATTAGAATCTAGAGCATGAGAATCGAACAAATCTGATCAGCAAGAAATGGAATGATGTGCAGTGCACACCTTTTGTTTCTCAAGAAGCCTTAGCACATTCTCATCAGCTTTCTGTTGCTCAATTCTAGCCTTGTTGATTGAATAATTCTGATCAGCATTCTGCATGGAAATAAGATCAGAGTTAGACAAGAACACAGCTAAGATCATAACAAAATTTCATGTCATCATTGGGAAGACTGTCAGTGTCAATACTAATCATAAGGGTTTGAATTGAGAGAGGAAATTTGCAATAGGTAGGAATGTCAAGTAAAGCGAGTGTATGTCATCACCTTTTTCCTCTCTTTCTCCAATTTTCTTCTTTCCATGTCAGTTTGAGCCACTAGTTCGCTTAATTGCCTCGACCTCATCTGGATGTTACTCTCTTTCTCTGCCAACTGCTTTCTCAGCTGTTCAGTCTCTTGAAAAATTCTCTGTGTATGTTCACGGGCAGCAGATTGCATATTTCGCATTTCTGTAGAGAAGACAATGTAAAATAAGACAGTAGACACATTCATTATGGTCAATACAAAGAGTTCGAAATTCATAATTCTCTGACAGGAGGGCCTTCATAAGTCAAAATCAGTGTGTACCTTCATTGTAGCGTGCGTTCAACAAATCACTTTCTTCCATTGCCCTTTCAAGACATAGATTCATCTGATTGCACTTACACTCTAATTCCTGCAAATACTTGCTTTTAGCTGTAATCTGGTGTGCCAACTTAGCAATTAGACTCTCAGTCTTGCTTGACGTCTCATCCTGCAGATCAGATACTGTTTTCAGGACACCATTTTTTGCCAAGAACAGACCAACTGGATCACCTGACTTGTAGTCATCTTCTTGTGCCAGCCATCCATACATATGCTTCCCCTTTCGATTTGAGTCCTTCCAATCCATTTTACCCAAGCGTTGTGACTTGAAATGGTTCTGGAATGCTAAGGCATTCTTGAACCCAATCCAATCCTTGGAGAAACAGACAATTCCAGTATACCCATTGGCACAGTAGACAGCATTAAACTGCAAGGGTTTGAACGCAGACAGCTGCTGCATCAGAATGGCTCCACCCCTACGTGTTTGTTCTGCTGGAACATTAGTGATGATTCCCATCCAGGGCCACACAAAAATTTCCTGATCTTTCACTGGCTTTGGAGGATTATTCAGTGCAGCAGCCTGTCGCGGTGGCAATGTACCTGCTGCATCAGCATGGGCCTCTTTGAGAAGCTTGGCAAGGGCCTGATGGTTTGCCTTCACCTTTGCAGCACGGTTCGATGCACCCACTCCAACAGCATGCTGAAGTAGTTCATTGTAACAGTAGTCCTGCTTCTTCTTCCCGGGACAGAATGGGCATCTGAACCTGTCAGTGCCCAACCTCGCCACGAGTTTTCCGGATTTCAGATTCGAGTACGACTTCTCAACATAGTCGTCAATATCTGTATCACTAAGGTCTGAGGATTCATCTGAACTGCAATGCATAGCAGGCATAAAAGAAACAAAGATATACAGGTGAGGTGAGACATCCAAGGAACACAAGATAAGAGAGCAAAAATGCAAGGGACATTTTCTAAGGTAAAGACAGGTAAACAAGTGGTGCATGTACACAATGTTGAGACCAATCCTAAAGCAGCATATGGATGATAGTCGATAGATAGGCCAATACTCAAAGAGGCATGTCAGATTTGAAACATGTAAATTTCCATTGACAATATATGACAGGGCACTGAATGCAATAATTTAGTCTTGAACCACTCCACAGGAGAGAAATCAAAAACAAAACTACGCTCACGACATGGCCCTGAACCAACTCAACTACATTGCTCACGTCTTTGTTAGCGAACAGAAAAAAAAATAGGATGAAATAGTCACCGTGAAGCCGGTTTAATGGGTTCGAGGGACGGTTTCGCGGGACGTGGTACGACATTGGACAAAAATAAGTTCGAAAGGGGTGTACCTCTGTAGGACGAATTTATAGGGCTCGTTACGCGACTCGGAAGATTTGGGTTTGCTGAACCCGGTTGGAAGAGCTGAGTGACGTACCACTTTGGTTCAGGACTTTGAGAATTTTGAAAAGTTTCCTAGTACACTGATACAAATATTTGCTGATAAATGGTGTAAGCTGTAGGATCCACACGGAAAGCATTCCATCCAAGCCAAGCGCAGATGCAGACCGTAGATGACAACACCCTTCTCCAGTTTACTCCACGCAGCGAGCTGCTACCGCTCACCCGCACCCCCTACCTGCCCCACCCGACCAAATCCTCTCCACCCCGTACTCGAATCTGCCATCGGGGACGGGGTCGGTGAACCATCCCGAATCGGGATGACGACCCCGAATCCGAATTGGGGATGACGATTCCGGTTCAGTGTTCGTGGCACCAAACCCGAATCTGGTGACTATTTTGAAACACTGCATAGTCAGAGCAGGATAACATTCCAACGGCATGTTTACGCATAGTACTAGCTCTTAAAGAAACATTTAAATTCACATCTGCAGCAGATCATACAGCAGGCAATAGATCATCTAATTGAATTACTTCATACCAGCTTCCGAACCAACTCAACTATTCTGTGTTCAACTAATTAGAAAATAGCACACATAAGAGGATTAGACACCACCTAATAACAACAGAGTGAAATTCAAGATTCTTTCATGGCATCTCGTTACAGAGACCAGTATGTGTTCCAAGAATGTGACATTGCATTTTGAACTACTTTATACAGGGGAAGTGCTATGGTAACAGAACCCGCCTTCAATCAACTCAACTGCCGCGTTTTTACCTTGCTAGGAACGAGAAAACACAACAGGGATCACAAATGGCGCAGTTAGCACAGCTATGCCTCCGGTGTCGTCCCCTAGTCCTACTGTGGTTTGTTTACGGAAATCACTAACCGGTCAAGACTCAAGACACAGCACGCATACAAACACGCGGAAATATCATCACCACGAGTACGGCGTACCTTGTCGTCGGCACCAAAACGCGCTCTAAGACAATTGCGCAAGCACCTTGTGCGCTCGAAGCAGGAGCACGATGGCCCCACCGAGCACAAGGAACCCTCGACATGGGCGTCACAGAACGAGATATCCGCGGGGGGGGGGGGTGTGGGGGGGGGGGGGTGTGGGGGGGGGGGGGGGCGGCGGTGAGCTCTCTACCCCAAGCCGCCGCCAGCGCCGGACGCGGCGGCGAAACGAAGCCGCGTGAAGAGGTGGAAACGGAAAAGGGAGATGGGCAGAAACTGAAGGAGAGGGACTGGGCCGGGGATTGATTGATCGGTAGCTCAAAATGGTTTTTTTTGGCCCGGTTTTCCTCAATGGTAGATGGCAGTCAAATTATGCTGAACTCAAAAAAAAAAAAGAAGATATGCTGAAACAAAAAGAAAAGCAAAAAAAAATCCTGATAGCACTATGCTAATGATGAAAAAAAAAAGAAACAAGTAGTACAACATCTGTGTTACTAGATTGTGATGACAAGATGCGAAAACAGGTTCCTCTATGAATTAAAAGATGCAGCAACAACAACACCACGCAAAGATTCAAGTCAATACAGACCAGCAAGCATCGCACAACTAAACAGAGAGATGCAACGGGTGTGGTCAGTAGTAGACAAGGGGGTTATGCACGTACGCCATGGATCTAGGCGGAGGAGGAGGACGGCGAACTCTTCTGCAAGGATACGGCCTACGGGACGATCGTCCGCAGCAGGCTACCACCTGTTTCCTGCAGAACACAAAGAACTGGAGCGATTGAAAACCCTCATCTTCTCTTCCATTAAGAAATGAGTAAAGACGCCAACCAACCAGCCAACAGGCAGGGGGGGAGGGGGGAAGTTTATCGGAAAAAAGTAAAAACAGGCAGGGGGGGGGGGGGGGGGGGGGGGGTGAAGAGGACAAAAAGGAAGGGGATTCAGAAGAGACACAAAGAGGAAAGTAAGAACGAAAAGAACAAGGGGAAGCCCTCAAGGCTCCTCCTCCAGGCCAAGGCAGCACATTTAATTACTGCCTGTTTTTATCGCTGCTGTCACGCAGTAGAGCAGAGCGCCAGCACACGGTTGGTGCTTGCTTGGCTTCATCCGATCGCTGGCCATGGTCATGGCCAGCGACCGATCTGCCTGTCGTCCGTGCCACGCCACGCGCGAGCAATCGACCCATCGAATCGAGCTGAGGCGTGGCTGGCTATTAGATGGATCACGCGTTCGCGACCACCGCAACGAGGCCATTAACGAAACCCAAAAAGAAACAACCGCGGGCGGGGAGATGAACACGAACGAGCACGAAGAGAATGATGGGACGGCAAAAAAATCGAAACTGAAGATATGGACGACGCCGAAACGCAAATAAGCGAACAAACAAAAAAAGAGCAGGGGAGGAAGGAGGGAGGAGGAGAACGCACGCATGCGGCGCGGGAGTCAAGTCATCCATGGAGCAAACTTGCGAGCAACACCACGGGAACCACCCAGACCCAAGAAACGGGAGCGAAAAGAATATCTTTCGATCGGCAGGGCGAGAGAACCAGCCGGCTTCAACACACGGGCACGGCCGAAGAATGAAAGCAGAGCGAAAAGGGAGAAGAAACCAAAAAAAGATAGATGAAGATGAAGACAAACAACAAGCAACCGAACGAGAAGGGGTTTTGTTTTCCCTCGCCATGGAAATGGAGGAAAGGAAGGCCCGTAGGAGCAGGGGATCAAACTCGCACTCGCACTCACCAGGCGGATGAATCGATGGATCCTGCTGCAAGCGCTCCTCCTCCCTATTCCTCTTGGGCTGCGTTGGGGTTTTCTCCTCCTCCCCTCCTGGTGGAGTGGACTGGAGTGGAGGTGGCTTCCTCTCCGTCCTTTTGCTGCTGCGCTTTATAGGCAAAAGGAGGGGAAGAGCCTGTCCCTGCTCTGCCACTCTCTGACGGACCGGCCGACCAATCGGCGGAACAACCACTCCCTCTCTCACGAACACACCGAGAGAGAGCCAAGCCAACAGCCCACTACGGCCTAACTAGTCGTGGGCAGGCCGACGGATCCTTGGGATCGACGGCAGCAGCGACGGACGCGTGGGCCCGGGCGGAGGAGGCGAAGTGAACTGGACGGACGGACGGCCGGGGTGGCCGGCGCATGTGGCGGTGCACAGGCTGCAGCAGTCTGTGCTGTGCTGTCAGGACACGATCGATCGATCGGTCGGTCGGTCGCTCGGTCATCACAGCGGGCAAGGAGAGGAGGAGGAGCTTGCACGAGAATGGAGACGCCTTGCCGTGTTTTCGCAAGAGGGGGACGCTCTGCACGGTTGCCGTTTCCGGCAGCGACGCTCACATGCGTGGTGCCCGTGTTCGACCCGGCCCGCCAGCGGTTGTGCCAAGACCTTCAGTCCAGACACTAATGCGGCGTCGTCGATGCTCGACGGACGGCGGCAGATTGGATGGTGCCGGATGAGCTCGCTCGTACGTACGTACTCGTGGTCGTGACGCGCCGAGAGGCAGCTAGCGAGACGACAACTGTACTGTACGCATACCTGCTAGTAGCAGTAGGACTGCAGCAGGAGGAGGTCAGGCGTGTCTTGTTCCGTCTTTGAGAGGGGTCGCACACGCAGACGGAGCGTCCAAAAGTACGCCGGAGACGAAGCTCAATTCAGTACGTAGTACTACTACAGTAGTATTTGCTTTTGACCGACCAGGCACAGGCAGCCGGCGGCAAGCGTCGTGTTGGGTTTGCTTGCCTCCGACTCCGATCCCTCACGCGCCCCGCGTGTGTGTCGCCACCTGTACTGTGGCAGCCACGGCCTTGAAAATCCAAGAGCTAACAAATGGAGTGTAGAAGCGTGCATTACGAGTCAGGGTAATAGAATAGCTATAAAATTTTGTTACCTGTCGTATGTTAAGCGCCCATGGCCTAATGGATAAGGCGTCTGACTTCTAATCAGGCGATTGTGGGTTCGAGTCCCACTGGGCGTGCGTAACTTTTTATTATTATTATTTTAATTTTTTTTAGCGAGAGCTTCTTTTATTGTTTCAACTCCTCCCCTGTAACTGATCGTTTTCCCTCGCTCTTTTCAAAACAACCGGGTAGACCGAAAAGCACTCAGCTGCCAGCTTGTTTTGTCTAAAAACGGCATTCTGTTCGTGTCCTCTTCGTCCATCAGTGAAGTAGATTTAGTGAGTTTCGGTATCGGCAATTGCGTTGCGTGTACAGCGAGCCGTCCAAACCACCGTGCAGCAACAGGCAGGCCGATTGCGATAGAGAGAGACAGACGGTTGTTAGTAGAATAAAGCAAACGGCAACTCCCTTTTTACAGGTTCGCCGCGGTGCGGGATAAAGCTTAGTGATGTACTGACGTGTGACGAGACCCTGCAATTATCAGATACTCCATAACTAAAGCGGCTCACCATGAGAAAAAAAAAAGAAAAGGAAAAGTAGTATGCGAAAATCTACAGAGAAAATGCCAGCGTCTCTACAGCGCCGTAACAAAAAAGGGTTATTATTAACCACAGCCCCACATTCATAATGAAGTAAAAGTACATCCTGTTGGAATACAAAATCGTTGACTGCAACTGCAACTGCAACGACGTGTTCTCATCTGCTGGATTTTAGGCCGGATGATGTCCTTGGTTCAAAAGCCGTTAGATACTTGCGTTTGTTCCCGGCGCTTGAAGGTTGCTGCTGATCATGATCGAGGTTGAAGACGGCGTCCAAGGCCTGGAAACACCATATATATGATCAGATCAGTTGAATATGTCATTATTTCAGCGGTAACATTTGCCTAAATATGCACAAGAAAAAAATGTTTATAGATGCATTTGGAATTCAGCTTCATCGGTGAAGAAATAGTGCAGTTCACCAGCGTTACACTGAACAGCATTGCTTAGGGGGATAAAAAGGCATGCAGACTACTGCATGCCAGAAAATGGATGTTATAAAAGCACAAGGATATAAAACGAAGGCATGCAAACAGCAGGTTACGTATTGGAGCTAAGGAGCATGGGTTTGCGTAAGAAGCAGAAGATCCATAGCTGAACATGGGTGGGCGCCAATGCAGAAACATATGGAGATGAAATAATGATCTTCTGCAGATATTAATAAAAATGAGCAAGGAACAGTAAGAACCTGAATCATTGGCTTTACTAGCAGCGATATCTCGTACCTTAAGTTAGACTGTGCTGATTCCTTTATATTCTGTACATCAGAAAGCACATAGATTATACACCATTTTCCAAGTGACTATAAGTTTGTCATCAGTATCTAAATGATCGCCCCAATGTGTGAGTGAGCATGAGGAACAAAAGGAGGACAAATGTGTTGATAAAGAATTACCTGCAATTTTTGATATACCTGCGTCATTGCATTCTTTATTCTTTGCAACTGCAAAGCAAGTAAACAAGGAACTAAGCAATCCCTCAAAAAAAAAAAAGAAGGAACTAAGTAAGAACTAAATCACTGCACAACTGCCTCCATTAAAGGTTCTTCCCCACTTCAATATATCGTCTCCTCTTCCACCTCCTATTCCTACTTTTACCCATCCTCTTGTCTCATTACTACCCCTCTATGCCACATGGTCTAGCAGCACCTTTTTTTTTTTTTTTTGGGCAAGGAACACCTAATTGGGCTTTGATGGTAGGGGGCTCCATACCAACTGATTCACGCATAGGGTCTTATTGCCGTAACTAGAATGGGAACTAAACCAATCAGGACAGTAACTTGCAGTAATCTTTTTTTTTTTTGAGGGTTAACTTGCAGTGATCTTGTGAAAAATATGTTGAATAGCAAAATATGAAAGTGTTAGATTGTTAGTAATGATTTCCTTACAAAATAAATGTCATATACAATTGGACTACATTATTACATAGAACATGTTATAGCCAGGTGAGAAATAACTTGGTCAGCGTCTAACCAACATGAGTGCGGATTTTATATCCAGGGATTCCTTTCACCCTTGCTAACAACAACAACAAAGCCTTTTCTACCTGTCACCCTTGGAAGATATAAAATTCTTCAAGGGACTAAAATTTCACCAGAAACTAAGAATGATACTGATTTCCACCAATCACCCACAAAAAGGTGTGCAGATAAAGATGAAAATACAAAACCTTGAGGGTTGCACTTGTTGTAGGATATGCTAACCAAAAATGTTGCAGCAATTCCTGGATGACTAACCAATTCTGAAAGGAGAGTTTATAATGCTATCAAATTGCATTTCCAAATTCATTTGATATGGAAAGTAAATAGTGGTGGTGAGATTTTAGGATGACACCAAAGAAAAGGTACCTTGAAATGAAACGTGAAAGACCCAAATTAAAAGAAAATCTGGGGGAGTTTGAAAGTATAGCAAATCAACATAAATAGTAAATCAATAGGTACATAATCTTACATCCATAAGCTCATCCGCTGTTTGGCACGGTAGCTGACCAAGGAGATTCTCATGAGGATTCCTAGGATTGCATCTTCTTGAACGTGACGTCGCTTGATTCAATTCATTAAGAACCTAGGTGCAGAGCATTGAGGTAGTTAGGTTTCCTGGTCATGCAATTTAATATGTTAAAGCATAGAGAGCGCATAGTAGCATGATACAGCATCGTGCAAAATACGCAGAAGTAATGATAAGTTCAACATAGTAGTAACATTTAAAAGAGATCAAGCCAAAAAAAATATAAAGCAAACTAATTCATAGGATCAATTGGATCATATGAATTTTAAGCAGTGCACTATTTAGCTGCTTCCTCGTTAGCTAACTAATTTTCTAGTGATCATGGAATGACACAGATGATGCCACACTAGAAGTTTATTAGATGATATTGGATCATATGAATTTTAAGCAGTGCACTATTTAGCTGCTTCCTCGTTAGCTAACTAATTTTCTAGTGATCATGGAATGACACAGATGATGCCACACTAGAAGTTTATTAGTTGCAGGATTGTCAAAAAAATAATTATAATAAGTTTGTGAAGAGTAACCCCGAAGCTGAATTATGGACCCAGATGAGAACACCTGATAAGTTTAGGGACCCTCCCTGCATTTCACTCAATTGAACTGTCCACTACTCCAGTATTTCACTTTGCATTGAAACAGAGGTTGATCTTTCAGGGTGAAAAGTCTAGGGCCCATAAAAATAAACCACAATAAATCTATAATTGTTTTTCCCCAGAAACTATTTTACCTGCAGAGCCACATTTGAATGAACCATACGGTAGTTGAGCTTATTAAGTTCTACAGAAGATTCTTGATCTATCAAATGATGGAATGCATCATCAGTGCTGAGACTGCAATTTTGGGCTTTGTTGACATCATTGCTGTCACACAGAGATCTGATAGCATTTGCTTGTTGAGATTGAGAATTAAAATATTCTCGAGGATCCTATTTACAAAAAGAATAATTAGATAAAAAAAATTGTGGAATGCTCGGCTTTGCTTGATACATCTACTACTATAATAAGAATGAGAACAAACCTTACTTTAATCATAAGTGGTGAATACGGGAGGCTTTGTGGAACTTGCAGATCTTCTATCTCAGTCATGCAGGCCATCTTTACCAATCTCTCATGATCATCAGTAACTGAACTATATGATTCTGCAGTTAATCATTAGCATCACGCCATACAGATACAACAAGATAATAAACTGTGCTATAATTTCTATTTCTAACCTCTTCTGGACCTCGCAAGAGCTTCAGCTACATTCTTTGCATCAACAAATTCTGTATCTGCAAAGCACAATTAAATTCTTTTGATGGCATTATTATCTGATCACTGATAACTTTCTTTTTTTTACAGAAAACTGAAGGAGATCCTTCTGCAAACATTATGACATGCATCCAAATATTTTTACCTGAAGAACAACAACAGCATGCCAATCATATCCAAAGCAATATCATGATGGTTTTCTGTGCTAATAGGTCCAAATGTTTTACCTGAAGATCTCCCTTCGAGAACAACAGCAGCGTGCCGATTCAGATCCTGAGATAGCGTTCTCCAGGCGAATTCACTATCACCCTGAAGATCCTAGGTGTCCAAAAGAATAAGGTAACACTTCCAGCGACTAGGTTCCAAAATCAAAATAGCAAACAACTTGATCAACCACGTTGGTGAACATAAAAACAAAGCCATCGCAAAAGGAATATAAACACACCAGAACACGGATGTAATCATCTCCTGCATCTGCAACCATGTCCAACGTTGGATCGACTTGTTTTATCTGCAGTGTATCACAAAAAAAGTACTCTAAGAAATATTGGCAAGGCACAGGAAAACATACCAGTTCTACATCAATAGATTGCTAGAATTTACCTTAAATTTTGCCTCCCTGGCTAGTATATCATCATTCTTAAGGAAAACAGCTAATGCTTCATCTTCAGCAGCTTCAACTTCTGCTGCTGCAATATTCTTTGTCTGAATAAGATATTCAGCTCTGCGGTATTTCGACCAAAAATCTTTTTCTGACATCTGTTCACGGAGAATAAATTGAATGAAGGCAAAGATAGAACACAGACAAAACAAAACAAGAGAGAGGATAAATTGACAATTGCAATCTAATAAGGAAGTTCTTGTTTGTCCACTTAACATTTGCCTCATCTGTTCCTCCTCATATAAGTTTGCTGTGCCTATTTTCATAGGCTGGGAACACCTGGTGCAAGAGATACGGGAAATGCACAGAAAGGGTGACAAAATAATACTCCCTCTGTCCCAAATTACTTGTCTTTCTAGGATCCAACAGTTTTCCCAATTTACTTGTCATTCTTGCTTCCCAATACAACACTAACTCCAAAAATTCTTACCATTCCTCTCTCTCGTTTAATGTGTGGGCTCAAGCACAGGGAAAAAAATAAAAGATGGCGTCCGTGACCCATGGAACCAGTCCGGACTCCTCCCAAGTCCCATCCACTCGTTCCCCCTCTCTCCCCCTCTCTCTTCCATCCCTGCCGCGCTCCAGTGACACAGCTGCTCTGAACAGCACATCAGTACTTTCTTTTTTCCTCCGGTTGGCTTGCCTTGGTTGTTGTGCTTTGCTCTAGAAAGATAAATAATATGGGACAGAGTTTCTCACAAAAGTTATGGTATTATTTACTGCCTTACCGGCATATGCAAAATTAACATGATACTTGCTTTGACAGAGCAACAAAAAATTCATAAGGGGGTGAATCAATCGAGTCTAAATAGTTTGGGGCTGTAAATTGAGACGAGATTTTGTTTGGAAGATTAAGTGGAAAAACTGAATAGTTGGAACGTGGGAGCGGTAAACAAGGCCCCTTACAAGTTATTTAAGACGGAATGTTTCTAAAGCATATGCTTAGACAATAAATTAGTAGTATAAATGGGAAGACCTTACCTTTTTGGGAACCAAATCCAAAAATAACCTACAAACATTAGGTTTTTCTGAAAAAATCTGCAAATCATCAAAGGATGTATGGCATTAGGAAATCAAAAAAAGTATTTTTTTCTAAAAAAAAAAACACAGCACTGGTTCAAGCTAGAATCAGGATGGGATTGCAATTTATGTCGAAGAAGGCTTGTAAGAAAGTAGGCTTTTCAGCAGTTCTGTTCAACTGATAGTTTAATATAGGCTAAGACTATGGTTTCATTAAAAGAGGAATAGCTCAATGAGGGCCCATGCCAACCTGCATCACACAGATCACGCAGAAGAGCAGTGTATCTTTGTACTGAAATAAGAAGGGGCAGAGTACAAACAGTTCCACACCTCAAACAAGAGGCTTATAGCTAGTTCATCATTGAGATTCTTTAAGCAGCATATATGTTTGGAATATCGAGCATGAACATGCAAAAAAATGCTCTTTCAACAAATAAACAGCAGAAAGAAGGAAAGGACAGTACCTGATGGATCATCTCTGTAGTTATAACAACCTTGTTTGTCTGAAATGCACAAAATTAGGAACCAGTAAACTGACTGCCATCGAATCATCAAGTCAACCTCTAGTCTAGGGACATAAGGTAACAAAAGGCACATCATCTGACATGCGTGATCTCACATAAATATGGTCCACAACTCCAGAATTTCTGCAACTTACACAATCATGATCTCGTCTAACATCAGGCATGGCATTTTTTAAGCCTTGCATTTGCTTTGATGTTTTTTTCACCTCATCATCAAGTAAATGCTGTACAAGGTCATCAATAAGTAACATTCCAGTCAAGAAAGTTGACAATATTGAAATAAAATTTTTGTTGAACAGGTATGCATATAGAGTTTACGAATGGAAGTACCTTTCTTGTCAACCAAAATTCAAATTCTTCCAGAATATTCCCAAGAACAAAATGTTTATGCAATTTCCTCAGCTCACTGAAAATAGAAATAGCATTTAAAAAAAGTAAACATACAAAAATAAGTAAATAAGTGACTTTGCCCATTTACATGTTTCTCGGCATTATTTTCTCAAACACAAAATATGGCCATGTAAAATTCATCCACAAAGAAATATTTCATATTGAAAAAAAGGGAACATCAGCTTTCGTTCCTGAAGTGAAAAAAATCACTAAAGATGGATAAAATGACTAGAAGTCGATGGTGAAATAGCAGCAAAGCATAAACAGTATCAGAGTTATGTAAAAGACATTTTTGATTCATAAAATTTCCAAAGAAGATTATTAACTAATAACAGGCAATGTTAAATACTACAAATAATTAAGAAAACCTAAGAAACTCATATTTTGCATGAACAAAATTTGAATCTACATATGCAAGTTCAAGGAACTTTTCAGGATTAAAAAAAGAACTTTAAATTTGGCCCATGTAGCATTGAATCATCGTTGTTAACTGTGCACTGCTGTTTATTTGAAATATACTGTGTGCTGCTGTTATCAACAGAAAATGGACCAAGTATTCCAAGAAATTATGTCACCTATCTTCTAGCAGCAAATTCATCCGCTGCCCCAATTCCTCATCACTGAGTTGTTCTGGACCAGCTGAAGCAACCGTTTCTTCAAGAGACACATTTGGTATAAGGAGGGCCGCCTCTTTATGTCTGTCTAAGACCCTGGCTGAAAGGTGGATGTCATAAGTTATACAAGAACTGTCTTGGGTAACATCAAATAAGAATCCTCGAGTAACATATCAAATATCGGCATATCAAATAAGACTTATTAAGATTTTAGTTACTTCCTAACCATGGTTCTGATCAATTGGGTAGATATTTTGAAACTAGTTATGTAACAGAACCCTAATACGTAGTAACTAGGTCTGACAGTAAAAGAAGTAGCTCATGGATCAATTTATGATGTGCAATATCAGTCCTCTGGTACCTAAAATGTACGCTGTACTTAGCAAATTGCGCTTCTTTTCATAACAAATCTTCTGATAAAATATCAGTTATAGCAGGCACCATTCACCAACTCAAAATTAAATTACCTACAAATTCCCGACAATCTTCACGGTTTGCAACATTGTCAAACTCAAAAGTGTAACATCCACCCTGAGAAAAAACAGTATGCATAGCACATATCACCAACCACAATAAAAAAATATAACATATGCCTATAAATTATTAACCTCATCTTTAAAAAGCTTTAATATTGCTGGTGGTGGTGCTGGTTTGCTAGCATCTATTACGTTACGCTTTTGATCTGCAGCACAAGGAAAGAAGATATGGAGAATTACAATCAAGTATGAACTCAAACCGACTGTTCCACAACGCTTGAGATACTTTAAATCATGTTTCGCACGAAAATGTTCAGAAAAATATGGACATCATTAAAACAGACATGTGAAATGATCATGAAAAAAAATAGTATAAGAATGTGAGTATAGTTTGGTTTCTGTTTGCTAAATTCAAACGAAAAACAGCAGCACTTCGACCATCTGACCTTCCAACGCTATTCGTAAAAACATCAGAATTTGGGGAAAGGGAACATACTTTTGATCTTCAATAAATCAATGTTAAGCGTCATCACAGACTTTGGATCATGGGGGATGAAACTTAGCTTATCCTCATTCTGCAATTAAAAGGGCAAATAACAAATTCACATTTTAACCCAACGAGGTGTTGCTGCGGATGTGAACTGAGCAGTCGCAAATGACCTCGTATCTTAATAAAAATATGTACAATAAAAATCCATGACTACACACAAAAGACAGAACAACCTAGCCAACGACTTTAGATTGAAGCACAAATCAGCACAAGTGACACACAGTCCTGCCGCTTGGTTCAACCCCTAATTAGCATTTTTAGTCCGTAGTTGAAATAGCAGAGCGCGCTCATCAATTCCTCCTACCCAATCGCGGGGTGTCTCAATGTGCTCATCCTTGTGTCCCAGAGAGATTCTGAGTTCGATTACCCGCCTCCCCGCCCACCCAGAACCCCATCAAAAGCCTTCCCGCCTCATGCTGCGGAGCGCCCGCTTCCGACATGTCCCAACGACCAGAACAAGTGCACGCCCGGAGGAACAGCATGAGGGGAGGACGGCGCGCACCATGCGGAGGACTCCCGGGGTACCGGTGCCCTTGGTCGTGGCCCTGTATGTTGCGCCGATGGTCAGGCACCCTATGGGCTCCGCGGTTGGTTGCAGGTCCATCGCCGGATCGTCCTCTTCTCTCGCTCGGTCGCCGGCCTCGCCGCAGCGAGCGTCGGAGCCGGACAGCCGGTGCGGCGGAGTGGAAGGAAGGAAGCCAGCCCGTGCGAGCACAAGCCGCACGCACCTCCGCGTGATGGGCAAGAAGAAGAAGAATGGAACTTCTCGTCCAGGGAAACAGGCCGCGGGCCCGTGACCCAGTTTGGGCTGGCCCATTTACTGAGAGCACAGAAGTGGTGGGTCCACTTACAGACACTTTGCCTCCTCACTCCGGCTGCGCTTCCCTCCTCCGTCGCCTTCCTTGTCGCATCAGAAGGACGCCATTTTGATCGATCGAGGTCGGAGAGGATGAAGAAGGAGGAGCTGGACTACGTGCTTGTACCTCTGGGCCTTGCGGTTATGGTGGGGTACCACGCGTGGCTGCTCCTCCGCGTCCGCCGGCGGCCGGCGACCACCGTCATCGGCGTCAACGCCATCAACCGGCGAATCTGGGTCCGGCACGTCATGGAGGTGCGTGCGCGCGGCATTAACCTTTCTTCAATCTACTAGTTTTTCGTTCTCTCATTGTTCATGGAGGTGCGTCTCTTGTTGTCCTACAAATAATCGGATCACGTACGCTTGATGAACCAGAACTTGATCTTGACCGACGACCTGTGCGCCTCTTGCTATTGATTTTCCATATGGTCAGATAGTGAAATGTCGAGGACTATCTAAGAACTGGAGTAGATGGAGCAGAAATGACAGCAGTCATGGTTATTCAATTTTTCTCTGAATAACGCACGTTTGCGAGCAGGACCCGTCCGGCAAGCACGCGGTGCTGGCAGTGCAGACGATCCGCAACAACATCATGGCGTCGACTCTGCTGGCTTCGACGGCCATCACGCTCAGCTCCCTCATCGCGGTTCTCATGTCCAGCGGCGGTGGCGGCTCCACCGCCTCCGACCTCCTCCCTGGCGCGCCGCTGGTTGTGGGCGCGACGGGCGCGCGGGCACTGTCCGCCAAGTTCTTCGCCATCCTCGTCTGCTTCCTCGTCGCGTTCCTCCTCAACGTGCAGTCCATCCGGTACTACAGCCACGCCAGCGTGATCGTCAACGTGCCCGCCGCCCGCGGGCACCGCCGCGCCGTCGGATACGTCACCGACATGCTCAACCGTGGCAGCTACTTCTGGTCGCTCGGCGCGCGGGCGTTCTACTTCTCCTGCCCCGTCTTCCTTTGGCTATTCGGGCCCATCCCCATGCTCGTCGCGTGCGTCGCCATGGTGTGCGCGCTCTACTTCCTCGACCTGTGCAAGGACTGGGAGCAAGACGAGGCAGACGACGAGCCAAGCTGTACCGGTGGTGATGAGATGTCTGGACGCGGGGAAAACGGAGAGCGCCTGGTATAGAGCTGACATTTTCGCTCTCTGCACAGATTAAAAAAAAAAGAACAGGAGATTTGTCAAACATTAGGATTATATAGTAGCGGTAGATCATAGTCATAGACATAGTTAACCACCAGATTCAGTGACAATAAGGAAACGTTTCTTTTCATTTCATCGGTTTTCCAAGTAAAAAAAATATTAAGACCTCCTCTGAAAAACAAGAATCTCATAGAAATTAATTCATTTTCACAGAAAAAAGGGGAAATTCCCGTGTTCCCGATAGGGCCTAAATGTTCTTACCTAGTGATATAGCGACAAGTGCAGATTGGATAGGTAATGTGTAAATTCGAAGTGTACATGAAAACATATCCGAGATGGCCATACGAAGCTAGTCTAATCCAATTTTAATTAGGAGGACCTAAAAATCCTATTAGCAATAATTTTCTCCCACCATCCAACGATTCCTGTTAAAATGGATATAAAAACACTTTTGATGGGAATGCGATCCTATCAGTAGGTCACAACTAACAACAACATTGTTTCTCCTGTCAGAAAAAAGCATTGGGGCATCCTTCGTTCCCTATTTGTAGCTGCAAATGAGGGGAGTTTTAGAGAGAACTAAAACAATGTAGGTGATGTTAGAGCCCTTTTTGAGATAATCCCCAATTATTTGATTTTGTTTTTTAGATGCTGTAAGATTAATTATATTATCAAATGCAACAAAATAAAGTACGGGAACATTATCTAATATTGAATATTTTACTTTTGCAGTACTAAACCTAAATACACAATAGTTCACACGTTTTACAAAACATGATTAAAGTCTGAGGCTTATTAAAGTTTGAAATTTGATTTTCTTTTTCCTGCTTCCTACTCCTGCCAAGATTGCGACACTACTCTACTCTACTTTTTGCTTACGGGCCGCCGACACATTGATTCAACGGCCCAGCAGAAATCAGTTTTCTCGTGGGCTAGCACACGTCAGATGACGACCGGTGCGGCTGGCCGCCGGAGAGCAGTACTTGCCCACGCCCCCGCGCCGGTTCCCCGTTCTCCCGGTCCGGCCCTCCGCCACCGCACCAGTCCGGCGGCGGCACCAGTCGTCCACTACCTCCCGCGCACTCCTGCTCCGCCGCAAGAGCAACGGTGACCCGGTGTCCGTTTCGATGCCATCTAAGCTACTGCGAACAAGCCCTATGGAGGTGGGAAAGGAAGCGAAAAGAGGAGATGAAGGGAGGGAGACATAAGCAAAGGTGACCTTGTGAGTCTCGCCTTCACGACGCTTTGGTGGTTAGCTTATTTGTACGAGATTTCTTCGGGGAGATGGGCTTTTTTTTTCAATGGAGTGACGAACTCGACTAGTGTGAATTTGGACGTCTTACCCTTGGTAGAAATCGTCACCATCTCAATATGCAAGAAATCAAATCTGACTTGGAAAATTGTTGATTATTGTCAAGAACCTGTATGGGAAAGTAGGTTCCGAAAAAATACTTTTATTGACAAATTATGCTCAGATAGTACGCTGTGAACTTAAAAAAGGTATCAACTATTCTTATAGTTAATTTGGAAGCCAAAAACTTATTGTTCACAAGGATAAGTGCAACCTATCTTTAAACACATCTCAAGTGGCATCAAATGCTTGGCAATGACAAATTGTTGCTGCATCTGGAGTAGTTTTTTTTTTCCTCCTCGTGGAATATGCATCATCAATATATGACGTGATAGCTACGTCATTAAAATTTATCTACTGACAGAAAATGTATTTTAAACAATACTAAGCACCTGAAGCTGTTCTTGCTAAATGCCTTCCACTACAGCTGAACTTGCTCAGATAACAGTGAATCTGTGTTGCTGCTTTGCAAGTGGAACAACCTTGAGTAAACACCATCATCCGCAGATATTAATGTTTGGTGATTACCAAATTCGACCACTTTCCCTTTATCCATGACAACAATCATGTCTGCGTTGATGACTGTGGACAGTCTATGTGCAACTGTGATGCTTGTAATCCTACTTGATCCCTCACCTTTGTTCTTCCACTCCTTGGCTCCTAAAGAACTCATAACGACCTGCTCAGACTCACCATCAAGTGCACTAGTTGCTTCATCAAGAAGCAGAATGACTGGCCTCTTTAGTAGAGTTCTTGCAATAGCAATCCGCTGTTTCTGCCCTCCAGAAAGCTGGCTTCCCTTCTCCCCAACAAGTGTATCATAACCTTTTGGCAGTCCACTGACGAACTCATGGATATTTGCCTCCACTGCTGCCTGGATGATTTCAGTTTCTGAAGTGCCTTCACTTCCGTAACTGATATTATCTCTAATGGATGTATTGAACAGGATTGGTTCTTGTTGAACGAGTCCAATCTGCTTCCTGAGCCATCTGAGGTTGTAGTCCCTTATGTTTTTGTTGTCAATTAGCACTGTACCTCTGTAAGGATCGTAGAACCTCAGTATTAGAGCCAGGACGGAGGATTTTCCTGCACCACTTGGGCCAACCAATGCTACTCTTTGGCCAGGTTCAATAACTAGACTGAAGCCATCCAGAATGGTCACATCTGGTCTCGATGGATAGTTGAATGCCACGTCCTGAAATTCAGTTTTCCCCACGAGCCAGCCTTCACTTGGATTTTCTGGTTTATCTGGCACGATACACGTCTCTCTGTCAAGTATGTCAAATGCGGGATTCAGTATTGAAATGGCTGACATGACCATGGGAATGAGAGTCCATAACTCTGTGATGGATGGTACGGTGAGTGAGAATATCTGGTATGATCTTATGCCATCCTCAAATGAAGCTTGCTTCCTCTGAACTAGAACTGTGGTGTACCAAAGTGCCACTGCATGTGCAATGTTCCAGAGGCAGAGAGAAATTCCTTGGATCACCCCATACTTCATGCTCTCAATCTTGGTAATTCTCATAGGTGCTTGCAGTGATAATTCTGCCTTTTTAATTATCTCATCTTCATAAACAAATGACGCCACAGTTCGGATGTTGCTAGCCGCCTCTGAAGCAAGGGAGACCAGCTCCTTGTGAGCAATAGCTGAGTCCCCATAGAATCCTTTGGCTGACTTGGCTTGAATAAGGCCACCAATGAAATGGCATGGCATGACTGCCCATGATACTAAACCCATTCTCCAATTGACTCTTATGCTTACTATTGTTGCTATCAAAATTGAAGAGATGCATTGTACAATGACCGCCATTCTATCAGATATGATAGTTTTAACTGTAGAGGTATCACTAACAATGCGTGAGGTAAGAAGTCCTACACCATTCTCTGGTTTCTCAAACCAACCAATCTCATTCTGGAGAACAGCTGCATTGCATCGAAAAATGTTTCATAGCGTTAACAATGATACTATTAATATTTCCTCTTGTGAGGTATTGAGGTGACTGTTCGTGTGACATACCTGAAAACATAGCCTCGCGTAGGTTTTTCATTGCTTTTTCTCCGACAATACCATATATATAGTGCTGCAAGATGTTACTGATCATTGTGACCATCCCAGTTGTGAAGAAAATCAAAGAATACTTGCTGACTTTTCTTTTTGCATCTGGATCATAATATGCCACACCGATTGTTATGATGAAGTAACCGAACAAGGGTTTTGAGATTCCAGAGATGGCTGCCGCTGACGAGCCTAATAAAATCTTAGCAATATCATCTTTACGCAGTCCGTACCAAAGTCTAAAGAAAGGGTGTATATCATTCCCCTTCTCTTGCTTTGATTCCTTCAAATTCACATTTTCTAGTTTGTTCTCTTGTTCTAGCTTTGTAGTCGACTGTCTGTTGTTTGTTTCATCAGATTGTTCTGTTATATTGTCAGAGGTGCTGTTTTAACCAATCAAAATAGAAACAGTATAAGTTTGTTAGGAATAATATATTTCTACATAAGGATAAAGTTCTTTTTACTCCCTCCAATTATGGTCAGAATCTACATAACCCTCTGAACTATGAAACCATTTATTTAAATTTTAACCCCTTATGTTTACAATACCACTTACTTTGCCCCCTGAGACAGTTTTGCAAGATGGTTTTGTTCATGTGGCTCATATGACATGGCATTGGCACCCACATATCAGTTGTTTCTTTCTTCTCTTATCCTCACGCGCATGCCTTCTCTCTCCCTCTGAATTCACCACCACCACAACCCTGATCTGCCCATCGTCGAGCAGCGAGGCGGGAGGATTGGGGCAATGGTATTGGTCGTGAACTTGAAGCGGGAGAGAAGGAGAGTGTGTGAGGACAAGAGAGGAAAAAAACAATTGACATGTGGGGCTAGTGTCACATCATATGCGCCACATCAGCAAAACTGCCTCAGGGGGTAAAGTAAATGGTATTGTAACATGAGGGGGGTTAAATAAATGGTTTTGTAGTTTAGGGGGTTATGTGGACTAAGACCATAGTTGAAGGGAGTAAAATGGACTTATACTATACAGAATAATCATCACTTGAGATTTGAGATTTATTTTATATGATTTCCATATATTTTTACAATTTATAGTTCTGTTCATCATTGTTTTGTTGTAGTAACTCTTGCTTCAATTTGGATATAGAACCCCACCCAGCATGCATGTATTGATTCTAAAGCTTTCCATTGGGTACATAAACTTTACCTTTCCACCGTCTTCTCAGCTTCCCTCTCTATATTTTGCATACTGCATACGTTGGAGTAGAATGTGCTTTTCTCGAGCAACGCCTGATGTGTCCCAGTTTGTGCTACTCGTCCATTCTCTACAACAACTATGGTGTCAGCATTTACAATCGTCGACATCCTGTGGGCTATCAAGATAACAGTCCTTCCACGCATTGCTCTCTCAAGTGCATCTTGAACTAGCTTTTCTGATTCCGAATCAAGGGCACTTGTTGCTTCATCAAGAACTAGGATTGGTGGATCCTTCAGCATTGCCCTTGCAATGGCTATTCTTTGTTTCTGACCTCCTGATAATTGCACACCCTGTTCCCCAACCTGAATCAATTTAATTTTGTAAGTCCCAATATGAATGACATATTTAGCTTGAATATGAGTAAATTTTATATTGTGGAACCATCTCTAGTTCTCTTATGGAACTGAATTGTGATTATTGGAATCTTGGAAGTTCCATTCTTAATGCATCACAGAATGGACTTCACTCTTGAGTAATCTTGATGTCATTTAACAAAACAGGAGTCAAAACTCTTCACCACGAGGAAATGTTTATTCATTGGCATAGTGAATGCAGATTACCTCTGTTAAGTATTCATTGGGAAGTTTGGTTATGAATGAATGAACATTAGCTGTTGTTGCTGCTTCAGTTATCTCTTCATCACTTGCGTCCATTTTTCCAATCCTTAAATTGTCCTTTATAGTACCCGAAAATAGTGATGGCTCCTGAGAGACTGAAGCTATATTTCTTCGCAGGTATTTAAGATCAAGTTTATTAATGTTCTGGCCATCGATGAAGATGTCACCTGCAGTATTAGGATTTGTTACTGGACTGAAACATTTTAAGTCTACTTTAGCTCACAGGTATGAATTCCATCCAGGCAACAAACATCTGACCTTTATTTTGAGTAGAATTTTACAGCATCATGAAAAGTTATTGATAGGGTTCATGCATATTGTTGCACAATCAGGTGGTAGAAACCTTACCTGAGGTTGGATCATAGAACCTCTGAAGTAGTGAGATGACAGTGCTCTTCCCACAGCCACTGCTTCCTACCAGAGCAACAACTTTTCCTGCAGGGATGGACAATGAAAATCCTTGGAGAATTGGCTTATCTTGTCGAGCGGGATAGGAGAAATGCACCCTGTGCAGTTTGATCTCTCCATGAATCTTTTCTAGTACTGCTCCATGTTTTCCATAACTGATTGATGGCTTTCTTTTGATCACCTTGAAAACCTCGTTACCAGCAGCTTTTGCTTGATTGAAGGTCTGAAGGTCGGGTGCAGCGTAGGTGATCGATCTGCATTCATGTCGGGAAAACTATTATGTTGAATACATGCAGAAAAATTAAAGAAACACAAATATTACTTTACTTTGCAACTTAACAAAAGGGTCCCAGTTGATATCATAACTGGGGACTATCTTTATGTGATAATTAGTATTTCAAAATTTTTGGTAAACATAATTTAGACTGACTGAACCAAAAAGAGTTTTATGATTGGTACATTGCGCCAAAGAGTATGCTCATGATGGCAGCTATCGTGCCACCTCCTGTTGCTGTTTTCTTGGTGACTGCTACTGCCCCGATCCAAACCATCAGTGCCCAGGAACAAAATGTCACTGCTTGGAATAATCCGAGCCCTATTCCTTTTATCATTGCTTCCATCTTGCTAAGTTTGAATTGATTATCCATGCACTGAACAAAGGAGTTCATTGCCCAGTTCTCTCTGACGAAGGAGAAGACGGTCCTGATATGCGACAGGGACTGTGAACAAATGTACCAGTATTATGATCAATAACGTTGAGATCATCATTTGTACTCCAAAGATCATAACTTATTCACGTAACTTGTCTCGAAGTGTTGGGGGGGGGGGGGGGGGGGGGGGGGGGGGGTGTAGCTGGTCTAATCGTACCTGTTGTACAATGGATATTGCTTCTGAGACAATAGCATTCCGTGACTGTGATACGCCGTTCAGCTTTTTTGTGTATTTTGCTCCAATGATTAGGATAAGAGGAATGACCAGGAAAGACAGCATTGCAACTTGCCAGCAGCTGATAAATGCAATTAAGATGCCGGCAAAGAAAGTAGAGAAGCTTGCAACAAAATGACCCAGCTGCATAAAAGTGAGCTTAGTTGCAAGTTTGACCGGGAAATTTTACAAGTCTAAGGGTCAGTGATGCATTACCTTCTCGCCAATCGCATCTTGTATGACACTCATGTGGTTGGTTACCCCTGTCATGATGGCTGCAGCGGTCAAGTCAGTGTCAAAGGCCCCGACCTCTTGATTGAGTACCGATCTCAGAAATTCAATCCGCATACGTGCTAATTGTCTCTCACTTGAGTATATCCAGCAGGAGATCTCTGCATCCAGTTCAGAATAGGTTAGCAATATTTCCCCACTCAAAATTGCTATGTTTGCTTCTACTATTCGATCTCCTATGGTTCTCATTTCTGAACATTGTGTCTACTAATAAAAAATATATTATTTGTTGTATATCATATTCATTCAGTCTTCACATTACACAACCTTTGTTGTTAATTTCATTGTGAATGAGAATGAACATGAATTTGAAAGTGCAGATGTTACATTTCTCCTGAGTTTTATGCTCTAACTTTAAGCATGTTGTTGTATGGAGTGAGCCAATAGTGAGCAAATGTTGCATTTTGATTTATATCTTAAATTCATAGAACTAGACCAAAAATCACAGGAATATTATTCAGCAAGTGCTTCAATCTGTGTTTTTCTTTCCCACTATATTTGTTCCTTTTTAAAGCACAAGGTTACAAACAAATAGAGCATGGCATGGTAGGGTATTTCTTTCACTGAAGCAGCCACAGGCATCATGTAAGAAACGAAAGGACCTTAGACTGACTTACCAACCATTCCGGCAGGAAGAGTGGCTATTGCCATGTACCAAACATACGGTACTACCTTCAAGAAACAAGTAGGAAAGAACAATGCAAGTAAGAAACAGTGCAAAGACCAAATAATTGAAGTTCAAAATATTAACACGGGACAGTACTAGAGTTATGCATATAAGCTTACCTGATAGAGTGCATGGACCATTCTTTCATTATCATTTATGTTGTTTCCAAAGGCATCAAGTGCCTTTCCAAGAAGGAGATACCCAATTGGGAATGCTATTCCGTGGATGATCGAACCGATGGTTCCCAAGGCCATAAGAAACCAATCTATCTTATCAGCATAGCAAAGCAGGCCAAAGAAGGAAACTGGCTTCTCGTCAGCATGATCTACAGGTGATACTGAAACTGTGCTTTTCCTTTCATCCATATCATCAGCTTGAGATGATGAAAAAGAGTGGTCTTCATAGTAGTTCATGGCCATTCTTCCCTGTGGTCTTTTTTATCCTTTTGCAGTAGAGAAGTATGAAAAGGAAAGTGCATAGATGGCATCAGTATTATAGGCAGAGGCGTTGCATCCTGGGCATGCAATGCAAGTTACAGGTAGATACTTACAACCACATCTCCCAAGAATGTCATAAAACAAATATTAGAGATACTCCCAAGGTTGAATTAAATTATTCGGAGTTGGTTAAGGGATCCATGAGCATACTGTGTCAATTTACATAACGAAGGGGATATTATCACTCTGTTGGCTAATCATCTTTTCATTGATTTTTTTTTTAAAAAAACTAGACCTCTAGGGGTATGACGGCCCCCGAGCATTTTTGCAAAGAAGAAGACTTCGCTCGCAAGTCTAGAAAATCCACAGAACCCCTACCCCATCGGTACACAACTCGGCATTAGTCTGTGAGAGTTCAAACCATCCTAAGAACTGTGCTTTGAATGGGATAGACGAGGGGATTTTTTTACCCAGCCCGTAAATTCGTTTCTGGTTTTTCTCGTTTCTTATCTTTTTCTTTTTTTCACTATTTTTTTTTCTTTTTTTTCCATCGCCTGGTCAAACGGCCGGCCCGGGGGATCGAACCTGGGTTGCCTGGTTGCCACAGGGGTGTTTTCATTGATTTAAAGAAGAATAATAGTAAAACTCATGTCTTGTTTGAAACCAAGTGGATTAATAAACCTGAAAGAATCAGCAATCCTCCCATAGTAAATAAGTGAAGCACAAGGTACATACTTCCTGTCATATATTCTCTTACATCTTTTTTTTTCTGCAAAGAGATATTCTCTTAAATCTTAATGAAGCAGAGATAAGCCATATCAATGTTGTTACATCTTTTATTTGTTGACCGCACACATTCTAGGACATCATAGGTTGTTGATACAATGTGGTTCTTTTCATGTCATGAATGAGAAGTCCGTGAACAAGCTAAACTAATGTCTGGGATCCCTAACCCTGACCAAGTAAATAAATTCCTTGCTCCGTGTGATGATAACTTTGTTAAGATGAAGAAGATACTGATCTCTATAATAACAGTTTAAAAGAGTGCTTACATAACTAATGGTGTGTCTAGGAATAACTTGGGAATAAGATGAGCATATGCCTTTTCAGGGTGCACATAAGACATGGCTGTCCGTGTCATTTTGTCATTGCAACCAGCCCGGAATGTTTGTTTGCACCTGGAGCACACTTTGCTTTCGCATTTCCTCCAAGAGGGAAGGGCGGCCAGCAGCACTGCATGGTTGCCAGGAACACCCGTGCAAATGTATGCCGGCTACTACTTGCAACAGCCAACAATGCTATGTGTTTTCTGAATTTGCATTAACAGCTGCACCCGGATCTGAATCGTTTGCAGGCTCTGCTGTTCGCGACCTGGATGCACGCCGCCGACAGCTAGCTGGTCGTTCAGGCGGTCGTTCTGATCTGAAAGTGTTTCAAAACACTGAAAACGATCACTTTAGTTCTATCGCTGGATGCTGGGAAATATCTGGCAGGTCCGGGCTTCTCTCAAGTCTCGGACCTCGGAAGGAAATTTGGAAGCAAGCAAGGGAATACTCTTCTTCTTCTTCTTCTTCTTCTCTGGAGCCTTTCTGTTGGATTCATCTGCTAACCAGATCGTATGCTGTGATTTTGGCTTTTTCCCAGATTCGTGTGCAGATACGAATGAGATGGAGTTTTATCATCATCGTGTAATCCGAGTCATCATGTCATCATTGTTCATGGGATAAGCGGAGAATATTCGGGGGACACAAAGACATCACTAACGACTCCAAAAAACCTGTTTATATATATATATATATATATTATATATATATATAATATATATATATATATATATATATATATATAATGTCAAGTCTCTTCCTCTCTTATGTTTGTATGTCCTCTTCAAAACACCTTCATAAGCATTATAATTTGCACTTTGACTGGGCCTCAGCTGGATCATGTCAAGTCATATATATATATATATATATATATATATATATATATATATATATAATGTCAAGTCTCTTCCTCTCATATGTTTGTATGTCCTCTTCAAAACACCTTCATAAGCATTATAATTTGCACTTTGACTGGGCCTCAGCTGGATCATGTCAAGTCTGTAACCACAGGTGCAT
This sequence comes from Oropetium thomaeum, assembly GCA_001182835.1. Classification (NCBI taxonomy): domain Eukaryota; kingdom Viridiplantae; phylum Streptophyta; class Magnoliopsida; order Poales; family Poaceae; genus Oropetium; species Oropetium thomaeum. The sequence continues at coordinate 674,850 of LFJQ01000087.1, read as the reverse complement.
TTTCAGGGATATATTTCAAAATGGAAGGACTGGTGGTATATTCCAGGGATCATAAAGAGATTCATGTAACTATCTACAAAGAGATGATGTCTCAAAAAGGCTAAACTATAAGCTAATCTTGTCCTGATTGAAGCCGCCATTTATTAGAAATCGTAAGTACTCTGTAAGAAAATGCGAAGGTATACCTGGTTGGCCGGTTCTTAAGTACTAGTCACTGTACTTCCTTCCACAGCAACAAAAATGGCACCCGAAGTAAGTGAAAAAGGAATGTTGTGTATTTAGTACCTTTGTTTCCCAGGAGCTTGGAAAAACTTGTCCAGAACCCTTTCTGTATGTTATAATAGTGCAAAATTGTGTGAGTTACACAAACGACTGTCCTACATCAAATTTGTTATCAAACATTCATTTCTTCTATACTACTTTAATTTTCCAAGGTAAAAATATACTGCTAGATCGGAACATTCATGTTCTCGAAAAATTATCAAGAATTCACGTGAGGGATATATGCTTATAATCAGGCCCAATGACAAATCCTGATAACCGTGGGCCGTTATGTAGAAATAGTTGCAAAGCCTATCTCGCCTTCTGCTGAATGAAAGCGAAGGGCCCATGTACCTCTAACCGAGACTAAAACCCCTCACCGAAGCCCAGCTTGTCACTCCCTATCCTAACCGAAGCCCACCGACGGGTCACCGGCGGCGGTAGATGGCGTCCAACTCCTCCGTCTCCGGCGGTGCGCGGCCGTGGCGCACATCGCTGCTCACCCTCCGCGACGAGTCGGTCGCCTCGCCCTCCCCGCCTGCCCTCCTCGCGCTCCTCCGCCGCGTCCTCCTCTCCCACGCCTCCCCGTCCCTCGCTGCATCCGCCGCCGCGCTCTCTCCTCGCGAGGTGGGGCTTCTCGCACGAACCCCTATGGAACCTCCCACGCTTCGACTCGGCTCGATCTCACTCCCTGTGGCATGTCCCGTGTGCAGGTGGGCTCGGATGTGGCGTTCCTCGCGGAGATGGCAGCGGCAGCGGCCTCCTGCCCCGACGCCGAAGACTCACTGCGCGGTATCTGCCACCTGGTAATGTCTCTTTTGCTTTTGTTTGGTGATGTATCAGCGGTTCTCTTAGAACTGTAGGTCATTCTGGTGATTAGACTCTGTTATTATACGGAGGGCCGACATTTAAATGCGCCTCCAATTTATATTTGGCATGCTTTGCATTGAGGTTTCTTATGGTCATTGGAGGCTTGAGACCATGGTTTTATCAGTTTCACTATCACTTGCCAGATCATCATTAAAATTCTGCCAGTATGAGATTATTGTGTTCTAGCTCTGATTTATTTTAAACCATAAAGAAGTTTAAACTATATTCTGTTGCCCTACTGTTAGTTTAACGTTTCCGCAAAATCCACTTTCGCAGATTCATGATATCATTTGCAAAACGAATATGGACATTGACTCTTCTGGTCGTCTTGTGGTGTTGAAGTTTCTTGATGTGCTCATGAAGTGCTCGGTTGAAGGTGCAGGTGTGAAGAGCCTCTCTGTTCGGACCACAGCATTGAATACAATATCTGAATGTTTACAGATCCTCAGGTTAGATTTGGGGTATTATGATATGCTCGGGAAGCTGCTCCCTGTATTCTTTTGCTTTATATCAAATACCTGTTTGCTTTACTATTGTGGGATGTTCACTTTGTTAGTAGGCTTTAGAGCGTATAAATTTCTGACCCTTTCTCGCTTTTATTGATACAAAGACCTCTACATTCTGTAGTAGAAAATTGCTGTAGTGAGAAAATAAATAAATGTGCTAGTGCATTAATGAGTATAACAATATAGGTGCTATTTGGGTGATACATTGCCCCAAATTTTGAAGTACTGGGAAGGAAATTGCCAACACTAAAGGTTTATATCAACTTTGTAGTACATTGTACTGGAGTAGGGATCTGCCACCTTGGAAACTTTTGGTGGTTGCGGTACACATTTTTATCATTATTAATTCATTTCAATTGTGTTTGGAAGAAGAATCCATGTAGTTCTAGTTTATGCTCTAATATCACTATATAATTCGTTTGTGTGACACCTATACTCTTGCATGATTCGCTATGGTTAGTTAATATGTCATCATGCATGCACTAAACTATATTGCTCCTCATAGCCCTGTGCTCTGAATGGCCAGGTTCTTGAGCAAGAATTTTGGAAGCGATTCATCAACTGAAAATTACCTTGCACTCGGAGTGCTTATCTCGATTGTATCGTGCTTGCAAGCTGAACTGAGCCTATTGGAGAAACCAAGTGTCACTGGCATTTCTTCCCACATTTCTAGATTGGCGGATAATAAAACTTCCAATATCTGGGATATGAAAATATCTGCAATCTCTGTGGTTGAAGATTTACTATGTAAGGTCGCGTCAAGTTTGTCAGATGATTTGTGGCAGTCTCTTATTGAGGTCAGTGTCTTTTGTTTTTATCTTCCCTGATGGTGGTGTCAGTGACATGATACCTTTGAGGCAGCAAGTGCTGGGACTTGGAAATTAGCATCAAAATACGAGTAAAATGTTTTATGCGAGTATGTGACAACCTTAAGTTATTTGAAGCTTCCTCCATTATTGATCTAGATATCTGAATTAGATGAAAACAAATTAGCACTGTTGATACGAGATCATCATCTGTGCTTTGTCATCATCGGTATGTACATAAATCTTTTTTTTTAATCCTACTCACTTTTTCTGTACCTTGTAGATCTTCAGAAAAGTTATGGATTTCGTAACTGCCAGAAACCTTGTAGTAGAGAGCAATGTCATGTCAAGGTACTAACTTCGGTTGTCTCATGTATATAGTTAATTTTGTACTTGCAGAGTTCATGTATCAGAGATAAACATCATTTGTCAACATTTGCAGATTTTATACTTCTTTTCTTCGTTGTCTACATTTGCTTCTTTCAGAACCCAAAGGTTCACTTTCAGGGCATGTAAGTATAAACACTATTTTGATTATGTTCTTAACATTTTCACCCAATGGTAATAATGGTCATCAAAATTCAAGGTAACAGGGTTTGTGGCAAATCTGCAAGTATTTTTTGTGTATGGGCTGAGGTCATCTATAACTCCTACTCCGAAGGAAATCAAAATAGACTCAAAACCCAGGGCTGCGAATCGTGGACGATATAGACCACCCCATTTACGTAGCATGGGTGGAAGAGGGGATGATTCATTGAATGGTCGAAGTTCAGATAGTGAATTTTCCCGATATGATTTAAGCTCGTCAGATTCAGATCTGAGTGATAGTGATGGATATGCAAAACATGGAGACCGCTTCCGGAGTTCAAAAGCTAGATTAGCTGCCATTCTTTGTATACAGGTTTGTATGGCTCCATGACATGATTGTGTTTCAATTATATAACTCTCTTCTTGATTCTAATACATCCATTTTTGGCCATTTGTTCCCTAATGCATCTGTCAGCTCTGATTGTACTCATAATTTGTTTTTGAGAAATTTAAGATTGTATTCTATAATGTTGATAAGATCTTGTCATAATCAAGTTGTAATGGTTATTCCCTTTATTCTAAGGATATGAATGGATGAAGCCACTGTTAAATAGACAGCTACTGTTTCAAACACATAATACCTGACTATTAAGATAACCTGGGACTTCACTGACCTGAGCTAATATGAACAATTTGCTATTTTTTTCCAACATATAAAATCAATATTGGAATAACACTCCATAGTTGAAAGGAAAATATCCCTCACGACCTAAATACAACGGTAAATATTTCAGTGTGTTCATATTTTTCAAGAAACTATCTAACTTTCATATTCTGACCTCTTTTAAGGATATCTGTCGTGCTGATCCGAAGTTACTTACGTCGCTATGGCCATTGATTTTGCCTGAGAGTGATGCTCTCCAACAGAGGTAAACTCTTCCACATACAATAAGTACAACATTTGTCACACTCAAGTACTTGACTGTCATCTAATGTTATACTGTATTTTGCTTGTACAGGAAACATCAAGCAACTCTGATGACGTGCTTGATTTTTGATCCTATAACAAAGGTACATGTCTCAGATTACCAACCTATACCTGGATCGTAAAATTTCTCAAATCTGCACTGGGTCATAATTGTTCATGTCTAGCTTTTGCTTCTCGCTCTCTTTCTCCACCACCCAACTAAGTGTTTATAAGTACTGTTTCTCTGTTTAAATGAGTGCAGGCAATCTATATTGCATTTTTCTGTTTCATTGTAATGCTTCATTTTTTCTCTTCTTTCTGATTTTAAGAAGACGTCATGTAGGTTTTAGTGATATTGTTCCTTCGGTTTATGCTAATCTGTAGGTTGTGATCACCTTGAATTAGTGATTATTTCTATACAGAAACTTTTGTGTACATTATGAGCACGTCCTGAATTCATTACGTACAGGTCCGTGTTGAGGCAGCATCAACCATCAGTATCATGCTTGAAGGGCAAGCACTAGTTTTGACACAAGTTGCAGAGTTCAAGGAGTCATCCAAACTTGGATCTTTTACTACGTTATCTTGCTCACTAGGTCAAATTTTAATGCAGCTTCATACAGGTAGGACCCTGATATATTTCATATTCCAATTTCCATTGCATAAGTATCTGGATATCTGTGATAGCCTCGCGTCTGCTGGTTGTGAGGATCTGGTAATATGAAGTTCTTGGCGGTTCTCACTAGTCATCATGCTCATCATGCGACATAAGAAGAATAGATAGCTAGATTGACTTCAAATCTATTTATGATCTGAAAACAGATGTAGATACATTGGTGGGTTGTAGATATCCTCACTCAGACTCACACTGCCACACTGGATCCACGCTCCATACACACACATTACTTCGGTAATAAATGTCTATATCTGTTCACCTACACCTGATGGATGCACCATCCTTTCTCTGCTATTATTCCATTGATGCACCGTGTGTTGTAATATCACTGCCATACAGCAATTTCTATCACTGTCATTATCACTAACCAGCTGGGCACTTGAGCTTTAGATTTTTAGTTTAATAACTCACTAACTCATTGGCCTCACTTGAGATAGATCCTTTTCTTCAGTCATTCTCCAATCTATCTGCATTCAAATACCTAAGATCCCTTAACATTGCAAAGGGATGTGCTCAAGTTTTTGTTTCTCTGGTTGGCAGGAGCACTGTACTTGATACAGCGTGAAACTCAAGCTACTTTACTTGTGGCATTATTCAGAGTTCTCATGCTTTTGATATCTGCTACACCGTATGATCTTGGCCCCCTTATATTTGTGTCTCCTTTACTCAATGCTACATAATTAACTGTTTGTTGGATGAACAGGTACACTCGAATGCCAAAGGAACTGTTGCCAATGGTTATTACTGTCTTGTGTAGTAGATTATTGAACGCGCAATCAAATAAGACTGAACATTATGCCTTGCTGGTGAGTTTACATTATTTGAATATTAATTCCTGTATTCAGGAACCTGATTAAGTCATCCTGTTTGTGCCAAGAGGTCCTGGGTTCGATGCAGCCTCACTGCAATTTATTGCAGGCGTAAGGCTTGCCTCATATAAATCTTTACCCAGACCCCACCTTGTGTGGGAGTTTCCAGCACTGGGTCTGTCCATTCAGGAACCTGGTTGTATTCCATGTACCTTTCATGACCTTTGCAATAAAATAAAATAAAATAAAATAACCTTACATGAGGGCACAGCAGGTTAATGTTCTAAATTGCCTGGAGGCAGCATTTTCGAAGGTGCCACCTGCTTTGGATGTCTTTAAAGTTCTCGCTAAGGATTGCTGTCCTGGTTAGTCCTTATAATCTTGAATTTAATTAATGTATTTAATTATGATTTACCTTATTTTTCGTTTTTTATCAGCAGTAAAATGATAAAATATTTATTGTGTTCTTTCAATCCTATAATGTTAATCATGTTCAAAAAGGTTTGGAAAATGCTGACCGTTTTTTCTTAATATTTGTACCAACATGAGCTATTCAGGATCATCACAAAATCAGCAAAATTCAAATGTGATAGATGTTCTTCTTAATTGTATAAAAGAGAGAATACATTTCAGTGTTAGATGTGGAGCTTTCCAGGCAAGTCTTCATTCTGACTCCATCATGCTTAAATACTCCTTTGCATCTGTTTGTTTTATCCAGTCCCCTGTCCATCTGCTTTCCTGCTTTAAAGAACCAGGAGCACTGGTCAATCATTTAAGAACAAAGCATGTGATATTACTAAGGTTCGATTACATAATAGTTCAAAAATCTCAATGCCATCTCCATTAGGAAACTAAGCTAACACTGGGTTATCACAAACTTCCCGGCGCAATATCCCCTTTATTTCCCCTAAGACCTGTCTTTCGCACTCCTTCCAGATATTCCACACTGTGTTTGTGAGGATGGCTTATGTCATCCTTCATTGTTACCGTGGTATATAGCATAATTGATGGTGACAACCAGTCCGTAATTGTCAGATGTGGAACCATGATTTCATTTTTTGTCCATGCATGAACCTGCATCGAAACTTCATTGGTGTAGTTACATTGGAGGCAAGATGTTTAGGTGTTTCCAGCTACTGATTGCATAGAGCACATATTGGATTACATGCCCAGTTCTTTATGTCCAGTTTGTCTGCCACGAGATATTGCACTGTATACTACATTCTCTCTGCTGTATGAGCTATTGAATTGCATCAGATAGGCTGATTTAGATGTGTAAGCTCCATTTTGGTCCACCTCCAGACAATTTTGTCTGTCTGGTAGCTAGCTTCACCTGCTGAACCATATCCCATTAGATCACACATTCTCCAAATACCTCACATCCAACTATGATTCTCCAAGTCTCCTGACGGGTCATTCTTCTATGAGCTTGTTTATTTTGAATTAATGAGCTTCGAGGAAAGATGAGCTTCATGGTCGTTATGTATAAGTAAAGTAGCTGTTGTTTCCATGTTTATAAAATGCAAATGATGTTTCATTCAACAATCGTCCTTTGCATTAACTGAAGATACAAGTCTCTGTCATCAACAACCACTGGTACATTAAGTGAAGATAAAAGTTTAGGTGTAGTGAATAATATCATAAGGACCACCTAATGAGATTATCACTACTGGATGCTACTTTTGCATATGTTACTAATTGTACGTTTGGGGCGTATGTGCATTTGGGATGTGACCGTCGGAACAATTTCTGTGCCTGCATAGGACAATTTGCATTGAATTTTCTTGCACTTTCTCTACAAATTGGCATTATTCATCCTTTTATGTGTGCTCAGGTGCTGAGGTCAGCGGTGCACAGTTACCCAAGCTGTACAAACATTATTTGGGACAAAATTTGTGATAACGTGCTTGGTTTGTTACAAATGGAAATCTTTGAAGACCAAAAAAATGATGCTAACGTTGGGCCTCCTGGACCTAAAGAAGAGCCATCAATTAAGGCAAGATGTCTTGTGGCTGGAATCAAGGTAATGGTTTGTGTAAACATTTTTTGTTCTTGTGGCATGAAATGTGAACCTCTGTATTGGTTCATTGTCTGTTCGTGTATGTTGTATCATTTGTATTCCGTTCCACATTTCTGAACATCAACCTTCTCTCACGAAGCCAACAGGACAAAGTGTGGATGTTTGGCTCCTAACCTTGCACTAGAGTATAAATGAATTGGCTGTAGAATGTTTATATTGTGTACTTTGTGCTGAGGGTTTTCATTGATATATGGCGCCTGATTGTCCTGTGTTCAGTCTTTCATCTTTAACTATTTTATATGAGCTCGGTTACTTACTATATGAGTAGATGATTTTGCATAAGTATTGTGTTATTATTGACATAGATATATATTGCATTTTGTCTATTGAATTCTTTAGCTATGCGAGTAAACCATTTATTTTTTATATTCATGGGTCATGAAGTAGTCATTTTTACCATCCCTGGTTACAGTATTTTTATTTGTCAGGTAATGGATGAGTGTTTGCGTGTTTCATCTGGATTCAAGGGAGCAGATGACCTCAAAGAATGTAGATTGCTGGATATTCAACAAATTTCTGATTGTACCATAAATAAAAGTATTAAATCTGCACCTCACTTTGAAACTGGAGTTGCTGGATCATCACAAAATTGCACTATGGACATAACACTTGGAATTAGCCGCTGGATTGAGGTGATGGAGAAACATCTTCCTTGTGGGTTATCCCACAACTCTGCTATGGTAATTTACGCCTTTAGAACTTGTCTTTGCTTTTATTATACCTATTATCTACAGGAATTATACATTAATACCTTTTAAAATTCATTGTTTGTCAATAATCTATGTTATCTGTTCTGATATAGAAAAGCACAATGGAAAATGCTTGCTACTTCACTGACTGAAGCTAATTAATGTATAATCGTTTCCACCATTTGTGATTATTAATATAAAAATTACATTATCTTTCTTAAGCTGCATCATCACCTCCAGAATTGAGAATGTCTAATGGCATGCCAAATTGTAAGAGGGAATAGATTGTGTATAATGGTTGGTTGTATCTCATTGTGCCTCTCGGCTGGAGTACATGAGACTTGGGGGCCAAGGTGACTCCCTGATACATAGGGATACAAGTGGGTACCCATTGGGTAGTGTGGGTCAATCACTCTAGTTCATTTGAGTGGTTAGTTTGTGAAGGGGGAGATAAATCTGAGTTCATTTCAAAAGTTTGGGTTGACCCATTGACCCACAAAGTGGAAAATCTGTTTCTTCGCCAAAAAAAAAAAACACCCTGCATCCCTACCACTACATATGGCTGTCTATGATACAATATCTAAACTACCAAATATACTCAACACTGATAATAGTGTAGAGATGCATGGACTAACGTAAGCACTTACAGCTGTAACAGGAAGTACTCCATTTTTTTGTCCTAAATACAGTATCTGCCTATTCATAGGTCAGGGCAGCATCGCTCACATGTTTCGCTGGCATGACTTCTGAAATTTTCTTCTCGCTTCCAGAAAATAAGAGAGATTTCGTGACCTCCTCATCTGTAAGTCTGGCATCTCATTTTCCTAGCCTACTCAGATTCGTTATCATGATATTTTCCTGGTACATAGGTTCATGCAGCATTGAGAGATGCAGTTCCTACTGTGAGGTCAGCTGCATGTCGAGCCATCGGTATTGTTGCATGTTTTCCTCCAATACTGTCAAGGTAATTTCAGAACTGTGCTTGCATTGTGGCCTCCCCTCAAATTCTGAACTCAAGGTACTTACCTGATGTTTCCTATTGCAGCCATAGTCTAACTGGCCAGTTCATAGATGCCATTGAGTTTAATACTCGTAACGCATCAACTCAGGTATAACCTCCCTCCCTCCCTCCTTCCCTCCCTCCCACTCATCTTAATACTTTAAACATGAATATTTAGGTTCGTATCACAGCTTCATGGGCTTTGGCAAATCTTTGTTCTTGTATTCGTTTCAGAGCATTGGAAATGCACATGGATTCCTCTGTAGGTATGTATTCGGTGTTGATGGTTATAGTATTTATAGTATGTTCGAGTACAACATGTTGATTCATTTTGTTCATCCATAGGTGTAGTCGATGAATCAACCATGCCTCAATTGGTTGAAATTGCTCTGCGTCTGGCCAAAGATGGTGAAAAGGTAAGCATTTGTTTGTTCATGGCATTCATGCCAGATTGTCATTTTTAGCTATGAAGAACACAGAGATCATTAGAATACAGTACACGAATAAAAGAAAACAAAGCTTCTCATTTCTTCCAGAAAAAAAGTGTAGCTTTGATATTTTTATTTTCACTTCTGTTCAGGTGAAATCAAATGCTGTTAGAGCTCTCGGGTATCTTTCAAGATTTATCAGATTCAGTCACCAGGCTAACACAATGAATGACCCAAGGTTTTGCTTACATTCTGTGAGATTTTTCATATTTTCTATGATGATTACATCATCTTACAATTTTCTGGATTTTCGTTATAGAGATTCAGTTTTGTATGGAGATCCTATCTGGCTTGAAAGAATGGTGCAAGCTTTGATGTCTTGTGTGACAACTGGGAATGTAAAGGTACTACAAGAAATGGTTGAATGTAAACAAATCAAACATTATGTGCTGATGTTATGGGCCAAACTTGTCCCAAGGCCCAGCTGGCGACCAAACGTCCAGCTGGGACCGTGAACAGTACCGCAACTACTATAGCAGCAGGGCCTCAATAGAATGCTTGTCCATTAAGTTAGATAAGATTAGATCTAGAACTTTCCAAATTGTAATAGATTACTTAGGGGTCAAGTCGTATCCTCTCTATATAATGAGGCAGTCTATCAATAAAGGGCAAGCAAGAATAAAGGGTTTAACCCTAATATCTCTCTCTCTCTCTCTCAGCTGCTGCCCTGCGCCCGCGCCGCTTCTCTCCATCCAGCAGCCGTCATGCGCCCAGATACCCTAGCCGCGACTTCTGCAGCCGCGTCGCTGCTGCTGCCTAGGGCAATCTGCCCTATTAGGTTTGCCCATAACAGCTGATCTTTTAATCACAATCATCATTTCTGAGTCATTTCTTCTGTAAGTCAAGAGAAAGAAAACATGCATCTATGTGTTCTTGTTTCATCTTTACAAGAACACCTTGCTTTAAAACCAATTCATAGATTTGACCTTATTAGTACATGCAGTTTTCTGCCCGAAATTATGCAAGAGATACGCAGTTATACACATTGAGCAGTGGAAGTATTTTTCCTTTTGCCATGGGCTGTTATAGGCCTAATCCAGGCCCATCCGTTGTGACAGGCCAATTAGAGTTAGAATCAAGGTTTGTAGGTTAAATAAGATTAGAGATAGAGTTAGAGTCATATATTGTAAGAGTATGAGACAGACTCCTATATAATGGAGGGCATGGCAACTTGAGAAGTAAGCAAAGAATGTATCACAGAGTTTACCTCTCCTGTCTCCTGCCCTAGCAGTGTGACTGATCCCTACGGCGACGCCATGCAGCCTGGCTTCAGGTTCATTTAAGTCTACAGCACAAGGCTGTGACACCTTTTTAACATTTGATGATAAATGTGGCTGCATAATGTAAAGATTCTTGAGCTGAACAACTATTTGTAGTTTAACATTTTTTTTCTCTTTCATTTAGGTTCAATGGAATGTTTGTCATGCTCTTAGCAACTTATTCATGAATGGCACATTGAGGCTTGAAGATATGCCTTGGTACGTTTTTGTGCAGATAAAGGAGCCTTGTTTGTTTGTCAACTAGTGGGGGAATATTCCTTTAGCTGAAGCATTCCATGCTTTCTTCATCTTCCAAAAGCATTTTGAAATAGAAGTGCTACTCCTTCCACAAATATTTGACACTTTTGGCTTTTAATCTTTGAAAAAAAATAAATATGTCTTATGATTTGCACTACTATTTGTCTTATTAAAAAAGGTAAATATCATAACTTTTGTTAGGAATAAGTCTACACCACCCCCTCACCTATTGAGGTTGGTCTACTTAACCCCCTCAACTATAAAACAAAATTTTCTATCCCCTCAACTATCTGAAACCATCTAAATAACCCCCTAGAGCAGTTTTGGAGGTGGTTTTGCCTACATGGCGGGACATGTGGATAGTGGACATGGTGAGAAAGACAATGACATGGTGGTAATATTTTTTAATTATTCTAATTGGACTAAGAAAAAAATAACTCAAAAACGTTTATAGACAAGATAGACATTTGTTCATTCGATAAGAATATTTATTTTATTACGGTCAAGTGTAAGAGAGTGAAAAAATATAGAAGGGATAAGAATATGATATATCTCCATGTCACTGTCCATGCATCATGCCACGTAGATAAAACTATCTCTAAAATCATTCTAGGGGATTATTGGAACAGTTTTAGATAGTTGAGGAGGTAGAATATCTAGTTCTACAGTTGAGAGGGTTAAGTAGACCAAATTCTATAGTTGAGGGGGTTAAGCATACTTATTCCATTTTGTTATGATTTGCTTTATCATTAAAAGTATTTGAAACACGATTTATGATTAGCAGAACAATAACAACAACAACCAAGCCTTTTAGTCCCAAACAAGTTGGGGGTAAGCGAGTTGGTTTCATCTCCCTAAGAATGGCTAAAAAAATAGTTGCTAGCTAGCCAAGCCTATCACACCCCCCTCCTCCTTTATCCGGGCTTGGGACCAGCTATGTCTGAAAACATAAGCGGAGTTTGCACATTTGAACTATTTATGATGCATATTTGAACTAATGTTTTGAATAAGATGAATAGTCAAAGATGACGTTAAAAGTCAAACAGTGTCAATTACATATTTGTGGAAGGAGTATGTCTTTGAACAGCAGTGCTGATTATCATCCTAGGTGGTTGGTGCTCTATGTTTAATAAATGGTGATATTTCATCTGTTCTATGTGTTAAGTGTGGTGTTCAGGTGTTGGGGTATATTGTATTTTAACTCTCTTAATGAATTGATATGCATTTCTGCAAAGAGGTTGATGTGTAAAAATGTTATTTAGAACCTGCATAAAGAAACTTCCGTCTTAACCTTTTTTTTTTCTTTTTTGACTATTTGCTATAAGCTGAAATTAGAATTTCAACTGACTATTCTTTTCAATCCTAAAAAAAAAAATATTGTTTTCAGACATCATCCTGTTTAACTGGAATTCTCTCTATGTGGCAATAGGATTTGGGGTTTTATGCTACGAAGTGATGTTATTGTGTGTCCCTCTAGCTGTTATCTCAAGTTCTCAACTCTTATTTTGCATATTATAGAGTATATAGGTATTAGTGGTCACCCATGGGATAGGTTCACAGATGATATGACTATTTGTATACTGAAAGGATCACAATTATCGCTTAAGTCGTATGTGCTTAGATTTCATATTGCCTCTTAATTGTTCTTGTGTGCCCTATTTATGAACCACGTAATGATAGCATCAAATGATCTAACTTCATATGTATCCTGTTCTGATACAGGGCACCAAGTGTTTACAGCATACTTCTACTTTTAATCCGTGACTCTAACAATTATAAGATAAGGATGCATGCAGCTGTTGCTTTAGCAGTGCCAGTCTCAAGGCAAGGTTAGTCCCATGGATTCTATTGACCGCCTTTTGTTTTGGAGGGAATTCTATTTACTGCCTTTTGTTAATGTCTGAGTTTCTACATTTTTGAAAATACCATAATTTAATTTGATTGAAGATTCCCAAACTTTTAAGATTGTATTTGGCCACATTATGTGCTAAAACCTATCTTGTTACTTATCGCTCCAAATTAAAGTAGTACAGTGCCATGTATTCTATTTTGTTGGGTACCAGTATTTCCTGACTCTGCACATTTTTCATCTAATTCTCTTGACAGATTATGGTAGCTCATTTCCAGATGTTGTTCGAGGCCTGGTGCATGCTCTTGAGTCCTTAAGTTCAAATAATGAATCACTACCTTCAAATTTCAAACAGAAAGAAAACCTTGAGAAACAGGTTAGTGTTATTGATACTTAAATGGATATTTTGGTTATAGCAAGGCTACGCGGCAGCATTGGTGAAGCTCGTGCCCCTCTTTTTAATTGCAGCTTGCATTCACTGCTCTCCATTTGCTTTGTTTTATCTCACCAAACGATGATCCAAGCCTGAAAGATTTTCTTATCAAGGTAAGGACTCCTTAAAATCTTGTTTATTTGATCATTTTTACAATCAAGTATTATGTGAAATAATGCCCTTCAAGTGTTGATTATCATTAAGGTCAAATTTATATTGCTAGTTCCTAGATGCTTGAGTTTCAGTAGTTCTTTTTGCTCCTGTTATATGGAATCATCAACATGAAATACTTATTATTAGTCTGTTTACTTTGTTTTATTCTGATGCCCTGGAAATCAAATCATATGCTGATTATATCATTATTACATTTACTTAGAGAAAAATACAGACAAATGTTTTACCCTTGTCTTGATTTGAATATTTGATCACTACTTGATTGTCCTTATCCTTAATCGCACCTCGGGAGTCACCTGAAATTAGGAATGATTTCAGATGACAACAAATGCAGCCGGTGAAACTTAGGGTATGGGGGTTTGGGTTTAGGAATGCTTATGGTCTGCTGGGATTAGAGGGATGGGCTGGTAGGCAGACCAACGGTGAGGGATGTTCTTATGGTGCGAGGAGGTGCCAGTGGCAGTGCCGGTGCTGTGGGTCTGCTGACGGATGATGGGTGGTGCAAGCAGCAGTGGAGCTTGAAATCGGATTGGTTAGTGATGGAGGGGTGGTTGCAGTGAATCCAGTTCCGGGCAAGCCATTGGTGACGGGCAAGCGGGCTGCGGATGAGGAGGTGGTCGTTTGCAGAGAGAGAATGACATTTAATCATTTCAGACTTTGGTTAAATATGATTTACTGATTGTTGAATTTGAATCATGATATGACGTTGAAATGAGTTGACTGGACTTAAGCTTATTTTCATGTGCCTGATTAATAGCAATTTCATATTTTCTTTAATATATCTTCTATAGCTTTTTGTAATATATATTACGAGAACAGTCCAAGGTCGATGCAGAAATTTAAGACATAAATTTTCATTTTACTGCAAAATATTTTATGTGTAAATGTGCCATTTATTCTTTATTTTCTGTAGCTGGCTGATGGATCTGATAGTCTGTTGATTATAACGTAGCTAACCAGTTTACTATTGAGCAGAAAGCATCCTTTCTAGAAGACTGGCTCAAGTCATTGTGCTCTACATTCAAAAATGCTGAGCACCAGCCCTTGCCAACGGTGACCATAAATGACGAGGATTGTTTCAGCCCGAACGTGACACAGAAAGTTATGCTATATTCTGCTGTCAAGTCCTTGGTTGACGTGTTTACAAGCAAACACCAGCAAACCATTGTAAAGAGATTTGAGCAATTGGCTATGTAAGCATAATGTACTGTGGACCTTGTAGTCTCCACCCTGGAGCAAAGAGCAGCAAGATGTTGGCCGGGGTTGTCTACCTCCTGAAGAGCCAACATATGTATCAATCGATAGTTGTCCCAGTAAAGAGGCATCAGGATACTCAATCGAAGCTCGTTACCTTCTGCCATCATGGTCATACGAAGATCATACTCGGAGCATAATTTACTTGATGCCTGTTCATATTCTTGTGTTGTATTTGTTGTAACATATAGGTTGATATTTCTACACTGTAACATAATACAGTAACTGCATATATGTAGCTGGCTTGTCTAGGACACTTACAGCATTACAGGCTTCCAAGCCCAAACTAAGCAAAACATCAAGTATTGCCTGACCATTTTACTTATGTACACTGTAATAATATCATACTTGTGCAAAGATTAGTTATCAATTGGCTTCATCGACCTTCTGGAATTGTATGATTGTTCGTCCGAAAATGAATCATGATTGAATGCTGGCCATTTCCGTTGAGCCTGTCGTTAGCGCCATTGCTATTGCCAGCGCCGATACCAACCTCCATAAATAACGCTGCACTGTTCCATTTGTTCCAATGTTAATTCATAGCATTGCTGAACTGGTAGCGTGGTGCTACAGCCACTTTCAACCTTCATAAATTCACTGTACATTGTAAGTACATTCGTTGAGGATTTCCGACCGATAAAAAACATAGACGGTGGTTAATGATTAGCAGTTGACAACAATGACGGCAACTTGTATCAGCTGTTCTGGCTTTTGGGTCTACTTGTCCCTGTGTAAAGTAAACTCAAAATCTGAACCTTTCATGGCATTGCTGCGTGCAGTCTTCGGCCACCGGGGTCCCACTCTGCTGACCCATTTCTTTAGCAGTTTCTGTTCATTGTCTCAGTGTCGTCGACTCGCTTACTCAGTCGCACTTAATTTTTCTTTCTTTTCTTTGTTTTCACCTCCTTGGATAGTGATTTTCACTGCTTGGAGCCTGTGAGTTTCTGGACCTGCAACAGATTGCTGCTTAGAGGTTAATGTGACAATAATGATACTTGACTCTTCTGATAATCTTCATGTTGTCTTCCTATTGTCGTGGTCCTTTTCTCTCCTTGATTAGTAATGGTAAATCATGCATGTTGCACTATAGATTCCCTCTTTTCCTCGTCAATGCATGTTTCTATATCTGTTATGCGCGTGCAAATGTTTTGTTTTCTTCCAGAACATTCTGCGATTATTAACTGAATACAAACACTTTTCTAAGCTTTTATTTTGGACAGACACTTTTAACAAATGGACGACGAAATGGGCGAACATTTACTGCAGGCCGTGCACATGTGCGCCAGAGGACATGTACAGCACTGGCCGAAAGATGGCATGCATGCAATGACCGGATCGGACACTGCATGCACAAGTCACCGGTTGCGGTTGATGGCCCTCAAGGAGGACTGAGCCCTGTCCACAAGATTCATTTTTCCAGGTACGTGTGTCCATCTAGCAAGCATTCATTGCTCCCTGCATAAATTTCATCTGTTTCCAATGTATAAGAGAAACGATCGCCGCCTCAAGTTATTGTCTAAACTCTCTGTACTTATGTTATCCAGCACATGATGAGCATCATAAATGTTGGTGTAGGCGTAACATATCGAAATTTATAGATATGTGATGTGTTTTTACATCCTTCCATACACTCCCTCCATTCTATTTCACTTGTCGATAAATACCGTATCTACTAGAACAAGAAATATTCCTATGACATTCCTTGTGGGTAGTCGTAGGCAAGTGGCTGTCGGGTTGCCTAACCAGTGGGACGTGGGTAACTGTTTATCTTATTAGTGCAATGGAGTGTTTGTGACTCCATGGTGCGTCGACCATTACTTTAACTTATTAGGCATTGGTTTAGGATCTAAGGTTTATGAAGTACAGATTTTATGAAAGGGAAAATCTTGTATGCCATCATTATGAAATCCAGTCTCTCCTCTGTAAAACTCAAAAAAAAACATATGTACTTACCACTCAAAAACATCAAGGGGGGTTGATTTTACCAGTATTTTCTGCATAATAACTGCATTGATTTTAATAGATAACCAGCAGAATCAACTTCTCTGACCATGTAACTAACTCGGTGTTGATGAAAAACAGTATAGTGTCTTTTGTGATGTGTACCATCGTCAGGCAAATAATAATGAAATAAGCGCTGGTCGCTGGACTTGTGCCGTAGTGGATAAGCTAAGCAGTCAGACAACCACGCGATGGAGACCACAAAGCAGTTAAGGTAGTACAGTATATGTGCTTCTATGGCCGCCGAAATTTTAGCAAGTTCATTAATCCCTCATGAAGCGCGCGGGTGCATGCGTGCATGTCCTCAGCTGTAATCTTCTTCTGCATGATCCTACGCTTTGTCAGGTCACGATACATGCTCCTTGGTTGGTTTGGGGTAGTAGTGTACTGCTAGTAGCTACTTTTACCGCCGCTGCACTAGTGAGCAGCCGACACCGCCACCTCGCACGCGTCGGTTCACAAGATTCAGGCTTCCTGAACCAACCTGTATCCGTCAAGTCGAAATAAACGAGGATTCAGTATCCATCAGAAATGAATACAGTATATATGCTTTACACACACACAAAAAGAAGAATGCAGTATATATGCGGGTCGGTGTACGGTTCCCTGAATTTGCAACTTATCCGCCAAATGTGTACTACAGTATATATATGTGTATGTGATTTTTCAGTTTTGGCGGGCAAGCAGGCAGGTAGGTCACAACTCTGGACAAGATCAACGGTTGATCACCCTGAAAAAAAAATATGAAAGCGTGAGGGAAATTATTCTTAGCCTGGAGTATGTCACAAGCTTACTTTTGAATCTTTTCATTAATTTGTTTATTTGTATAAATTTGGTGCCGTAAACGATTGCTAAAAAGAAGATATAAAAACCAGTATCATACGAGAAGTCACGTAACACTCCACTAAAAACAAATGATTTCTCGTCTCGTACCACTTTATATACTTTGTCCGCTTGTATCCTTTCATCAAAATTTTGTCGTTAGAATAACTTTTTAAATTTTAAACTATAATCACACTATCTTGATAATATTTTTTAATAAAATTAGTGGAGTAAGTAATTAATAATAAGAATAAAAAGACAATATCTACACCCCAAAAGGCCAAAAGGCAAGCACACATCACAATATAACATAAGACATTTGCTGGATGTTTCTATTCTCCTAGCGTTACCATACATATCAAAAAAAAAAAAAGAAAGAAATTAATTGTTTTCCATCGTTTTGAATCGCAAAGTAATCAAAATCACAAAAATGCCAATTAAGCAAAACTCTAATGGTATGATGTACACGGCATCGTATCAAGACACATGACTATCCTAAATCACGTGATTTCCTAGTTCCAACAAGTAACCCAAACACTTTACAAACAAAAACAATCCAAAAGGGGAAAAAAGCGGATGAACTAAATCCAAATCCTTCCATCCAAATCTACCTCCAAGACCTGAACTAAATAAACTATTTAAGGCTCCCAAATCACGTCACATGGCCCTCCATTGAACAAACCTTGAGCACAAATCAAAACCACCAACCCACCTTCCTCTCCCTCTCGACGTGGAGTGGAGCCCACTCGTCAGTCGCCGCTGTCCACCTCGCACCTCCAACTCCCGCGGCGTGTGTATACGGACTGGCAGCTCTCCCCTAGTCTGGAGAGAGGCGAGCAGAGGTGTAGAGCGTAGTGAGAGAGATGGGGGAGGAGAGGAAGGGAGGCGAGGAGGAAGCGGTGGCGGCGGCGGCGCGCGCGGCGGAGCAGGCGCGGGAGCTGCAGGACGCGGCGGCGGCGCTGCTGACGCGGACGCGGGCGGAGGAGGAGGCGCTGCGCCGCCGCGCCGCCGCGCTCCAGGAGGAGCTCCGGCGGCTCCGAAAAACAGCCGCCGACAGCGAGAAGGTGCGTTGCTTGCCGACGCCTCCTCCGCCCGCCCCGTGTGCGCGTGTGTGCTGTCGGTGGGAGAGACCGGGCTCAAGGAACGGAGGTCGCTGCCTGAGTGACTGCCGCCCGCGGCTAGGGTTCGTGCGCTGCTGTTTCGGCTCCGTGTGCCGTGTCGGTGGGCGGTGAACGGCCTGGCGCCGGATCGCCCGCAGAGATCTGCTCGCGTGGAACTCGGATTTTGGCGTGATGCAAAAGTCCCGACTTTCGAAATGCCAAATTGTCACTGCGGAATGGGACCTTTTTAGCCGTGGAATTTTCTGATTCTTTGTGTCATTTAGCGTGCCTGCTGCTGATCGATCGTCACAGTGTGCATGGTCCCGCTCGTGTTGATGTGTGACTTGGGTGTGCCTGCGCAGGTTGAGGAGGATTTGGATCGGGCGACGTGCCTCGTAAGTGATGGCGACATTGCATCGCTGCTCCCAAGCAAAGCACATGGTACTTTAAGTTATTTTGAGCTTAGTCTTGTTCTTGGGTTTTGGCTTCCCTTTTTTCAGGGTTGAAGCCGGTGCTCTATTCATGATGTTCTGTACTTATGTTGGGTTTGCAGGTTCTTTTCTTAAAATGTTCTTGGGTCCAGTCAATCTGCGGGCAACAAGGAAGGAGGTGCAGCTCAAGGTGAAGGAGGAGTACAACAGCTACAGGGTATGTGTGCCAGTGTACTATTGGTGACATTCTAGGTACCAGTTTCTATTTTGAAATGAGGACTCCGGGTAAAGTGTATGCCTGTGTTCGGGCCACCAATAGATTAAGAGTTAGCAAATTTGGTTTGCAGAAAGAAAAAAACATGAGGTCAGGATGATGTTGTTCTGAAACTATGCCGTTCCTGTAAAGAATGAAAGATCAACATTTTAGGCGAATGTCAACTGACATATATTACACTGATTATTGGCATGTTCTACATTTGATCATTTTTTTAGCATCATTAGCTATGTTGAGAGTACATATAGATATTGATCTAGACTAGCTAAAAACCTTCTCTCTTTGTAATTATGTGTCTATTTTCATATTTTCAGGATAGAACTGCATTGCTATTTCTTGGTTTCCCCGTAATTCTGTTGTGTCTTCGATCATGGCTATGGAATGGGTGCTTTCCAGCTTTGCCAGTACAGCTATACCAGGTGATGTTTGATGCTAGTTCAAAACAATTTAGCAATGTCTAAACTTATCCTGTTGTATGCAGTGCCAAAATAAGTTGACATCGTAATTTATGCCTTACAGGCTTGGTTGCTTTTCCTGTACACAACTTTAGCTTTGCGCGAGAACATATTGCGAATTAATGGAAGTGATATCCGTGCTTGGTAAGAGACCTGAAGCTCTATTATTTAACCATATTTGGGAAAGCTATAGTGGTGTGGTCTGTGGGGCAAAGTTCATCGAATTTCCCATGTAGCCAACATTCCCTCGTTTCAGGAACAGTGATGATATGAAGCATTAAGATCTTTCTTTTTTTACAAATCCATCTATCTAGTATCTATTATTCCTCTTAGGGTATGCTGTTTGTCTCCCTTTTCTGTGTGTATGAGTTTTGTTTGTAAGCACAAAAGATCACTGCTGTTTGGTGGCACCAACAGAAGTTGTTTTTGTTTTAAGGTGGATACTTCATCACTATTGTGCTATGCTGATGGCGCTTATCAGTCTCACATGGGAAATAAAGGGGCAACCTGATTGTGCACGTAAGCAGGTACACATTTCTATATCACTGGTTATTTTTCTACTGTATATAAATGCATTTTTGTAACTCCTGTCTTACTTTTCACAGAGAGGTGTTGAACTTTTTCTATGTTGGGCCATAATGCAAGGATTTGTCATGATGTTGCAGAACAGATATCAGCGTCAAAGATTGTATACTAGGATTGCTTTGGGGAAGGTAACTTATTTTACTCCAATTAGGGGAATATTGCTATTTAATTGTTGTTGAACTCGGCTCTACTGTCCAAATCTGTAGTTGTTCTTGCCTAAAGACTCAGGATCTTGATGAATTTACAGAATATGCATTACATTTCATCATTTAGCCTGTTTTGTGACTTCAATTTGCCTATGCAATGATGCCAAAACTTCAGTCAGCGGAATCTCTTGTAACTGTAACTTTCCTTCATCATCAGGCTAAAAGAATGGATGTTGTATGGGGAGAAACTGCTGGTGTTGAAGGTCAATTGCTGCTTTTATGTCCTCTCCTTTTTCTCTTGCAGGTATGGTTTACTTGATCCTCATGGTTGCATGGTGTTGAATACGTCAGCATGCAAATATAGTCAAACCTATAATGAACATAGGTTGCAGATTGTTTTCCCCTCCCTATTTTACTTATGAGGTCACCCTTTCTTATTGCTAGCTAGAAGGTGCTTTTCCGAGAATTTCTTTATTTGTCTGTTGGATCGTATCAGGTCTTTTCATATTGGTGGTTTCACATTAGTATTGGCTAATAGTTGAATCATATAAAATGAAGTTATAATCTTTTCATAAAATGCATGTCTGCTCGACTACTCATCTGATCCCCCCCTCCCCACCCCCCCTTCTATGTAGGGTTTTGAGGGTTATGTCGGGTTTTTACTTCTCCGTACGGCTACAACAGGCATCATTCCTGAGTGGCAGGTCAGAAACTTTTAGCAGATAATTCAGCCAAGGTTGTGTCAAATTTATCCATATAATAACAAATGTGCTGTGTCACAGGTTGTGGTCTGTGGGATCTTGCTGATTGCAATGGCGATTGGTAACTTTGCAAACACAGTGGACACCTTGTTGGCTAAGTCCAGGTTCAAAGCAAAGATGAAGAAATCAAAGGGCAAACGTGATATGGACACATGCACCTCACCGAAAGGTTCATTGCCGACAGATTCAACAGGCAGAGCATAAAAAATTGCCAAGAGGAAAAGTTCCCCATCATATGAACATCGCCCATGTTTAACCAGGGATTATTGCCTTTGTAAATCACCTTTTTTTTTTTAGCCGTCAGCTGCTCATCCTGAGTTCCAGACCCTGTCTATGAACGCTCACAGTTGTGTAAACATCAAAACAAGAGGGTTGTCGATGGTCTCAGGTTGAGGGTAGTCAGAATAAACTGGCAGTATTTGTTCATACTTTTATTCAAAACATTGAGTGGGATAGATGTATGTAGGACTGTAAGATTTAGCAAAATTTTCGTGGTATAGTTGTTGTGACTTACATTGTCAGAATCAAAATGTGAATTTGTACACAAGTGTCTTAAAAAAAAAAACCACTGTTACTTACAAGGGGCTTCTGTTTTGGTCATCTCTTTTTTTCTTCATAACTTGCAAGTTTCAGGTTTTGAACAAAATAAAAGAGAAATGGATGGAGAAACTGATGGCATTCGATGCAATGTTCCATCGATAAATTGTTGTTGGACACAAGAACGATGTCGCAAAAGAAAAGGACAATGTCATTTTCGTTGTTTCTCATAGCAGGCCCTTCCAGATGTTTGCATCTGCTCCATTGGTTTTCTACCATCAGATAACTTGATCTCTGATCTCATTTCCCTCAACTCAATCAAATTCAGCGTCTGTCGTTCCCACTTTTGATCTTCTCTTTAGTTCTACTATCCTGACATCTTGTAGTATCATTTTCACCATTTCTCAAATCTAGAGCACTACAAACTTTTTAATGTTATGGATCCAAACTCAAGCTCGCGTTGAACGCGCAGACGAAGTGCCTATTAAACTCACTGAGCTCCAGAAGGGTCTGCTCAAAGAAAAATTATAAAAATACATGCCACACCTGGATTGTACTTCAGTTCAAAAAGCATTTGACATCTCGATTATACTTCAACTCACAACCCAAATAATGGGCAAATGTAGTCCTAAAAAAGAGGGCAAAACTACAGCTAGCAACTGCCATTAAATTTCCATTTAAAGCAAAACACAAAGTACTTCATAAGAATATAGGTAGACTATTGCAACAAAGGGGAGGAAACTAAGCCAAAAATTATCAGCTGAGTTACAACCTCACGTACTTGAACTAATTTACAACCTTGCACGTCATTAATAAGTGAAAATAGTGGTGGATGATACATTTTGCTATACAACAGATTCTCATTTTTCATTTAGTCAACAATTCAGTATTGTCAGAATAAGTATGACCGTCGGTCTAGATGGCTAGTTTGAAGTTTTGGGATGCTGGCCAAGCAACCGGCCTTGCATCGGAAGCAACGAGCATTGCCATTCAGTTTGGTCTTCTGCACGAAGAAGCTCCCCATCAACTCCGCACCCATTGTGGGTATTACCAACAGCCCTAATCTTGACTTGTTTTACCTGCAATTGTTACAAATCAGAGATGGTTTCAGTGAATAGTGATTTACAAGCCAGGCAACTAATTGAAGTTATGAGATGTCTGGTGTTTTAGGAAAGCGACAATTCCACAAGCTAGAACGCTCAGGAATGTTTGGGACTAGCACCTTAGTGCTACGCGCTGCTGCAAGACATAACATACAGAAATACAAGGAACCCACGATACCTTGACATATTCCACAAAAGGTAGTAAAAGATGCCAGCAGAGCTGATAGGCGATGAAGAAGCAAAACAGTCTGAGTCTACCACTTCCGCGGACAAGAATCAAATCCAAATTGCCATCATCATGCTGCGCTTTTGGTGCAATAACTGGCGACAGTAACCCTTGGGCAGGTTTGCAAAAGTGATTGCACGAGAAGATACCAAGAAACTCCCCTTTTCTGGTAATCCAATTATCTTCAGTCGGTGGCTTCGATTCAGGATTTCTCCCCGGTGATGAAGGAAGATATTCCACCTCAAATTTGTATTTAGGTAATGACAGAAACTTCAGAACGCCAGCAACAACATAACGGAAGGGGCCAAACTGCAGGCGGAAGTCCTCAGATAACTGAACAACTGGAAAGGAAAAAACAATATATTTGGAACTATAAATTGACTAAAAACAGTGTTTAGGTATATATATGTACACAACAAGATATGTTTTAGTGCAGTAAAAAATCAGAGTGAACTGTAGACTTAATCTTGAGATATTGTTGTTAAAATCCAATTCTGGTGTGCTTGTACATGTGGTGCGAATATTTTGTCTGCTATCATATGCATCACTTCAGAATCAGCCGTGCAGAAGAATGGAACTTACCATCAGCTACAAAACCAAAGTAGGAAGCTGTCAAACCAAATTGAGTAAATCCAGCTTGGATCTGTTTTACGGCAAACACATCTATTGGCGTGGAACCACCCTACAGAAGAATGATTACATTGGATGACCTATATGTCGATTAGAATAAGGTCACACGAAAAATTATGTCAAATCAACATGACATAACAAAATTACCATAGCCACTGCACTCGCAGCAGAAACAGGATCCCTGATGCCAAGAACAGTCCAAACTAATGAGTTATCAGAACCAGCAGGTACTATCCCAATGGGCAGTTGAATTGCCTCTTTCCAATCATCTCTACCAAGTAAACCATTCAAAACCTGTATTAACATATACAAATATGTTTAGCATGATGGATATAGAATTTTTTCTGAAGACAGAAAGAACTGAAGATCTCTGTGTTTGAATATGCCCAGAAGTGTCGACTCAGTTAGGGGTACAAACTATAAATAGTCAAACAGAAACAGACCAACCATAAGTTGTAGTACGGCCTATACTTGATCGTTTTTACAGTAGCAGCTAGCAATTGAACACACCCACACAAGACCAATAAAGAAAAAATGGGCTTTCAGATCAGTTTTCTTGCATAAAGAAATGTAGGAACAGAGCTGACCTCATTTACAATTCCATCGCCCCCTACACATATGATGCCTGAAAAAAAAAGGAGAAATAAGCATGAACGTGAAATAGAAAGGTAGATGCTGCAATTTGCAAAACCAAAAACAGTAACATAAAGGATTTTACCGTCAAAAAATTTGCTGAGGTCAATGGTAGAAGCAATAGCCTTTGCATGACCGGCATAAGCTGTTTCGATCACTTCCATCGTGAAGCCTGAAAGCTGCAGCAGATCAAAATTCAAAAGCAAAAAATATAAATAAAAGAATAAAGGTTCTACAAAGTACACATGTGACCTAGGGACCATTATCTTGAGTACATAATTAATGAATGATATGTTTTAATTCAGAAACATCTTTTTTTAGGGCTAATTCAGGAACATCTTACCTTCAGTTTTGATTGCACTTTCTTGTAGAAAACATCACGAGAGCTACGAAATCCAGAATTAGGATTCAAGATAACAAGCACTTTACGACTACTTCCTTGTCTAGTGTTCAATTGGTCTTGCAAAAGATTGACAGCTACATAGGTTGGAACTTCCTCTCTGCAGGATGTACTGAGGTCTGATGAATATTGTGGTACAATCTTCTTCTGGGTGAAAAAGGTAGTATTCCATGGAGTAGTTCTCCTTAATTTACAAGGCAAAAACGTCTGGCTCTGGCCTATTTGCAAATTTTGCATGTTCGTGGTCGGAGAACACTGATGGTAATTTCTTGAACGACAGGGATTGTAGGTAAAGAATCCATTCACAGCACCACAGGGAACCTGCAGTGATGATTGCAAAATAAAAAATCCTTTAGAGATAATCACATAAAACAACAACAACCAAGCTTTTTAGTCCCAAACGAGTTGGGGTAGGCTAGAGATGAAACTCATGAGATCCAACACAAACAAGAGACAAAGCAAAACAGAGAAGAAAATGATGAAAGACAAAAAAAAAACCAAATTGTTTGACTTAATTCAGAACTCAGCACATCAAGCAGAACAAAATGGCAAGCATCAACGGGCACGAGCTCTGTATATTGCAGATACTTGCATACAATCTCGACTATCTAAAAAGCAAATGGATATGAAAAAATAAAATAAATTCAAGGTAAGCATTAAGCTTTATAATCATGGGGGATTTCCATTCCACATTTGAGGAAACTAGTAATCGTACAAGCAGCATATTCCAATCTCAAATCTTGCTGCTTTTTCATCATGGGATATTCATAAGTAGAATTGAGATGTCCCTCACATTCCCGTAGCTTCAGATGTGAAAAACTGCCTTAGCTAACTTAAATTCTACTCGTCTCAACAGGCAGCTTGCCCAGCGGGGTACGAAATTATAAAAAAGAATGCGGAGACGAGGACGGGAAGATAACAAGCTCACCGGGGAACGGACAAGGCTTCTCGAGCTCATGATCAATCTTAGCGATTAGCGCAACGGGTCGGCCCGCGGCGACCTCAAGAGATCCAGCGGCCAGACAGCCTCTGTCCCTGGCGGCTCTCCTCCTGTACTCGCCAGGGCACACCGTGCGTCGGAATTGGAGGCAGCGGCAGGGCCCCGCCGGCAAGCACCGAGGACGGATTGGGAAGGGAAGAGGGGAGGGAGGTGGTGGGTGGGAAGCGTGGCGCCTCAGACCGCCTCTCAAGCCCGTTTGCGTACTTATCCGTGTGGAACTTGCATTTACGTCGTGGCCGGTTGATCGACCAGTCATGATTACTTAGCAGTTGATCTTCTAAATTTACAGTCGAAGGGCGTTTTTATACTTTTGATCTCATAAAGTAAAGTCATAACAGGGTTATATTAGAAGACGTTTAGTTCGAGCGTATTACGATGTAAATAGCTTATAGTATGAATAGGTAGCGTTAGTTTTTGTTTGGTTGGACCATTCTATTATCGATTGACACTGTGAACGCATCTGAGTCTTCACTTCGTCGATACTGGTATTAGAGCTTCGATAATTGTTCCCTTCTTATCGTTCATCTCCAGCTCCAAGGCCACCTCGACTCGAGTCCCCCGACCAAGATGCCCGATGCCTGCTCGAAGCAGCCCAGCGGACGCCTGACCGAGGCACCCCGTCGTACGTGCGTCCGCCTTGACGCCACCTACGCACGGCGGCCTCTGCCGCCCACCCACGGTCATTCCGACGCGCCCCTGCCCAAGGCTGCTACGCTGTCATCCGCTTGAGGCCGCTGCGCCGCCGCCCTGACTCTCGCCCACCCGAGGCAACCTTCTCGTCGCGCGGCCATAGCACCGCTCACCAGCTATCACCCATGTGCGCATCCACTGTCTGCTAATGGTTGCATGAAACTCAACCAAATAAAGAGTGTAATCATTCATTACGCGTTATTTAATACCGTTCATGTTCCCGTTACCATTTCAAAAAAAACAGCGTCTTAGTTCATATATACTCGTTTTATTGTAAAATACTTAATATTTTAGTTATATATAGTTTTCTCATAATATTTAACATCAACAATTTTCAATACGTATAGACGAAACTATAACTAACTTTCTAATGAAACTCATCACGGAGAACACCTCCATAATGATATCGATTTTGTAATTCATAATCTTTGAAGCTAAAATTGTATATAATTTTGGACACCCCCGCTTTTTAATACGTTTCGAGGGAAACAACAATCAACTTTCTAACGAAACTCCTCGTAGAGGTAAAAATAAATCTTACTGATTTTATAATCTTTTATGCTACAATTGTATGTCAGATTTAGATAAAATACTTTTCAATAATGGAGTTCAAAGCAATGGAATTACGTAGTTTCAACTTTGCGATAAATTGAAAAATAATATGAAAAATGCAGCAATATGTATCATACCAATCATATTGCGGCAAGCAATCGTCGTCACATCATCAGTGAGTGCATCCGTTTGTGTATCACTGGCAGCTGCGGCTACGCAAACGCTTTCCTTCCTTCCCCGGCGGAGCACACAAAAAAAGACAAGAAAACCTCTGGAAGACGGCAATAACCCAACAAAGCTCCTCACGCAGTCCAACAGGCAACAAAGCCTCACCAGATCCTCGCCTCCCCTTCTCGAGGTTGAGGCTCTCGCTCGCTTCCCTGGTTGAAGAACTTGCTGCTGTTGCCTCGCCCCAATCGGGAGAGAGGAAGTGCTCGGGACGGGATCCACCCCCCAAGGTGCCACTCCTCCGATTCGTATTCTTGCCCGGTTGGTACTCCTGGATTGATTGTTTGTTTGCTAACATGCTGGCTGCTGCTGCTGCTGCTTGCTCCTCAGAGTTGGGTGTGCAAGAACCGTAGTTTGTTGACTTCAGACCCTTTCAACCTGCCAAACAGCATGGTCCGAAAGGTGATTCTGTAGTAGTATTCAAGAGCTATCCTGGATTCCTGGTTAGCCGGAAGCTGTTCCAGCGTGTTCCCTCTTGCTTTAATTTGAACCTGGTCAAATTGTTTCGGATGCAGTATTTAGTATATGATTCTTCTTTAACATAGTGCTGATACTAGGACAAAGGAAGAATTTTGCAAGGCTCTTCTTTCTAGCGGTTCAGTGTTATTTCAGGTGCTTAACTGATTTTCACTTGTGCCCGTGGGCATCTCTTTAATTCGGCTGAAGAACACTAGCCCTCTGGATTTCCATATTTATCGGCCACAAACTTGTAGTAGAAGATTTTTGGTAATGCAAGTGCAAGAAGTGTTAGTGAGATATCTCTAACTGGTTATTAGGAACTTAGAAGTTGTTTTGCTCGTTGCAGCTTGTTTGATCCAGCTAGTCAATTTGATTCTCCATTTCCGTGTGTTGTCATAGTATCTCCAGGGCTACACTGCTTCATATCTAACAGTGTTTAGAATCGCTGCCTTTCTAAACTGTTAGTGCTCTCAAAGTATAAAAATGTGTGCCCGTCATCCATCATTGATGAGCCAACTGTAGCTCTCCTGCGTGTTTGAGGAAAAAAAAAAGTATAAAAATTGTGGAAGATCAAACTTTTCTTTGTAGTCCTGCTAATGATCCAAGATTTTTGCTGTGAAACCTCACTGATCTTGTCTTTGTCACTAGATGACTTGTTCTGATGGTGAGTCTGAGCAGCAATGGATTGAGAATGTGAGGTCAGGAGGAGCAGTTCCTTGTCTCGTACCTGACAATTGTCCTAACGGCTGGGCTACTCCTCCAGGTGACTCGTTTATGGTTAGAGGGCCAGAATATTTTACAAATAAAGTAAAAACACCTGGCGGGGAGTATCTTCTTAAACCACTTGGTTTTGACTGGATCAGAGGCCCAACAAAAATCTGTGAGATTCTAAACGACCGGAACCACCGAGTTAGGAAGGCCATCGATGAGGAAGTTTCACATGGAAATCAACCTTTTGTTTGGGCTTTCAACTTGCAACTGCCCAAGGATAATTACAGTGCGATATTCTACTTCGTATCACTGGAACCTATACCCGAAGGCTCGCTTATGGATCAGTTCTTGAAAGGTGATGAAGCTTTCCGGAAGTCCAGGCTTAAGTTGATAGCAAACATAGTTAAGGGGCCGTGGATTGTTCGAACAGCTGTGGGTGAACAAGCCATCTGTATACTTGGTAGAGCCCTCTCATGCAAGTATGTTCAAGGATCAAACTTTATTGAAGTTGATGTGGATATTGGGTCATCTATAGTTGCAAATGCAATTGTTCATTTGGCATTTGGTTATGTCACAACCCTAACTGTAGATTTAGCCTTCCTTATTGAGAGTCAAACTGAATCTGAGCTTCCTGAGAGACTTCTTGGAGCTGTAAGGTTCTCCGAGTTAAATCCTGGTTCAGCTGGTTTGTACCAAAAGCCATCTGAAGAGCATCAGGAAATCGGTCAAGTTCCACCTCCAAGATTTTGGCATGGGTTCTCTCAACTGCTACACAACCCTGTCAACCCACAGAATACTAATGGGAATTTGCAGACGGAAGATGTCAATGAGAATAAATGGTAAGGTCTTAGCTAATCTCCTTGTAGGAGCATCCCGCTAGAATGTTGCCTTGATAGATAAACCAACATATCTCTTGTATGCTTGTTCTTGATAAGCAAATTTTTAAACTCTCATGTGTTTTTTTTTTCTTGAACCATATGTGTTAAGTCGTATACCCTTAACAATATGATATTGCGGCAGTATGGACAGTTTGAGATTCATTGACAAGCTATTGCTGGCCTCAACAGTAAGAACAGCCTTGCATTTTTGTCTTTCCTTTTCAAATTTTCAATATTATCTTGAGGAGGCAACCCAATCAATTGGCCGCAGCATTGTTGTCGGTACCATTCCGCTACATTATAAAATATGTTGTCAAATTTTTTTTCATGTTTTATTTTAGAATTGATTTCCATCTTTGATGATACATTATCATGTGAAATAATGAAATACTGTGCTTCCCTCTTGCAGATACCCTTCAACCCATACAATGACTTTGGAATCATATCTTCATTGATTGGATGATCAGTAGATCACGGCGTCACACTTTGCTCATAGGATGATCAATAGTACTAGATAGTCACCTGGGGCTTGTTTATTTGCCTCCTACATCATTTGTGAAGGTCATGTAAATTTGACGCAGTCAAACCTGCATCACTCTGTACATAAACTGAACGCATCTTTACTTTTTATAGTACCATTTTCTGAAGAACGAAATTGTTTATCTATAACTATGAGGATAGCTTCATTCTCAGATCCATTAGAACATATCTGCTGCTGCTAAAGAGTAATAAAAGAGTGATGATGAAGTGTAATGAAAGCTACATCAAACTAAGACGGCTCCATGGATTGATCAGTTCGAATTGGAAGCTCTAGGTCTATTCAGTGCTGTCCAGTCTTGCTGTCTTGGTGCTTGTTTGGCCGACAGCGATCCAATTGATTATGGATACTACGATTCCCAGCTAGCAAACAATTTTGGACATCTGTTCAAGCCTGGAAATTTCTAGTCGTGACAGATTGAAGTTTTCTATAAGTTTTTGTCATTACAATCAATAACCACGCCTGGTAGGAAATTTACTCCGGATAATCTTGGTCTTCCAGGAAAATTGAACAGTGAGCCGATGAAGAACTAGCTCCCTCCCTCGCAGGCACGTCTGTGGCAGGTAGTTGGCTTTGTCTTCACCTCCATCGTCGCCATCGCCATTGGCTTCTCCTTCCTTACTTCTAACCCTACGGAGAGTGACACGGACTCGAATCCCACGTCCCAACCACGAATTGACTGCCTTCACTGCGGCCTGGTCGGGCAGCAGCGAATCTGAGCCTTCTTTGCCGGTTGGAGGCGGCGGCGGCGAGTCCGTGATGGTCGCCCGCCGCGCTTCGCGGCGGATGCTGACATGAGCGGCCCCTCTTCCTCGTCCTCAGACGCCTCGTCTCAGCTGCCCCTCTCCCCCGCCGACGGCTTCCTCCGCGGTAACCATCCATCCTCTCTACTTATTCCTTTGGGGAATTCCGTCGAGCACCTCGCTGACCCATGTCATCTGCTTGTGCAGTGAAGGACGGCGTGGACGGGATGATCAAGTACGTTGCCAACGAGCCCTCTGTCGGGCTCTACTTCGTGCAGCAGCACGCCAGGGCCTCCATGCCCATCCTCCTCGACGTCAAGGTCCCGCCCCTTATCCGATTTTTTCTTCTTCTGTACTGAAGATGATGTCTTTATTATCCGTCATGCGTTGTGCATTCGGCCTAAGATTCATAACGAAAAATCCCGTACGGGTCCAGCTTTTGGCAGCTTATCGTCTTATGCCATTTATCAAATCAAAGATTTGAGCTTTTATTGAGAAGTAGGAAAAAAGATTGTGTCTTCACAAGTTTGCTGCACTACTCTATCAAAGCCAGTGGCACGAACAGGGTCTGTGGTCTGCCTATTTAGCGTTGTGTTAGTTGCATTAGAGTCGAACTGATTAATATTTGTGCTAATGCCATTCAGATTTTTCTCCACTCTAGTGCATCACTGCATCATAATTGAATTCCTTGTTATTAGGTGCCAGAATATATCTCTCACGAAAAAAGGCGCATTATCCTATAGTTTTAACACAGTCAAACTTGAATATTATGCTTGATAAGAAATTATTTCCTCCTGTTTCTAATTGTTTCCATTTGTTATTTTAAATTTGAACTAACAAACTACAGCTAAAAACTGGAGGAAGTAGGTTTCTAACTGATGTAAGATATGTTCAAGTAAATATACTGCTTTAATTGGCTGAATGCCAAATTTGATGCTTTTATTTATCGTAAGAAAGTATTGTTGTTTCAAGTAATTAACTACTGTTCAGTGATGTGATCTGTTATGGGCAGTGATAAAACTAACCAAGTTGAGTAATTTAAATGATATTCTTTTGTGGGGTTCTTTTACATGAGCTTTGTTTCTGTCATCAGGATAAGCTTGTGGAGAAAACTCATGAGGTAACACTGCATACCGAAGACATGGAGGATTCTATTTGTGTTGTGAGATCCATGGCTGAGTTTGGAGTTCCGCTTGCTGATGATATGATCAAGGACATAAATAAATCTTTGGAAATAATGTCAAAGGCCCAACCAAAGAGAGGGTACATCCATACCAGTCTTGTCTGATTTGTTTTCCCCTTTGTAACAACAGCAAAGGCTTCTAGTCCTAAGCAAGTGGGTAGGCTCGAGATGACATCCACAAGAATTAGCATGAAACATTTAAAGAAAGAAAATTAACACATAATCTCCTTTTCCCCTTTGCATTGTTTATAAATCAAACAGTTCTCCTTTGTCTGGTATAATGGTTGGTTCCCTAGTCTCCTCAATTTACAAAGAGTGGACCATAATATTTTAGAGCATTCCAGTTTCCAGAAAGTTTGAAAACTGAAATATGAACGCACCAGTAAGAAACTGAATATTTTATTGCAATATATTGTTTATATGCATTTAGTGTCATCAATTCTATTGTTGATTTTAAGGAGAAAGTATTTGCATTCAGGTTGATCCAGAATCCCAGTTGGGGGTTCCAATCTGGGAAAAGCTCAGGGACGTTGAATGATTTAGGCACATCCAATGGAGAAGGCTCCCGTAACTATCTTTCATCCATGTTCAACACTGCCAAGCAAAAGGCATCCAGTCTTAGGTGGCCACAGCCTGAATTTGCAACGAAAGATGACAAGAATTCAGCTTCATCTGTTTCCCCAGAATCATCACAAGTTTCTGAACAAGGTGCACCATCGCCGGATGCAGAAAGGGATGAGCTCCCTGTTTCAAGCCAGTTAGATATTACAACTTCAGTGAATCAGAGCCTGCCTGCAACTGATATCCCCGAAACCCTGGAGACTTACAATAAATTCAAAGAGGAACAAGAACTCAAACTACAGGAGTGGCTTAGAGAATCCGTGAAAGTTGAAGACAATAAAGAGTGAGAGTGTTATAACTGCTTGAGCACTGTACTTTTTCCAGAGCAGAACAGAAACTCTTTATATCAGACTACTTGTACCTCCAACTCAAAAACAGAACGTGGTATCTGTTTTGATGAAGCAGAACTTTATGGGTATAGATGTGTCGCATGTGGAAATGCTGTAATTTGTTAGATTCTTTTTGCCAGGGTTCTATTGACTGATAAAACAGAGAGATCATCTTTGTATTCTATAACTGTCTGAACAATATGATTTTTAATTACAAATGCTTGAGTATATTTTGTTACTGCAAAAGTCGACTTTTCTCCATGTTGGGTTGTGTGTTGGCACGTTTCGAATTAATTTGCCTCCAAGAAGGTGCGTATAGGTTCTCACTACATGTTACTGATGGGATTTGATTGTATGCTGAAATAATGAATGAAAAAAGTGTTTTGTGTTCTTGCGACTGAATCTGCGTTCAATCCGACGCCAGTTTCTCCATGTTGGGTTGTGTGTTGGCACGTTTCGAATTAATTTGCCTCCAAGAAGGTGCGTATAGGTTCTCACTACATGTTACTGATGGGATTTGATTGTATGCTGAAATAATGAATGAAAAAGGTGTTTTGTGTTCTTGCAACTGAATCTGTGTTCAATCCGACGCCAGTTTGTTCTGCACCACGATATCACCCTGCATCAGGTTAACGCAGCTCCATATGTTCTGGATACTTATTGCAAGTTCTGCCTAGTACAAACTGCGTTATAGGGAAGGGAAGAGAACTTGGAAAGGCCGTTTATTTAGGGGCGAATCCTTGAGGATGGGATCAGGGTTGGATCAGGGTTCGTGGATTTTTCTTGGCCCTTGCTTGTAGGTGCTTCTTCTTAATTGAATACCGCGGAGTCGGTCTTACCTCCGGGGCCAAGTTTTTATATTACAAAACTTGCGATAAGTATCCAGAAAATAGCTAGGAATTCAGCTTGCTCCGGCTTGGTCAGCCTTCAGTCATTATCATTGTTAAGTGGAGTTGGCACACTTACTGAATAGAAATTTATCAAGAGAGCCCTGCAACAAAATTTTAAGTCACAAATTTGAAGCAACAGAATGGTTAAGTGTTGCAAGCATCCAAGTTGCAAATAGCAAAAATCTACAATAGCTATTTTCCTCGAACAAACCTGGGTACTTCCAAGCAAACTGAGTGATTAACAATTGCAAACATCCAACTTGGATACAGCGATAGTTCGCAAACTGAAGCTACATTACTCGAACAGAACTCCCAGTGTTTACAGTTTTTACCGCCATGGAAGACTGGCTCTTCTACTCTCTCTCCATAGGCTTCCGCCTTGCCGTGTCTCTCCTCTTCTCTTCGCACCGGCCGGCCGGGCCGCCGCTCCCGCCCGGTCCATCGGCGCTGTCATTGATCGGTCCGCTCCTCTTCCTGGGCCGGACAAACTTCAGCATCGAGCTGGTCATCCGCACCGCTCGGTCCCGGTACGGCCCGGTCTTCGCCCTCTACCTCCTCCCGTCCCGCCCGACCATCTTCCTTGCCGACCGCGCCGCGGCCACCGAGCGCTGGTGCAGCGCGGCGCGGCCAACCTTCCCACTCGGATCGTCTCCAGCAACCAGCACAACATCACGTCCGGCGCGTACGGCCCGCTCTGGCGCGTTCTCAGGCACAACCTCACCGGTAAAGTCCTCCACCCGTCGTGCGTCCGCCGGTACGCCAGCGCTCGCCACCTCGCCGTGGCCGGCCTCGTCGCAGGCGTCACGCGGCAGATGTGCGACCGCCTGTGGTGGTGGTGGGTGGTTGTCCTTGAGGGGCTGCTGCACCGTGCCGCGTTCCAGCTGCTCGTCGGGATGTGCTTCGGCGAGGGGCTCGACGAAGGCACCGTCGCGGCCGTCGAGGCGGTGCAGAGAGAGCTGGCGACGTCGATTGCTCGGTTTCCAGGTGCTGGGCGTCTGGCCGGCGGTCACGAAGCTAGTGTTCCGGCGCCGGTGGAAGAAGGTGTTGTCTCTCCGGCGCCGGCTGGAGGAGCTGTTCGGGCCTCTGATACGGGCGCGCCGCGCACGGCGCGACGCCGGCAGCGGCACCGCTGACTTATTGGACACCTACGTGGACTCGCTCCTCGGCCTCCGGATCCCGGACGACGACGGCGGTGTGAGCAGACACCTAACGGAGGGCGAGACGGTGAGTTTGTGCCCGGAGTTTCTGACCGCCGGTCCCGACTCCACGATCGCGGTGACGCAGTGGATCATGGCGAACCTCGTGGCGCAGCCGGAGAGCCAAGCGAGGCTCCAGGCCGAGATACGCAGCGTCGCCGGAACTGGCGGCGCGGGTAGCATCCAGGAAGAGGACGTCTCGAAGATGCCGTACCTCGGCGCAGTCGTGCTGGAGACGCTCCGGCTCCACCCGCCAGGCCACTTCCTCCTGCCGCACGCCGCGACGACGACGACAGAGACAACGCTCGAGGAGTTCCGCGTGCCGCGGCGCGCGTCCTTGAACGTCACGGTGGCCGGGCTGGCGCTGGACGAGGCGGTGTGGCCGGACGCGCGGCGGTTCCGGCCCGAGGGGTTCCTGCCCGACGGTGGGGCGCGGGGGTCGACCTCGCCTGCAGCAAGGAGATCAAGACGATGCCGTTCGGCGCCGGAAGGAGGATCTGCCCCGGCATGGCGCAGGCGCTGCTGCACCTCGAGTACTTCGTCGCCTGCCTCGTCCCGGAGTTCGAGTGGCGCGCGGTCGCCGACGAGACGGTGGACTTGGCCGTGAAGCAGGGAGCAGCTGTCCATCGTCATGCGGCGGCCGCTGCGTGCCACCGTCAGCCGATGCGCGCAAAGGGATGGGCACTAGTTGTACTTGATGAACACCTGCTTTGGTTGCTTGCCTTGCTTGTTCATTCGTTTGCCAAGCATGGGCCTTCAGTATTGTTCAGTGAAATTTAGTGAAAGCAAAATTCAGAACAAGATGGAAACAAATTAACTACACAAAAACATCAAGTCTGAGCGTCGTTCTCGTTTCTATCCCCTTCTTCTGTTGATCACATTACAAGTGAAATTAAGATGACGTACTGTTAACATGATTGCATGTATTGGCTGATAAAAGAAAAAGCATGATTACATGAAATCATCTTTAGTGGCTCGAGTTTAATCTGAGCCTGCTCGCTCCAGTTGAGCATTCGGCTTCATTCCTGTTCCCATCACAGTAAAAACACTAGCCAAGGGCCAAGACTCGTGTTGCGACGCTGCAATATGAATCCGCCCACTTAGATTAAAACACTAGAACGTGGCTCGATGTCAAACGGCACAGGAATCGGTCTCTCAATCTAGATGTGGTACGTATTGTTCTCTTGCATCTGTAACCAAGACGCCTCTGCGTACTATCACGGTCGTAGATGACCGAAGTAGGTCATGATTATGAATACTCCAAACGTCACGTCTCACTCGCGATGATGCGAGTTATCCAATTTGCTATATATGTATCTTTTTTCGCAAGAAGATTATGTTACATTTTTACTTTAATCTAGTCACGGATCTAGAGAAAAAGGGGGAGTGGATCGATGAGTGTCGTACCCGTTTTGGTCGCGGTGGCGGCGGAAGATGTACTTGATCTGTCGGTGGCGGTCATGACGCTCGTCTCGTGGTCGTCGCCGGCGGTGAGGTCCGGCACGACGGTGGAACTTCCTGTCGCTGGCTGCGCCTCTCCCTAGATCAGATTTAGGGTTTGTGTGAGTGGGGTTGTGGCAGCGACGAATCTCATATCTCGTGCCACGGTCCCACTCCTCTCTTTTATATGTGGCGTAGTGCGACGGGGGCCCACTAGCCATCTTGGGCTGGGCGCCCCCGATCAGGGTGCGGTAAAGGAGTCCGATCCGGTCACGTTAGTGACTGGATCGGTCCTTTTGAGATCAAAGTCTAACATTCTCCCCCTTGGTCTCACCTTTCTTGTTTCTTTTAGCTTTTACCATTGTTTCATAGATTTATCCAAGGAACATGTTTCATCGTTATAGTTTTATTGCTGATAGATTCCACAGCTACAATAAGCATTTCTGTTTAACAACAGGTAACTTTTGGGCACTATTTAGTCCAGAGATCATAGACTTTTTCTTAACCCCATGTCGGCTACACGTTCCTAAAACAAGTTGGGAGGACGGCCTTTCGTTAGCGGATCCGCGAGCATTTTCCCTGTACTAATGTGCTCGAGACTGATTTGTTGATCTCGGACTTTATCCTTCACAACATAATACTTATGTCAACGTGTTTGACAGCACCACTTGACTCATTGTTGTGAGCATACTGTACTGCGAGTTCGTTGTCTCAGTATAACTTTATTGGTCTTTCAATAGTATCGACCACTTTTAAATCAAGTACAAATTTCTTTAACCAATTCACCTGTCCTATGACCTCATAGCATGCTATGAATTCAGCATATATTGTAGATCCCGCAGTAATAGTCTGTTTTGAACTTTTCCATGAAACAGCTCCTCCTGCGAGAGTAAATACATATCCCGATGTTGACTTTGTATTATCTCTTGCAAAGTCAGAATCTGTATAACCCACTATCTTTAGTGAATTAGATTTTTGTATGTTAACTTAAGGCCTTTTGTTTCTTGCAAGTATCGCAGTACTTTCTTTACTAAATTTCAGTGCTCAATGTCTAGATTACTTTGAAATCTGCCAAATAACCCAGTGACAAAAGACAAGTCAGGGCGTGTGCACACTTGTGTATACTGTAAACTTCCTACAGCAGAAACATATGGTACTTGTTTCATTCTATCGAGCTCGTACTGATTTCTGGGACATTACGATATCTCATATTTGTCGCCCTTTGACTATAAGAGCATGTGAAGTACTGTAATTGTGCATATTTAATTTCTTCAATAACCTTTTCTATGTATGTCTTTTGGGACAGCCTCAAAACATGTTTTGTTCTGTCTCGGTGAATCTCTATGCCTAAAACATATGATGCTTCACCAAGGTCTTTCATGTCAAACTTTGAGGACAGGAATTTTTTTGTCTCATGCAATAGACTGACGTCGCTACTTGCCAGTAGAATATCATCCACATACAGAATAAGGAAAATGAATTTTTCCTTTTTGAACCTTGCATAAATGCAATTGTCCTCAATGTTTGCCTCAAAACCAAATTCTTCTATTGTTCTGTCAAACTTCAAATACCACTGTCTTAAAGCTTACTTCAATACATAGATGGATTTCTTTAAACGACATCCCATATTTTCTTTTCCTTCTAGAACAAAACTTTTCTGTTGTGCCATGCAGATAATTTCATCTAATTCTCTATTTAGAAATGCCGTTTTCACATCCATCTGATGTAACTCAAGTCATAATGTGACACTAGTGTCATTATTATTCTGAAAGAGTCTTTACAAGAGACTGGAGAAAAGGTCTCATTGTAATCAATTCCTTCTCTCTGCGTAAAGCCTTTTGCCATGAGTCGCGCCTTAAACTTTTCTGTATTCCCTCCAGGACCATATTTAGTCTTGTAGACCCATTTACAACCTACTGTTTTGGCCCCTTTAGGAGTATCATCCGAACCCTAACATCATTGATGTCCATTGATCTCATTTCATCTTTCATGGCTTCCAGCCACTGGGATGAGTTAGCGTCTCTCATGGCCTCTTCATATGAGGTAGGATCGTCCTTTGCATGAATTTCTTCTATATCATATACTTTATAATCTTTATGGATAGCCGATCTCCTATTTCTTTGAGACCTTCTAGTGGCTTCCACATTTGGCACATTCTCCACCTGAGGCTGCTGTGCAACCTCTTGGTTTGGCACACTTTCTGTTTGAGGCTGTTGTTGCTCCCCTTCGTCTATAGCAGTAGGTTCTATCGGATCCTAAGGAACAGATTCCTCATTTTCCATGTGGGAACTAACAATAGATGATAGAGGTGCAACATTGTGCATCGCAGGTCCATCATCAGCAGGTGGTAAGAAGAATGGCTCTTGAATCACCGGAGTGGGCACACATACCCGCTTCTCCTCAAGGTCAACTTTTTGAGCCACCATACCCCCCCCCCCCACACCATGTCCTCCTCTAAGAAGACAACATTTCTCGTTTCTACAATCTTTGTATTTCTGTCTGAGCAGTAGAAATGATAACTTTTTGATCTTTTAGGGTAGCCAATAAAATGGTAACTCACTGTTTTGGGATTCAGTTTTCCAAGATTTGGATTAAACAATTTTACCTCTATCGGACTCCCCCTTACACGGAGATAGTCTAGCGAAGGCACTCTACTTGTCCATAGCTCATACGGTGTTTTAGGAACCGACTTGCTTGGTACTCTGTTGAGAATATGAACGGCAGTTTTTAACGCCTCCATCCATAAAGTCAATGGTAAATCAGAGTAGCTCATCATGCTGCGCACCATGTCCATCAAGGTACGGTTGTGCCTTTCAGCTACTCCATTCTGTTGAAGTTGATCCGGTACAGAGTACTGAGCCACTATTTCATTTCCTTGTAAGAACCTTGCAAAAGGTCCTGGGACTTGTCCATAAGGTGTATGCCGACCATAGTACTCCCCCGTCCCCCCCACGGTCAGACCTTACTATTTAATCTTTAAATCATGTTAATTTTTAACTTCTGCTTTAAATATCTTAAATTTATGAATGCCTCTGATTTTTCTTTAATTGGATAAATATAACCATATTTTTCACAGGAAAAGGACCACAAATATCTATATGAATAATCTCTAAAACTCCTGTGTTTCGTTTTGCATCCTTTTTATTTTTTTGTACGTCATGTCCTTTAATGCAACTATGCATTGTTCAAGATCTGAGAACTCCAATGGAGGAAGAATCTTATTCTTGACTAATCTCTCTATTCTCCCCTTCGAAATATGGCCTAAACGACAGTGCCACAATTTCGATGAGACATTAGGAGTTCTCTTTCTTTTCTTTTCTTTTGTCAACGAGGACTTATCAACATTCACATCACATACAACATTCACATTTTCAGACATGGATAATAAATAAAGTTAATCATATAAGAATGCAACACCAACACATTTATTATCAATCTATAAAAAACATTTGCCATCTTCAAAATGACAGTCATAACCATCATGATCCAAACGTGATACATTAATCAAGTTTCTTTTCAAAGAAGGTACATAAAAGACATCTCTAATCCCAAAGTCTAAAACCATCAGCTAAATCCAAATGGACATCCCCGACAGCTTCGAGTTTTGCTTCAACTCCGTTAGCCACTCTTATGGAACTTTCGCTTCTTTGCGTAGTCCTCGTCGAATGGAACCCCTATAAGGAATTTGCAACATGAATAGTTGCTCTTGAATCAAACCACCAAGTGGTTCTGGAATAATTCACAAACAGAGATTTATTGATAAAAGTTACTGTATTCTCACCGTTCTTGATCATTATCCTCTTTAGATGCATAGGGCAGTCTTTCTTGTAGTGCCCTTTCTGCTTGCACACCAAACACTGGTCTTTCTCCACAGTGAATTCACTTTTCTGCGGGTTGTGGTGCTGATGCTGTTGAGGCTATTTTCCTTTTTGCTGTGAGGAGGAGGACTTGTAATTCTTCTCTTCACATAGTTGATAGAGCCACCTTCGGTAGACTTTATCCTATCCTCCTCCTGCACACACATCACGATGGTCTTTTCGACGTCCCATGTTTCAGGAGTCGTGTTATAGCTAACAACGAAGTTAGCAAATTCTTTTGGCAACGAAGCAAAAACCAAATGAACAATGTGGTCCTGCTTGAAGAACAAATTCAATGCTTTAAGCATGTTGTTCAAATGAACCATGCGAAGTATGTGCTCTCTTATGCCACCGCCTGTGTAGCTTGTGTGACCAGTTGTTTTATTAACTGTGTTCCATAAGTCTTTGAAGAGCCAGTGTACTGCCTCTTTATTTTGTCAAGGTGCTCAGCGACGGTGTGACAATCTGTAATTGAGCCCAAAATAGTTGGCTATTGTGTTCTTTACCACAGCCACACATTTCTTGTTGGCTGAGGTCCATTTCGCTCGCTCAAGGTCATATAATGGCTTTATGGGAGCAAAATCTCATTCTTTCTTTTGCCATTCAGCATCAATATCTTTTTCGCCTCTGACAGGTGCAGTAGACTCTGTAGGACATGGAGTGATAACCACCCAGTCCACCTCAGCCAATACAAAAGCAAGGTTGAGTTTTTCTTTCCAGGCACTGGAGTTATTTCCTCTCAGAGTTGGAATCTCCTTGATGCTACTCATCAAGGAGTATCCACCTGTAAGTTACCAAGTTATGTGAGAAGCAAAATTATACATATACATTAAGTCTATATCACTGCTGGGCAGAAATTAGATAAAATTGTAACTATATAAGCAATTGTACAATTAAGTCTATATCACCGTTGGACAGAAAATAGACTAAAAAGCATAAATTATACAATCATGATATTGTAATTAACAACGTTGGTCAGAAAATAAACAATATCATGTATCATGAAAATAATTGCACCTAAAATTAAAATTCTCCCGTTGGTCCGAATTTCATTTGCAGCAATTATTATCAATTCTATCAATTTGCTGCGGAAACAATTAAAAAACATACATTCCAGTAATAATTTTTAACTTTAATCTACTCTCTCTGTAAAAATTATCCCTTTGGTTCAAAATTTTACAGAGGCAAAAACAAATACTATTCGAACCGTCAAAATTTTTTCTGGAAAATTACCAAGAAGTAAATTTTCTACTGAAATTTCTATGTTTTCTGTTCAAAATTTGGCCCAATAGCCAGAATTCGGCTCGGCCCTCTTCTCACGCGCGTGTCATGGGCTAGGAGCCCAGCAGCCAATGGCTGGGCCGCCAAAACGGCCCAGCCGCGTCGGCCGTGCGCGCGCCCCTTACCGGGCTCGGGGCCCGATCGCCGACGGCTGGGCCGCCAAACTGGCCCAGCCGCCCCGGCCACGCGCGCTGTCCCCGCCTCCTTCTCAGCCGTCCATCGCAATGGACGGCTGAGCGCCCTTTTCGGCCAAAACAAAAGTGGTGCCGGCAGCCTCCCTCTTGCGAAAACCCTAGCCAACTCTCTCCCTTCTCTGCTCCTCTCTTCCACGGCAAACGGCGGCGGCCGCCAGGGAAGACGGCAAACGGCGCCGCCGTGAGGAGCTCGGAGAGAAAGAGGGAGAGTGCTTTGAGGAGCACCGCCTTGGTTCCCTCGTCGGCATGCGAGCTCGCCCTAGGGTGAGCACGTCGCCGTCGAACGATCCTCAGTGGTGCTTGTGTTTCTTTCGCATAGACAGCAAAACGTGCTTCCTAGCCCCTCCCAGCGCCGTCTACTCTCTTTCTTTTCCGGTGCTTCGGTTCGTGTTGGTTAGGGTTAGGGTTTCGTGTCTTAAAATTTCTTTTCTTTTCTATTCTCTTTTCGATCCGGTCCTTTTATTTCTAGATCGTGAACTAAACCTTGCTCTGATGCAATTGTTACATTTTTACTTTAATCTACTCACGGATCTAGAGGAAAAGGGGGAGTGGATCGATGAGTGTCGTACCCGTTCCGGTCCCGGTGGCGGCGGAAGATGTACTTGCTCCATCTGTGGCGGCCATGGCGCTCGTCTCGTGGTCGTCGCCGGCGGTGAGGTGCAGCACGGCGGTGGAACTTCCCGTCGCTGGCTGCGCTTCTCCCTAGATCGGATTTAGGGTTTGTGTGAGTGGGGTTGTGGCAGCAGCAAATCTCGTATCTTGTGTCCTGGCCCCATTCCTCTCTTTTATATGTGGTGCAGTGCGATGGGAGCCCACCAGCCATCTTGGGCTGGACGCCCCCGATCAGGACGCAGTAAATGAGTCCGAGCCGGTCACGTTGGTGACTGGATCGGTACAAAAGATCAAAGCCTAACATATTACATATGTATATTATCTATCAACTCACAAAGATGATTTTTGGTATAACAATCCTCCATGGCTATATTATCTCCACCTCGATCTTGGCTAATCTACATGGGCTTCTACGCGAAGATCTCTAGTAGTATGTACATATTTCTTTTTTCTTTTGAACAATATATGTACATAAAGTTTAATCTCTCTATATTGAGCACAAAAATTAGATGGATGTGTTTGAGTTAAGGCATTTAATTTCTTAAAATTTTTTTAAAAAGGTTAATGCATTTAATTGGTAGTACGTATATTGTTTAAAAAGATAAAGATAGAACACCCGTAAAATAAAGAGAGAAAGAGATGGTAGAGATAGAGATACATACGATCAATAGGATGTCCGCGCCAAACATAACAAGGCAGTCAAACAGTGGAGGAAGCTCGACACGGCAGTCACGGGCGATCGTTAACTGTTGCTTCGTTTACCCGATGGGAAATCCTCCTGTTTCAAAAACACGCACCGCTTTGCACGCCGTAAACATGAAGAGCAAGATTTGCGAAACAAACTGTTTCAATAATTTGGCTCTAATAGCTTTCGTGGAGATCAAGGTGAGGATTATCTAAAATAATTTCACTTCGCATGCCAGCGTCCTTTTCCAACCGTGTCACTTTCTTGCTCGAGAAAAAAAACAACTGATGGACACCCGATGCCGGCCACGCAACAGTGCCTGCCATGACTTCTACACTGTTCACCGGCGCCAGCTGAAAATATCAGTGCTGGAGATTA
This sequence comes from Oropetium thomaeum, assembly GCA_001182835.1. Lineage (NCBI taxonomy): Eukaryota > Viridiplantae > Streptophyta > Magnoliopsida > Poales > Poaceae > Oropetium > Oropetium thomaeum. The sequence continues at coordinate 631,374 of LFJQ01000087.1, read as the reverse complement.
CCTTCCCGGTCACACGCGCCACCATTCGGAGCCACCCACTTCTCACCGGCATCCAAACATTCATTCTCCGGCCGTATAAAACAACTCATGGGAACAAACCCCCCGGCGACCAAGCACGAGCACACCTGCCCCCAGTAGCCAGCCATGGAGGACTGGCTCTTCTACTCGCTCACCACGCTGCTCTGCCTCCTCTGCTCGCTGCTGCTGCGCGGCGCCCGGGTCCGGAGTCCGTCGTCCCACGGCACCACACCCCTGCCGCCAGGCCCCGTGCCGGTGCCGGTGCTGGGCCCGCTGCTCTTCCTGGCCCGCCGCGACTTCAACCTGGAGCCGGTCCTCCGCCGCCTCGCGCGGGAGTACGGCCCGGTGTTCACGTTCGCACCGCTGGGCCCGGCGCGGCCGAACGTCTTCATCGCGGCGCGCGGCCCGGCCCACCGCGCCCTCGTGCAGAGCGGCGCCGCCTTCGCCTCCCGCCCGCCGCCCACCACCTCGGGCGCCGTGTTCAGCAGCGGCGGCCGCAACGTCAGCTCCTCGCCGTACGGGGCCACGTGGCGCGCGCTGCGCCGCAACCTCGCCGCCGGAGTGCTCAACCCGGCGCGGCTCCGGGCCTTCTCGCCCGCGCGCCGGTGGGCACTGGACGTCCTCCTCTCCCGCTTCCGCGGCGACGGTGGAGACAATCCCGTCGCCGTGATGGAGCCGTTCCAGTATGCCATGTTCTGCCTGCTCGTGTACATGTGCTTCGGCGACCGCGTGGCCGACGCGCGCGTCAGGGAGATCGAGGCCACGCAGCGGGACGTCCTCGGCAGCTTCCTCAGCTTCCAGGTCTTCTCCTTCCTCCCGGCGCTCACCAAGCTCGTGTTCCGCCGCCGGTGGGAGAAGCTGGTCTCGCTGCGGCGGCGGCAGGAGGAGCTCTTCGTCCCGCTGATACAGGCCCGGAGGGACGCCGGCGCCGGCGGGGACAGCTACGTAGACTCGCTGATCAAGATGACCGTCCCGGAGGACAGCGGGCGGGCGCTCACCGACGCCGAGATCGTCAGCCTCTGCTCCGAGTTCCTCAGCGCCGGCACGGACACCACGGCCACCGCGCTCCAGTGGATCCTGGCGAACCTGGTCAAGAATCCGGAGATGCAGAGGCGGCTGCGGGAGGAGGTGGCCGGCGTCGTCGGGGATGCCGACGGCGAGGTGCGGGAGGAGGACCTGCAGGGGATGCCGTTCCTCAAGGCCGTGGTGCTGGAGGGCCTCCGCCGCCACCCGCCCGGACACTACGTGCTCCCGCACGCCGTGCTCGAGGACACCACGCTGGACGGGTACCGCGTCCCGGCGGGCGCGCCGGTGAACTTCGCAGTTTGCGACATCGGGCTGGACGGGGAGGTGTGGCCGGCGCCCACGGAGTTCCGGCCCGAGCGGTTCCTGCCAGGCGGCGAGGGCGAGGACGTCGACCTCACGGGGACCAGGGAGATCAAGATGATGCCGTTCGGCGCCGGGAGGAGGATCTGTCCAGGCATGGTGCTGGCGCTGCTGCACCTCGAGTACTTCGTCGCCAACCTCGTGCGGGAGTTCGAGTGGCGGGAGGCCGCTGGCGAGGAGGTCGACCTCACCGAGAAGCTCGAATTCACCGTCGTCATGAAGCGGCCCCTCAAGGCCACGGCCGTGCCGCTGCGCTCCATGAAACCCGCAGGCACCGCCATGGCAACTGCTTGATTGGACGGATGATCGTCGGTGTTCACTTCTCTCTGGCGTGAAATGGAAAAAATGGGATCCGCAATTGCATCCCTCAGTTGCTGATCGTGTATGTCATGCAATTAGGGCGGGGTTGATCGATCAAACTTCTCTTGTTCTTGCACTAGAAGTAGCTAATGCTGTACTATGCATGTGTGTAGGTAAAGTAAATAATTCACCAAGTAGTAAATGGGAAAGTTGCAAATACCCAATTGAATCTAATAAAGAGCGCTTTTATATACGCATACTACAATACTACAAGTACTTCTGTTGTTGTCCCAGTATGAGGGGGAAAAAAAAAAGGAACGGTGCAAGCAGGTGAAAGCCATAAAGAACGTATGACCAAAATGCCACAAGTCTAAAAATTAAAATGGTATTTCCATAGTTTGAGGAAATAACGTTCTCTTGCCGTCGCCCGTGACTGTAAGAACAACAAATCGAAACTTGGAGGACAGCATCGCGCGCCCAAACCCTAGCTTAGACGGCGGCGGGGAGAGGAGGGCTGCAGCTGCGGCGGGCGTCGGCAGGGCGAGGCTGCGGCAGGCGTTGTCGGGGCGAGGCCCGAGCGGCCTCGGCGGGCGTCGGTTCGCGGAGCCCGTGGCGTGCGTGGGCTCTTCGTGCGCCGCGGCGGGGGAGGGCGCGGCGGAAGGGATGAATACCGACTATACCGAGTGCCTCCCTCCTCAGCCGAGCTCTCCTCCCCAATATTCTAGAATCTTCCCCATTCCGTTCCATGCGTGAGGGTGTGACAGGGGCTGGATGAAGGATTGGGCCCTAATTTTCACTCGGAGGAGAGGGGTCTCTCTGCTCGCTTTAAGTAGGACGGCTGTCCTACCTCGCCCTATTGCTCGGTCCGCCTCTGACTGCTGCGCATGCGGCGGCGGTCCCCAGGGATTGCCGGTGGTGCGGTGCAGTTTCTCGGATGGAGAGCGGAGACACGGTTTGCTCCGAGCGCTCTCCATTATGATCCCCGTTGCTTCCGTACCACGACGTGCGAATCCGTGTGTATTTTTCTACGCGTTTGGTTTATTCATCACGGTGGGTTATTCGGTGCCTGATGTGTGATGTGTCTCCTGCTGTTTGAGGTTTGAGGCTTTTACTCATTGTTCTATAATTGATACGATTGATGATTTGATTTTATAGCATTTCGCGCTTTATTATCTGGAAGTGTAACTTTGACAGGGTAGTTTACACTTCTGAACGCAGCTTTATCATGTCTAGAAAGCGTGAACCTCACATCTGAAAAATGAACTTCCTTATTTGAGAAAAATGTTATTTCCATAACATGGAACCTAGACGTACCTCTGCTGGTATATTATTCATCATTCTTTTTCAATTTTTTTGTATGTTATGTTAGATCCCGGGTGATGTAATTTGCATTATGTGACTGGGAACTTCGCTGAAAGGCAATATTACTCATCACATTTTCCTGATTTGATGCTCCACTTGTTTGTATTGCTTCTTTTTTTTTTAGTGTACATGCTAATTTTTTTCGATGATCGACTTCAGATTTGAAGACACTTTAATCTCACCGTATTATGCATCTTAGGAATATTATGTTATAGTTTGGTTGAGAAAGGATTTGGTAATGTGTATAACAGTACTGAATCATCACTCTTCAGTCATGCCAAAGGAACTTCATATTACTACTGTATTGTTTATTTAAAAAAGGTTGCTTAGAGGTTGATGTGGAACACCTTTTTCAGTGACTTGATCATTACCACCGCACGGTTTCTTTGCTAGATTTCAGTGGCCTTACAGTTTACTTCACCTATAGTACAGTTAATAATGTTTTTTCTATGGAATATTTTTTCTCTCAAATTATTGCATTGTGGCAGAAAAAGGTTGTAGTTTCAATTTCAAATATTTTTTTACCGGATAGCTCCTGCTTCTTTAGTATGTGCTTATGATCAGCCATATAATATTTGGAAACATCTTGAATCATGCAAATACTTTGCAAAATGTAGTCTCACGTTACAATATCCATAATTCAAGTTTTGTTTTGTTTTATATAAATTTTGAAAAATTACATGTTTAATCATCCTTGGTTGACATCAATGATACCAAGGTAACCTGATGACTCATCCATTATATCCTCTTTCTTTTTTGAAACTTTGTTTTGGTTCTGTTACTACCAAACTGTGCAGACCTCCTCATTCATTAATCTGTTTTCTACAACTATCTTAGTACCATAGGCATATCATATAATCACCAAGATCTTTCATAAATTTCTTATGCTTTCTGTGGGAGATAACACAAATGTCCTGCAAACTGTATTGAGGTACTGCTATTTTACATTATGTAACCTGAATTGTTTTCAAAAGTACTTATGACTCCTCAGTTCTGTTTTCCATTTTACTTTTTGTTTCTATATGATATGAAATGATCTAACGCTTTGTGTTTTGCACAGTGACCAACCTAGCAAAATTTCAATTAAGATTGTATGCAAAAATCAAGGATGGCTCAGGTTATACATTGTCCAACTACGTGCAGCTCTAGCAAGTGAATATTGATTGGCTGAAAGAAGATTATGCGAGAAATTGATTTTATATATGCCTGTAATCGTTACAGATGTCTCTACTGCTGGTGATCTAGGACGATTAAATTCAAGACCTTGCTATTCTGGCCTCTATGACTTCTCCTATAAAGTACAGTGAGTCAAGGTAGTAATTGCGTGCAAGGCGCAATATTTTATTTCAAAGCCATGCTCATTAATGTGAATATCAATAATATATTCTCTTTTTAATTCACAAATCTCCAGCATCAGCTACTGTATGAGCTTCCTAACCCCTGAATAACTCTAATGCAGAGTTTCATGGTGGCCATTTTCAGTTATGAAGAAGTTGTGCCAGGTTTTTTGCATTCAGGCTGCTCTAAAAAAGAATGAAATGACTCAATGCAAGGTATTTTGAAACTACGATGTTCAGAAATGTAGCTTCATTTTTTTTTTCACGTGTGTGTGTGTGTGTGTGTGTGTGTGTGTGTGTTTCCTCTCTTTCATAGAAGCAATGCTACATTCTAAAAGCTGTGAACCATATTTCAATGTTCGTTTCCTAGCATTCTAATATCACACTGAATGACTTAGAATCACTGGAATACTTACAAAGAGAGTTTTTGAGGCTTTAATGTTGCAAAGTTATTGGGTTATAATTTAGAAATACTAGCTACTTTCACAAGTGTCAATCATGACGATTCAATGTCAATCATGATGATTCAAAATCTCATGCTACTTTTGAAAGTAAATATTTTGAGATTAGATATGTAACAACATGATTTGAAAAAACAATTGTTTCTTTTTATGGAACAATAAATGTATGGAAATGTACTTTGATTGATTCAATACAATACAGGGTTGCATGATTATGCACCGGTATTATTAATAGATTGGCACGTATTGAGGTTTGCCAACTGTTTTATGGTCTTCTATTGATTGCCAATGTGATACTCCCTCCATTTCAAAATAGAGTTCATTACGGACAGGGTTTTGGTCAAACATTAGGAATATAAATCGTGAATAACTTTTATGTTAAGTTTAAAAATATGAAAATCATACGAATAGATTACCTTCAAAAGTACTTTAAGAAAAATATACATGCAGCACTTTTCAATAAATATTTTCGTAGGAAATGAAAGTCAAAGTTACGTTTTGAAGACTGTATCATTGTCCAAAACGAATTCTATTTTGAAACGGAGGGAGTATCCTTCCTAACTCCTAGTCCGCGCAAATGCGCGGGGCTTTACGGTTGTATTTCATGACCGGATAGCTCGTGCTTCTTTGGTACTCCCCTTGCCCAAATTATACCGTTTTAACTTTTTGAGGTCTTATCTTTAAGCTTTCGTCTTATTTGAAAAATTTATGCAACTACTAATTGTACTATTATGATATTGATCGAATATAAAGCATATTTTATATATAGCTTCAAATTTTTATTTTGTATAACGTTTTTGAATAAGACAAGCAATCCTAGGGTATGCATCAGAATTGAGAGTCATAAATTTTGGGACGGAGGGAGTATGTACTTTTTACAATGTACTATAGTCTCACGTTACAATATCCACAATCATATATATATATATATATATATATATATATACACACACACACGCAATCCGCAAATAATTAGATCATCGTTGGTCGACATCAATTTTAAAGCTCCTTCTTCACATTTGTTTAATGCGATCCTTTCTTGTTGATCATATCGTTAACCTTTTGGCTTTTGAGCCATGATCTAATTATTTGTTAGTGCTTGTATTATGAAGTGATATATGTCTCTGCATGTATTTGGTATGTTTAGCTTTTTATTTCATTTGCCAGTGAACAATTTGATGTTAAGGAGGCAGCCGTACCCGATGCAGTTATTATTTCGTCATTACGTTTAGCATTCGGTATTGTTGCCTGATGTTTTTTTTTTAATCACACTTCTGGTTATTGGAGTTCTTGTATTACTTGCTTTTGCAGTTGTAACATTGGATTGACTAAGCCGCATACCTGACATCATGGATTTGGTTTGACGTGGCTACATGTTCTCTTTTGGGGGTAGTCTTTTTTCTTTTTTAACCAGAACTCATTTTTTCATTACTTATCTGCCAATAAATCGTCAGAAACAGTTGCATGATACAAATCAGGAAACTATCCAGTAGGTGATTATTTTATTGCTAATATTCATGTGGCTCCATCATGTACACCTCACTGCCAAAGGAGCTACCTAGTGAACCGCTAATGTTTTTGCTAATGTTCTGTGGCTCCATGATCTGCATGAAATAAAGTAATGGATTTGTTGGTGTTTAGTTGATCTGGATAGTGTTAATAGGTTTTTCTGGTCATCTGTTGCCATGTCAGCAAAATACTACTGATGGAGTCTGCCTTTAGAGGCTACTGCAAATCGGGTCCTGTTGATCGAGGCTACTTTCTTCCTTTTTTTTGAGTCTTAAACAGAAAACTTTTCATTCCGTAGATTCTTGTATTATTTGGATTATCTTATTTTTATCTGGACATTCCGCACTTTAGCTTTGGAAACTAATCTGATCGCACTGTCGTCCTGCTCGTTGAAACTGGGCGGTACCGCTGCCTCAATGTTTTCAGGGTCGTAAATCTCCTGTCTTATTTATCCATTCTGTCTTCTTAAGCATCGTTTCCGTGCTACACATGTGGGCCTTCGTAGGGCCGTTTAAAATTATGTGGGCCGTTGATAGCCTTGTTATACATTCGGTAAAAAGGCCGTAGAGGTGTCTGGTTGGGTCGCTAAAGTGCCGCGGCAACGTTTCGTGGGCCTCTAACAGGCTGTCAAACATTCGGGGGGCAGTTATGAGGCCGTCGTTAATGGGCCGTAACAACGTTTCGTGGGCCTTTAACGGGCTGTCAAACATTCGGGGGCAGTTATTATCCCGTCGTTAACGGGCTGACCTTTTACATCCAATGGGCCTTTAACAGTCCGCATCGCGGGTCGCTGAAGGGCTGAGGTACCATTTTGTGGGCCTTTAACGGGCTGGCTGTTTAATTCATCGGGCCTTTAACAGGCCGTATCATGCGCCACTAAAGGACCGAAGTTCCATTTGGCGGGCCTTTAACGGGCGGAATGTTTACATTCATTGGGCCTTTAACAGGCCGTATCCTGCGCCGCTGATGGGTCGAAGTTCCGTTTCGTGGGTCTTTAACGGGCTGACCTTTTACATTCATTGAAAGGCCGTATCGTGCACCGCTGAAGGGCGGAAGTTCCATTTGGTGGGCGTTAACGGGCTAACCTTTTACATTCCATTGGGTCGTTAACAGGCCGTTTCCTGGGCCGCTAAAGGGCTGGTATTTCCTGTCGTGGGCCCTAAACAGGCTGACCTTTTACCGTTCATTGGCCGTCAACAGGCCGTTTCAAGTACTCTTTGGGCTGTTAACAGGGTGTTGTGGGCCTTCGGAGACGTTCGTAGGTGTCTAAACCGTTAAAGGGACTAACAAACTGTTGAGTGTCATTAAAAGGGCGGTTAATGGATAAAATAGTTACATTACGTATTTTCGTTAACGTAGAGTCAATAGGAAGCTAATGGGTCATCGACTTACACGTGTAGGCAGCTAATCCGTCTGATAACTGCTAATTTACTTGTTGCCCGCGACATTCAGCCTAAATTATATAGCTGTACATTTAAGATTTCATTTCGTGTGAATAAAATGCCCTGCAATAATAATAATAATAATAATAATAATAATAATAATAATAAAGGTTCGTTACTATGCTTAAAATTAATAGTAATCATTTATTTAATCAGATCTAATGGTTAAGAATATGAAGATACCTAGTAAAAGGTACTTAAAGTAGTGGATCGGTACCAAAATGAGTAGGTCTGGTATAAATTTTTTTTAATATCAATAGTTAAAATTAATTTAAAAGAAGAGATACCGAGAGGTACCTTCCAAGCACAATAATGAAACTCATAATAATAATCATGTGAATAAAATTAAAATCAAAGAAGTTGCACACTCTGAAACCCAAAAAAACATTACAACAATGCAGAGTTAAACTGTATGCGATGAAGTAAATATATGACAAGCTTCTAATTGTTATTTAAATAACATGTGTAATCATTCAATGATAATGAAATAAGGTTAGTGGAAATGCTCTACCCAATGAATGAAATTGCTGTAAATTAAATCATTATTTTCTTTCTCATATACAAAATGGTAAGAACAATCATGGCTTCTTATAGGCAACTTGAGCAATGATATAGCACGGATTCAACAGCTTTCTGTACATTTTTAACATATGCATGTGAAGGATAAATTTCAGTCTTGTAACCCTGTAAGTCCATTGCCCCAATAACTTCGATGTAGGGGGTGTTTTACTTGTAGCATGTAGGCTGCTGCCTCGGCAGCAATTAAATAAAACTTCAAATGGAGGAGGAAATCCAACGGCTGAGGTTGGCATTGCCTGCCCACATTCAACAGGAAAAAATAATGCAGTTTGTATTCATCCTGACACCATGAAATCTAAACTCAAAAACTACCATGAACAAGCTAATTTAAGCTTTAACTAGTAGCATGCCCCGCTTTCGCGGGTCGCCACAAAAGCATGGACGTGTTGACTGATCACGAAAGGATAATTTTATTCAATAATAATTTCTCGTATGCTCTAACAGAGTGAAGGAATATTGAAGACAGAAAAGGAGTGAGCCTACACTATGCCACTTATTGAATTTATAAATGCATGAAGTAGGGTAATGCATTATGTTATAGCTGCACAGGTAATATCTAATGTCTACAAGTTAGCTAATAATTCATTCAGAAACTCCACATCCCAAATCTATAACGCAAACGACATATACAAAAATTCTAGGCTTTGTAAGCACGTTAATGATTCTAGGTAGGCCAAATTTAGGAATAAAAAGATCATGATTAAGCTGCTTCCTAGTTAATCCTAAAAAATGATATATGATATATATATTAATGAAGTATTACACGTTGTAATCAATAAATGAACTGATGTAAATTTTCAGATGGGATAAAAGCAGCTAGCGAAAAGACTAAAAAGTGAGGCAAACAACAGCAGCACGGAGAGGAATTGATGTTTTTTTTTATCCACAAGGTGCTTGGTGAAATAGAACAAAGAGCAACATTTAAAAGTGCAGATCAACACAACTTTAATTATTTACATTTAGCAATTGCACAATCTGTGAGAAGCTATCAAATAAAAAGGGTACTTCTTAGTGGAGAACATATCAGCAGTTATTCCAGGTAAACTCACTTCCTAAACTTACTTAATTATATATTCATATTCAGTAACAACATTATTCCTTGTAGGGAGGAAATTATACATGTTGTGAAAAATTAAGATATACATCTATCCAAACTACAATATGTTAGATATCTGTAATCCTCATTACAAACAACAGTAATACATGTGTCAGAAACTTTCCGAGTGACATAATGTGTATAATATGATATAGTTACATAAGCAATATTACACTCTTCACATGCTGCAAGTGCTGCATGAAAAGGCTGAAGACAATAGTCAAAATGTATTTATTAAGTCTATGGATAAAATGGAACAGAGAATTGTATTTACTGAGTTTATAGCTGAAAAAAAAGGAAAGGAAGTGAATCTGGGTACCCAAAAAGACAGAAGCATCTTTTTTTTTGTTTGCTAGAAAGTACAGAACAAAATATTTTCAGTAAACCACATGATCTGAATGAAAAAGTAGCCTACACACACTAAAGTGTATGACTAGTTCAATAGTTAAAGTTTACGATTCCATTTCTTGACGACTTTGAAAAACAAAAAAATGAAGCAACTAAAAAATAAGCATCATGAATCATATTCTCAAAAAATTCTGATCAATATGAACTTTCCACACGTTTCATTGCATGCACCATCAGCTATCAGTAATCTCCATTTGTCTTGCATTTTAATGTAATATGTATTGATCTATTTATGACCTAGACTAAATTAATTGTGTTGCGAACGCAAACGAAACTTTTAATTTTAATCATAAATGATAATTAACTTGTTACTTAAAAAAGAAAATGGTAAAATAGTATGCGAAATGAGGAGCTTCAGCAGGTACTAACAATGCCCATGTTTCGAATCTGAGCTATTTTAGACATGCTTTTATTAGTGCATAACTGAAGATAACTGGGCATCTATCAGATTCATGTCAAACCTTGCTTACTTGGTTGCCTTGTGCTTTTCCTGCTTTGATATCTATTGCACGGAGACAGTGCCTATGAACAATATATACAGATTTAATAGAAGAGCAGGTAGTCTTATAACAGACAATGACGCTGAGCTGTTTATATAAGTAAACAAAAGCAAGAATACTCGGAGCCCTTCTGCTGACCTCTTCATTGGACGAAGACTACAATTACCCTTTGTTGCTCTATTGGTGGCACCTGTAGCTGCTCCCATGATCTGTCACACTCACACATTAGGATTAGGTTTGTAGCTGCAAATAATAAATCAATCATTATAAAGTGCTCCCAGAATTTATTCACCAGCTGAAATTGTGAAGGACAACTCTTATCGAACGAACCAGTGTATCAACTAAAATTGTAACATAAAATAAGCCTCAAACTATTTTGGTAATTTAAATTTACATAAATCGAAAGCAAAGATGTAGCTGATACATGACAAAAGAATTAGGTTATCGTGGTCAGAAATTGAAGGTATGAAATTGGAATTGAAACTGGATAGAGAAGGTGGTGTTAACGTCGACCGATGTTGTGTTAAATTGACATTTCATTGAAACGTTATGTGGCATGACGTGCTTCTGGATATCATTTGTAGTATAGTCTAGTAGTCTATTTAGTAGTTTAGAGTTGAACGGGCATGGGATTGAAGCAACGAGAGAGTTTCGCACCTCGTGGACAGTTCGACGTACGGACGGGTAGTCGCCGCTGTCTTGGCCACCACCTGAATTGGTTCGTCGTTCTCACGTCAGTGCCGTGGGCCGCCAGCTTCACGACCGCCCACTAGTGGCGGGACGGCGCGGTGAGGCGAGGCGAGGAGGGCGGCGGCGTACGGAAGCGAGCAGGGAGGAGAGCGGCGCTGCAAGGCGAGGCGCTCGGCCGCGACGCGTAGCGCGCTCAGAGAAAGGCAGCAGTGGAGGCAGGGCGCAGCGGCGAAGGTGTCACCACCCCTGTAGTGGTAGTGCCGGACAACCTACAGTGCTCGAAGGCGGGAACCAATGGCGGGCGCGCGTAAGGCTCTTGAACGGCGAAGAGAAGGCGGCCTAGTTGCTTCTGATGAAGCCCAGTCACCGTCGACCCAGGTGGCCTTGTATTTATACTGCTCTGCTCGTCACGCACGGCAGCTAGCCAGAACAGAATTCTGTTTCTCCCTGTTCTCCTTCTTCTTTCTTCTTTCTCTCATCTCTCTCTTCCTGATCCCTTGCTGGGTTCGTGAACCTGTTATCTGTATTGATCGAATATTCTGAGAAGTGAAATATATGAACTCGCCCCAAATTCTTGTGTTGATTTGTGTTCTTGTCTTGCCGATCCGTGCGATACTTACACTGGTATCAGAGACATCACATCTTGGGTGATTTTGGTGTTTGATCCGAGTTCTAGATCCAGTTCTCCACCTACTTGGCTTTGCTCCTCTTCCCACCAACCACGATCCCTCATACGGAGCCGGTCCTCAGGCTCTCTACCTAGTCGCAAAAATGTTTGAATCCAACAACCAAGTGATCACGCGCGTTACTGCATCCGAGCAATCTGTGCTCTCGTCCCTGACATCCCTGGCGGAGAGGATCGACTCGTTCGAGAAGCAAATGCAGACTATGGGATCTAACGTATCCGCCGTTCAGTCTCAAGTGAACCTGTCCTTGCAGTCGATTGCATCGTTGCAGAAGGAACAGGTTACCTTGTTGTGCTCGGTGAAGACTTCTGCAGGGTCTAGCGGCAAGGACGCTTTAGGCATCATGGGCGCCACACCTAACACTTCATCCTCAGGCTCGACCCCGCAACAACCACCGAGGTATGATACTACTCCTGCTGACCATATGGATCTGCATGGAAAGCGTGGATGGATGCCTAAAATGGATTTTCCGATGTTTGATGGAACTGATATTCGCATCTGGCTAGATAAGTGTGTTGCATATTTCCATCTGTACAACATTCCTGCTGATTCATGGTCACTGCTGCATCACTGCATATGGTGGGTAAAGCATCTCATTGGTTCCAAACATATAAACATACTGCTCAGTTTCAGAATTGGGATGTATTTGTCTCGGCTGTCTCCACAGAATTTGAGGTCAATGCTCACAGGGAGAAAACTAGAGAGCTTTTAACTCTGAGGCAAAGTGGTACAGCCAATGAGTACATGCAAGCTTTTGAGCAAATGGTATATCACATACGTCTATATGACCCTGCTATCTGTGAAACTATGTTAGTTTCTCAGTTTCTGTTGGGTCTCAAAGATGAACTTCGTTCAGCGGTGGAAATGCATCTACCTGCTACTGTTGCTCAAGCTGCAACACTGGCTGTTATTCAGGAACACCTGCTTGAAAAATGCAAACCAAAAATGACCAAATCACTGGGGTATAAGCCATCTTCTACACCTCCTGTTAAATCTGAAGCTAGAGGGAATTTTTCTGCCTCTGATGTGTGGAAGGCTCGACAACTTAAAGAGTTCAGAAGGGCTAATAACCTTTGTTTCAGGTGTGGTGAAAAGTATAGTCCTACTCACAAGTGTGCCCTGTAGGGACTGGACAATTAAATGTTTTGTGGGGTGCTACTTCTGATGGTGGTGGATATTTGCCTGATGAAATACTAGATAGTCTGGAGCAACCACATAGCATTGATTCTGCAGACAGTGGCTATCTCCTTGCATGCATTGTCTGGTGCTCTTGCTCATAAAGCCATTCAGCTACAAGCTATGATTAATGACGTGGACCCGCCCAGAAAACCTCGTCTCGGGACGGATCCGGTCGGTCATTGAGCCAGGATCCTGTTGGGCAACGCTCAGCGAAGCGAGCGTACACACGATACAACACAGGCAGGAATAAACAACAATAATTTACAAGGAGAGAGAACTTAATACATCATTGGTTCGTAGTTTGAAACTTAAGTCTTACAGTGAATCAGAGTACGCAATTAAAGTTTTGGAAATAACAGCGGAAGACTTCATCGATACAGACTCCGACGCTCAGACTTAAGCAAAAGTATGCACCGTGCCCACGGGCGTCATGCTACTAGCCACTTCAATGTTCACTGCGGCGACTCGCACAACTCCCACTATAGGTTTTCGATCTCGGGGTGAGACTCCTCCCATTGGATGCTACCAGCTTGGTACTGCATGTCGGCGCCTGAAAACCACATATCGCTAACGCGTGAGCTTTTAAGAAGCTCAACAAGACTTACCCGTCAACGTGGCTGACTACAGCCGACTCCTAGACATGCTGGCTGACTCGGGTGGATTTACTTGTAAAAACGGACCGCAAGCCTTTACTACTCTTGGTCAAATTTTAGCACCAGATTAAGTGATTAGAATATAAATTTAGTTCACCCTGAACTAATCAAACATAACAGGAGCAACAATAGCAATAGTAATGATCATAATTCATTCTCATTGTATCTCAACCTATTTACTAAAATGTGACAGAGAGTTCAAGTAAGCTCATAGCTGAGAGCGACAGCTGTTCGAACCGGTTTTTTTATACCTCTGCAGGGTTAACCTGATCGTACGACATGTGCGTGTCCCAGACTCGCACGTGACAACCGTTCACACCAGCTCCTGCAACATCAATTCCAGCCTACGCATGCCTTAGCAGCGCCGCATCCCACCAGACAACACGTCTCAGACGGTTTCTGTGGAGTTCCCACGCTGTCCGCTCCAGATCTCCTCCTAATCAGACACCGTAGGACAGGTTCGACGTTGCAATCACTAGGCTACGTAGGTTTACTGGGGCCTATATCACCCAGCATACGATCAGTACATTAATACTTGCCCAGCTGTACCACACGGATCAGACCAGACTACGGTCACCCTGGTCCCAGACCAGTCGCCGACCTACTTGTAACCCGGTCTGACCCTCAATCTTTTATCTTTCTTACTTATTCACAATCATGTGGCACCTCTCATGTAATGGTTTCATTCAACATCTCCTACCACTCGCGAGCAGCATCCACTCTGCTCGACTTCTACCGGCAATTATCTGCTAAGCATAGCATACTAAGGGTATTTATACCAGCTACCGTCAGGATTTCCTATGGGAAACAATGCAACTATGGTTTCAATCAACTCCTAGCACTTAATGCACAAACAAGACACACTGAGTTATAAAAGCAAAATTTTAAATATCGGTTGTGCATCGGGGCTTGCCTGGTTCTCCGGCGTTGTAGACTTCTTCGGCGGAGGTCGAGGCAACTAGATCTACAGCTACTTCGCGCGCTTCAGAATCTACATGATGCAGTATGATTATGATAAATTCAATAAAAAAAGGGTCATAATGCCTTTGTTAGATTAACTAAGGATTTCGACGTTTAGGGATTAGGGTTAACCCTAATTCCTCGACGCCGTCGATTTAATTCAATTCTTAATCTGTGGATGATGTTCAAAGAAATCTATTCAACTCTCATGACGTGAATTTTAGTTGGTATATGTTTAAAATAATAATTTCAACTTTGGTAATGTTAATTCGACATTTTTCCTGGATTAATAATTATTTAACCACTCCGACTATTAACCTAGGGTTAAAAATGAAACTTTTAATTATATCTCAAGATTATTTTTAGTTGATAGCACTATCTGAAATAGGTATTTTGAGCTTTGGTTGAGGCCTAGATGAATTCTCTAGATTTTGTAAAAATTCATCAAATTTCCTGTTATTGAATATTAGAAAATCATAAAGAAATAGTAAACCTTAGAATAAAATTATGAAGTTTTATGTGGGCACTCATGAGCACTAAAGCTAAAACTTTACTTTTGGGTCTAACCTTGTGTATGACTTTTATAATGTTCTTTAGAAAATAGTACTTTAACTAGGCAGATTGAAGTAATTTACAAGGGTTACATGCAACTTCGTGGTCCTAAAATCCTCATAAATTCCAGAGGGTGTGCTTGGCCATGGTGTATTTGTGGATCAAATATGAGCCCTAGAATTATTCCATAATTCAAATTAAAAGTCAAAAACAGAAAGGAGTGTTCTAAATAATTCTGCAAATTTTTGGTCATTTGCTAAAAAGTGCTTTAACAGAAAATTACTTCAGTGTTCAGGGATTCAAATAAAATTAGGTTTGGCACTTTTAGATTTTTTTCCATGATTTGTTACATGCCTAATAACCTCTGGCTAATTAAAGGAAATTAGGGAAATTAAAAGAACAGTGGCAGAACAGGGGCGGCACGGTAGGGGCGGCTCTCCGGTGGAATCCTCACCGGAGGAGAGGGCTAGGGCGGGGATTTGAGGGTCGTGGAGCTTCACCTTGTGACAACTCACTGATTTGAAGAGGTTGAAGGCCACGGGGAAAAAAAGAAAGGTGGCCGGCGACGTGAGCTATGCGACGGCATTAATGGTGGCCGACGGGGTGGCGCACGGCGTTTTTCGTCGACGACGGTGTGCTGTGGTTGGAACCATGTCAAATCGATGCGCAAGAGTGAGATGAGCTAGTCTGTGAAAGGAATTGAAGAAACGTTATACCATGGCGGCGAATTTTGGAGATTGGTGGCCGGCGGCGATGTCTTCGGTCGAGGGGGAAGGCGGCGGCGTTCCGGCGAAACTAGGGCACAGCCGGCGGGCTTGGTGGTCGGAGAGCAGCAGGGGGTGGAGGGGAGTCTCCCGGGCACGGTGGCGAGGTTTTGGAACGGCCGAAATGGGCTGGCATCGTGGAGGTGGCGGGCGGCGGCTATGGCGCCGGCGCACTGAGCAGGGAGGAAGGAAACTTGCGCTGCGCGGTGAAGTAAAGAGGAAAAGGGGGGGAGAAGGAGAAGGGATGCGCCGTTTAAAAGGAGCTCGGAGTAGGGAAAATAGGGGGGTATGGCCGGCATGGCGGCATGGCCGGCGCGGTGCTCCAAGCTGGGCGGCGCGCGACGTGCGGGGGGGGGGGGGGGGGAAGGGAGGAAATGCGGGAGAGAGAAGGAGGGATTGGGGAGAATGAAGGTGGCGTGTGCCAATAAAGGCCGTGCCGGCCGGGGCGGTGTCCTGCCGCCCGCCGCCTGCCCGGCAACAGTCGCTTTCCATTTTTTTTTTAATTCATTTGCTAACAACAAGCTGGAATGCAATTCAATAAAATGGCACACTTTCCAAGATCAAAAATTTTTGAAAAGTTTTTTGCAAGTTTAAGATTTTATTTGGAGCATTTTTTATTTAGGGTTCAAGTCATGATTCGACTTCTAAAAATTCTTGAATTTCTAGGATGA
The DNA here is from genome assembly GCA_001182835.1 of Oropetium thomaeum. Classification (NCBI taxonomy): domain Eukaryota; kingdom Viridiplantae; phylum Streptophyta; class Magnoliopsida; order Poales; family Poaceae; genus Oropetium; species Oropetium thomaeum. The sequence goes on along the minus strand of LFJQ01000087.1, from coordinate 614,821 downwards.
TTATTGCTCGTGTGAATTTTTAAGAGGTCTAAATTTCTTCCAAAAATTTTGAATAAATTTCAAAAGTGTACTTAATTTTTATGTAAAAATATGGCTAGGGTTTTGTGGAAATTTTGATAGCCATGAGTTAGGGTTTGGATTTAATTTCCTGTTAACAGGATTTTGGCAATGTTAGTTTAATTTTTCTGCACTTTGCTATAGCGTTCTGTTGTGTGCCAAAGTTTTCATAGTGATTTCTTAGAGCATTTTAAACATCATGTAATTTTACTTCCAGTGTAGATTTTGTTTCTAAGGGTGTCAATTTGTAATTTAGGATTTTTAGTGTCGATTGTTCGCTTGGTGACACTGGGGTGTCACAATTAAGAATCAAACCATACTTATTCTGGTGGACTCAGGGAGCTCCCATACATTTCTGAATTCAGCCCTTGCTCACAAATTACAACTTGATTCATCATCTATCTCACCTATGCTGGTTAAAGTAGCTAATGGAAATATACTGCAATGCACTTCTGAAATCTCTAACTTAGAGTGGTACATCCAGGGTAATACTTTTCCACACCACTGCAAAACTCTTGGACATTGGGGCTTATGACTTGATATTGGGAATGGATTGGCTCGAGCAGTTTCGGCCTATGAAGTGTGACTGGTTACTGAAATGGATAGAATTTGACTATCATGGGGTTGTTGTCAGATTGCAGGGTATTACTCTTGCTTCTTCTGAAATCAAAGAGGCTTTTGGGGAGCAACTAATCAAATGGTCCAATAGAAATGAACTATGGGCTGCAGCTCTCATTGAACCAGTTCGGAAGCCTACTTCTCTGGATGAGCAGTATCTAGTCACTGGCATTATCTATGACTTTGATGACATCTTCGAAGTGCCTAAAGAATTACCTCCCTCAAGAACTTATGATCACTCCATCAGTTTGCTACCTGATTGTGTCCCTGTTAACTGTAGACCCTACAGATATTCTCCTGAGCAGAAGGATGAAATTGAAAGACAGGTGGCAGAGATGCTTCAATCTAGTATTATAGTACCTAGCCTCAGTGTCGCAACCCCGTCCGATAAAATCGAACGGTTGCTCATCCAGGATCATTCGGGGGGGCCGCTTGTCGAAACAAGTGACTTTACAGTACTATAATTAACAAGGACTCGCATAAATGACTTAAAGATACATTAATTCTGGTTATATTACAACTGATTTCAGGAGTTTTGGAAGTGCGGAAACGTAGTTTTGATAACAAACACGTGGATTTCAGCGGAAGCAAAAATCTAACACTCGGCGCCTCGATCAAACACCCCAGCCCGATGGTGTTTAATCTCCACGGGAGGGAGAAGCGGGGACCCACTCGAAGGTCCACTCCGAGGGCGTCTCCTCTTCCCAACCACCCTGGCTACAGTCAGCACTATTACCTGCAAAACAACAATCAACAAACCGTGAGCGACTGACGCTCAGCAAGACTTACCCGTCAATAGGCCTTCTAAGGCCGACTCCTAGTATGCAGGGAGTATTTGTGGCAGCAGGGTAAGTATTTGCAAAAACAGCACTAATGGTAAATCCTATTTTCAGGTTTTAGCCAAGATTTTAAGAGTTCACTAGCAGCAGTAAAATGTGCTCTTAATACTAAACAAACATGGTTGCAATACAGTTCATTGAGATCCCAATACATCGGTTTTCCCACCATACAACCCACATTCTCGGCAAGATGTGACACAGTGGACAAGCGGGTACTCTTAACCGTGAGGGGCGGCGATTATAATCGATGTACATCCTGCAGGAGAAACCCGAATAACACGACACGTGCGCACTCCACGAGTCGCACGTGGCCACCTTTCACTGCATCGCGACAGTGTCGGTCCGACTGCCATCTCTCCAAGGACATGGTCCTCCAGGCAACGCCCTGCGTCCCTGTACGGCCCCAAGCCTTTCCCACTAGCACATGCCCAAGAAAAACAGAAATGCGAATTCATCCACCCTACTGGTCCGTTCACCCGGAAAAAGAGATGGCTGGTCGTCCAATCACTGCGCAATGAGCTACGTCGGCTTCCTGGTTCCCATATGCCAGTATGCATTCGGTACACAACTCAATACTTGCCCATGGGTGCCGACATTCAGTACCATGGTTAACTTAATCCATTCAGCAATATTGGCTAACAGTTAATGTCATATTTTGTGCCCATTCCCTAAAGACTACACATTTGACAGTCACCCCTCCCACAAGACTTTAGCCATCGAATGAGTAGTCTCCATACTACTCATATGCTACCGATTCCTAATATTAGCAAGGCATGCTAGCGCTTAGCTGACGCTACTGCGTTATCCCATAGGAACTCCTACTAAGGCTATGCATCTAGGTGTCAAACAACTCCTCAACTTAATGCACAAACAGACCTACAAGGATAGTGACAAAATAAAACTTTAAATCTTAGGTGTGCACCGGGGCTTGCCTCGGTTCGGGGAGAAGTTAGCACAGTCGATGGCGGGGTCGGCAGCGGGGAAGTCCTCCTCAGCCTCCGTGGCCGTCTGCAGCTCGGTTCCTATATGAAGATGCAAGGTAATCTTGTATTAACAGATGAGTGAAGTTGCATGAATTTCTCTCTAACAAACTTTAGTGTTGCTTCGGTAGACGGGACTAGCTAGACTGGTCGGACGGCAAAGATTACCAGAGGGCTGTCGGTGGAAAAGAACAGCAACGGAGACCGGTCGTCGGAAAGAGATGTCGACGCGCCGCTACTGCTGAAATACTGCGGAAGAATGGGGCGGCGGTTAGAGACGATAACGACGGACGATGGAACCGTCGGCAGGGCAAGGCTTACCGAGCGCACCTGAGCACGAGAGAAGCTGGCTCTGCTTCGGCCCTGCGGGGCTCTTCGGCTGTAATGGCGGAAGGGAGTGGAGACGAGAGCAGAGAGACGAGCGCGCAGAGGAGCAAAGGAGCTCGCCGAGTGAAGTGTTTATTCTCAGGGAAAAATATCAGCCTCCGTTCCTTTTGTCTCTCCAGGACGACGCAAGTTGGCGCGGCGGCAGTGTACTGCAGCGCATGGGCGCCGGGCGTGCGCGTCCCATCACGAAGACTTTCGGCGCGGTGGCAGCACTGCTGTGTACGGCCAGGCACTTTTACGGTTGGGAAGATGACCGGCAGCATTAATGGCGCGGCCGCTTCGAGCTCGGGTCCGACGAGTCTGTCCGGCCTCGGGGTCGAGCGAGGCGGAACGAAATGCGGCTTGTCCGACCTCGGGGGTCGAGCGAAACGGAGCGAAACTGCTTGTCCGACCTCAGGGTCGAGCGAGGCGGAGCGAGATGTCCGACCTCGGGTCGAGCGAAGCGGAGAGTGATGACGGGTCGGGCGAGACGGAAAATAATGTCCGACCGCTGGGGGTCGGAGTCGGGCGAATCGTGAAAATCATCCGACCTCTGGGTCGGAGGTCGGGCGAATCGCGAAAATCATCCGACCTCTGGGTCGGAGGTCGGGCGAATCGGATTCCCAAACGACGGGGTCGGGAAGACATGGAAAAGAACAGAGGAGCGGCACCCGGAGGAGCAGGGACTCGGGCGGCGGCTTGAAATTGGGAGAACAGAGGAGACTGGACGGCGCTCGTTCCTGCTCGGAGCGGAGCAAGGCCGGCGGTACACGGGCGAAAGCAATGAGAAGCGGAAAGACAGTAAAGATTGGATTTCAAATTAAATTTTGAATTTAAGTTCTGTTGATTAGATCCTTTGATGTCATTAACTTTGGGTTTTGAGATTTTTATAGAACACAATTAAGTCTTTATTGACAAAGGATTTAGCGAGAATTTAGTTCGGGATGTTACACTCAGTCCCTTTGCTTCTCCTGTCCTTTTAGTTAAAAAGAAAGATGGCACTTGGCGTTTTTGTGTTGATTACAGGAAGCTGAATAGCATTACTATCAAAAAAAAGTTCCCAATGCCTATTATTGATGAGTTTCTTGATGAAATAGCTGGTGCTAAGTACATTTCTACTATTGACCTTGCATCTGGATTTCATCAAATAAGGATGGTACCAGAGGATGAAGCTAAAAGAGCTTTTAAAACACATCATGGTCATTTTCAATTTAGAGTGCTATTTGGCTTGACTAATGCTCCTGCAACTTTCCAATGCCTCATGAATTCTATTTTTGCTAAGTACATAAGGAAATTTGTGCTCCTCTTCATGGATGACATCTTAATTTATAGTAAGAATTTGGAGGATCATATTAAACACCTGAAGCTAGTGTTTGAAACTCTTGCTGAGCACAAATTATTTATCAAATTTAGCAAGTGCACCTTTGCCCAGCAAAAGATATCATATTTGGGTCATATAATTTCTTCTCAAGGAGTAGCCACTGATCCCTCTAAAACTGAAGCTATGCTGCATTGGCCTCCACCTCAGAACTTCACTGAACTCAGGGGGTTTCTTGGCTTGACTGGCTATTATAGAAAGTTTATTCCTCACTACGGTGTGATTGCTAGACCATTAACTAATCTTCTACATCATAAGCAATTCAATTGGACTGATCTAGCTCAGGATGCATTTGATAAACTGAAATTGGCAATGACCACTACACCTGTGCTAGCTTTTCCTGATTTTGAGAAACAGTTTATTGTGGAAACTGATGCATGTGAAAAAGGGATTGGTGCTGTCCTTTCTCAAGATGGACATCCTATAGCATATTTCAGCAAAGGTCTTAGTGCACAGAATCAAAAACTTTCTACCTATGAAAAGGAGTTCTTGGCTGTAATGATGGCTGTGGACAAGTGGCGCAGTTATTTACAAAGACAGCCCTTCATCATCAAAACTGATCACCAGAGCTTATGCCATCTTCAAGACCAAACACTGTCCACTGATATGCAAAAGAAATCAATGAGAAAACTCTGTGGGTTGCAATTCAAATTTGCTTATAAAAAAGGGGTTGACAACAAGGTGGCTGATGGTCTTTCTAGACTTGGACATGCCTTTCATCTCAATGCAGTTTCTGCAGTCGTACCAGTATGAATTCAAGAAGTGGTCAATTCTTATCATACTGATGCCTTGGCCAAAGAATTGTTAGCTGAATTTAGCTATTGTCAGTCCCAACTCCACTGGCTATTCTTGTTAGATGGGGTGATCAGATACAAGAACAAGATCTGGGTGGCCAACAATACTGCCTTACAGACCAAGTTGATATCTGCTTTCCACTCTTCAGCTTTGGGTGGTCACTCTGGCATCCAAGCCACTCTTCAGAGAAATCAAGAAACTATTCCACTGGTCTTCTCTCAAGAATGATGTTGAGAATTTTGTGAAACAATGCTCCACTTGTCAGCAGGCTAAACATGAACTATGTAAGTACCCTGGCCTGTTGCAACCATTACCTGTTCCCTTAGCATCATGGCGAGATATTTCCATGGACTTTGTGGAAGGCCTCCCTTCTTCTTGTGGCTATTCTGTCATCTGGTGGTAATTGATAGATTCACCAAGTATGCTCACTTCCTACCCCTCAAACACCCTTATACGACACAAACTGTTGCTCAGCTATTCATGGATAACATTGTTAAGCTGCATGGCATCCCAAAGACAATAGTGTCTGACAGAGATAGAGTGTTTACAAGTGCCTTCTGGACTCAACTCTTCAAACTGTTGAACACCGCCCTGCAATTCAGTTTTGCTTACCACCCTCAAACGGTATGGCCAGATCGAAAGAGTCAATCAGTGCTTGGAGATGTTTCTCAGGTGTGCTGTTCATGAAACTCCTAACAAGTGGACTAAATGGCTTTCCCTAGCTGTGGTACAATACTTCATTCCACTCTTCTCTGAACTGTTCACCCTTCAAAGCACTTTATGGAGTTGATCCTTCCCCAGGCCTGGTGTGGTAGACTGCCCATGAAACGGGGGAGGTCCTCCTCCCGGGATCCATTCTGGGGATGCTCGTCGAAGCGAACATTCACAGGGTACAACACAGGCAGTAAAAAGCACAGTTTACAGACAGAAGAAAAATATTATATGAGTGTTATTACAGAGTGTTTAGTTCCTCACGAACCAATTTTCATAAACAGCGGAAATGATACAATCCTCAAACGGAAGCGAAAGATAGAGTTACAGACTCCAACTCCGACACTAAGCAAAAGCAAGGGCCTTGCCCAACGGCACCTTGCTACTAGCCACGCACCAGCAGCGGCTACTCGATCTGCTCCCACTGAAAGCTACCCCAAGCGGGGGCCGACTCCTCCCAAAACTGATCACCGCTACCACCGGTCGCATCGGACCCACCTGAAAGCCACAAGTCGCAAAGCGTGAGCTTCTAAGAAGCTCAGCAAGACTGACCCGTCAACATGGCTGTCTACAGCCGACACTTAGACATGCACGGCTGACTCTGGGTAGGATAGTTGCAAAAGGACACGCCTTACTAAGTAGCTTTCCTACTTTCAAGTTTTAGCTCAACTTAAGTTCGAGAAAAGTAAACTTTAGTTTGCACTATGACTAAACACTCATGTTGACAAACAATAATCAGTATAAACATCACAACCATAAACATCATTCTTCTTTTGTTCACTTCTTAACATATGCGACAGAGAGATTGAGTAAACTCTAGACTGAGAGTGTCAGCGGTTCGAAACGTTTTTACACCTGCAGGGTTAACCTGGTCACACGACACGTGCACGTCCCGGACCGCACGTGGCAACCGTTCGCACCAGGTCTGACAAAGCTAATTCCCTCTTACGCTACCTCGACAGTGCCGCATCCCACCAGATCACCCGTCCCGGACGGTATCTGTGGAGTTCACACACTGTCCACCCCAGCCCGCCGCCATTCAGACACCGTAAGGTAGGTTCAGCTTTGCCGTCTCTAGGCTACCTAGGTTTACTGGTTCCCATAGTTCCAGCATGTGAGTAGTACATTCAATACTCAACCAACTGTGCCACACGGGTCAGACAGCGCTACCGCACACAGAACCCCTGCCTGTTGCATTCCTATCAGTCCCTGTCTGACCCCGGTTTCTTTCCATAAGAATTGGCTTTGCTACAAGCTCTTTAGCAAGAGAAGGAAGTTTCAATCAACTCCTATCATATCGCGGGCAGTGTCCGAACTGCTCGACTTCTACCGTAAAGAATTTCTAAGCATAGCAGCTACATCGGGCTACCTGTACCAATATGCCAAAAATAGGTACTACCAGAAACTTATGCATCTAGGGTTTCATTCAACTCCTGTCGCCCTAAATGCACATCACATGACTCACATTCACTGTTGCAAAAGAAAAATTTTAAAAACAGTAGTGCACCGGGACTTGCCTCGTGGGTGTTCTTCCTGGTCTGCGGCGACGGTGTCTTCTGAAAACTCGGAGTCCACCTCAATGGCTACCTCGTTCACATCGGCGTCTACATGATGCAATGACAGAGGTGACATTAGCAATTAATAATTTCTCGCAACTGAAGTAGTCGCTAGCGAATTAAAGAATTAGGGTTGCCGAGGAACGATTTTGACCTAAACCAAAATAACGCTTTAAATAGCATCTAAGAACCCTAATCGAGCTATAGCAACACCATTAAGTAGCAAGGAGTAATTCTAGGGTTTTTTCCAAATTTTCCAAATTTTAATAATTCAAATTTAATTAAATACTATTTTTGGCCATTTATGGTTAATTAAATAAATCCCAGAAATGAATAATTTCACACACTGAAGTTTTATATTTTTCTTAAAAACTATATTTTCCCCTAGTTTCAGAACAATTGGGTTTATATTTTTCTAAGCAATACTTGATTTTATATGAATTATTTAATCTTCTAGCCGATTAATTGAATTTTGAAATGAAGCAATAGTAGAACCCTAGGTTAGGGCCTTTGCCCTAACCCGGCCGGCGATGGACGGCGGCACTACCGGCGATGGCGGCCGGCGGCGAGGGTACCGGCGGCAAGATCTAGGCATGGGGAACCCATTTCACCGGCTAACGGCCGCCGGCGAGCACGGAACCGTGGCGGCGACGAGCGGCGGCGCGCGGGGTGCTCCGGCCATGGCGTGGCGGTGTGCCCCACCTTGCCAAAAAGCTGCTACGCAGCACGGGGAAACTAGGGAGGGAGGAAGATGGCTTGGCCCTCATCGGAAAGGCGGTCGGCGGCGACGAGCAGTGCGGCGGCCGGCGAGGGGCTTCGTTCTCGGTAACTGGGGCGTCTCCTTGGAAAACGGCCGGCGGGGCAAGTTGCACTGTGCTCCGGGGATTCTGAAAGACAAGAAAGATGAGCTCCCGCATGAAGCAAAGGTGGTGCTCACCGTGCGGTGCCTATCGGCGGCGAGTACCGACGGCGGTGTCTCAAATCCGACGAGCTCCAGCGAATTTCAAGGGGCGGTTGAGCTAGGGAGGGGAGAGGAATGTCGGGCGCTTCGATTTACGAAGAAATCGGCCGAAGTGGGGGCGAGCACGGGCACGGCTGCGCGGGCGGATGGCTCGGTAGAGAAGAACGACGAAGGCAGCACAGAGAGAGAGAGAGAATGGCGGGAGGAAGAGGAAAACGACGACCGAGGAAAGAGACGGAGCGGCCGAGGCGCGGTTTTTAACCCGCGGCATTGCGCGCCACGCTGCTCGCGCATGCTGCGGGAGCTCTCGGTGCTCGGCAAGTGGCAGCTTGCCTCTGCCATGCGCGCGCTGAGGGAGAGCGGGAGAGAGAGGAAAACAGAGAGAAGAGAGGAGGGTAGACTGGTGGGGCCCACTGCCTAGTGGGTCCCACTGGTGAAAATTTTCCAGAAAAGCGCAAAGATTTCACGGAAAATTTGACAGAGCCCAAAATTGATTCTAAGATTTAATATGAAGTTTGAATTTGAATTTAAAGTTTTAAACTAATAGTTCAAATTTGACTAGCTTTTATTACGCGAGAATCTCTTGCAATAATACATTTTTAATTGGACCAATGAAAGTAATTCCTTTTTAGCAATTACTAGAAATTTTATTAATTACCTTAATCCTCAAATTTTTAGTACTTTCTTGCAATTGATTTAATTTCCTTTTTCGAACCCGAAAAGGAAAAGGAGCGTTACACCTGGCTCCACAGTTAAGCTCTTCTGACATTCCTGATGTCATTGAAACTCTGAAAGAAAGACAGTTATTCTCTGAAATGTTGAAGCAGCATCTGCTCAAGGCCCAACACAAAATGAAGTTATATGCTGATCACGAGCGTTCTGACAGACAATTTCAAATTGGTGAGCAAGTTTTGTTGAAGTTACAACCCTATGCTCAAAGTTCTTTAGTCAACAGACCTTGTCCTAAATTGGCATATAAGTATTATGGCCCTTTTGAGATTCTGGAAAAGGTGGGCGCTGCGGCTTACAAATTGAACTTGCCTGATCATTGCTCCATACACCCAGTGTTCGACGTCTCCCGGCTGAAATCCTTCACGGTAGACTACACCCCAGTATTTCCACGCTCCCTGACATTCCAGCACTAGATGTTGCTGATTTGTCTCCTGAGAAGATTGTTGATAGGCGCCTCATCAAAAAAGGGAATGCTGCCATTACTCAAGTCCTGGTTCAATGGACAGGATTGCCCCCTTCTTTTACCACTTGGGAGGATTACAACGTTCTGAAGGCGCGGTTTCCCTCTGCAGCAGCTTGGGGACACACTGCTTCTCCAGACGGGGGCACTGTCACCACCCCTGCAGTGGCGGTGCCGGACAACCTACGGTGCTCGAAGGTGGGAACCAATGGCGGGCGCGCGCAAGGCTCTTGAAGCACGGCGAAGAGAAGGCAGCCCATTCTTCCTTCTTCTTTCTTCTTTCTCTTATCTCTCTCTTCCTGATCCCTCGCTAGGTTCGTGAACCTGTTATCTGTCGAATATTCTGAGAAGTGAAATATATGAACTCGCCCAAATTCCTGTGTTGATTTGTGTTCTTGTCTTGCCAATCCGTGCGATACTTATAGAAGGACGACGCCGGCGGCACGCGCGCGGATCGGGGGCGGCGGCCGAAGCCCCGCGCTGCGGCAGAGGCGCCGCCGCCGCCGCCGCAAGCCTGTTTTTCTTTACTGGAATAGGGTTAGGGTTTAAACAAACCCGTCTTCCATTTTACGTATATGATGGACTCGTATTTGGGCCAAGGCCCATTAAACCCGTCTTCTTTAATGTAACCACATGGATGGTGAGAGGGACTCAATTACAACATGTGGTTACATTGTCTACCTATTAGTACTTGTGTAAGCAATGTACACGAGGGCAGATCGAGTTGATAAACAAGTACTATACGACATACTGTATAACAATGCAAGGATTATTATATTATTAAATCGGATTATTGTGACAGATTCTCTGATAGATGGGTCGTCGGTGCCATCGGTGGTCTACACGCACACATTGTTGCTGCTATACTAGCTAGTTTTGTCCAGTAGGTCCTTGCAGCAGCAGTAGTTGCCGAAGAAGCTGTCCGGAGCAGTAAGCTTCAAGCACTTGACAATAGCGTCCTTGTACCCTAGGTAGTAGCACTCGTGATGGCACAGTTCTACCTCACAATATTTCATGAAGCTGCACGTCTTCAGGACTGCAAATAAAATTAGTGGAAAACCGGCCATGGTTAATTATTTAGGTTCATGTGTAGCGTGGCGGAGATAGATATCCAAATATATATACAAAAAGTAATTAAAAACATGGTTGAATATAGATATACACTACATACATGTTGCTCCTGCAGGATAGGGCGACAATACGATCTGGGACATGGCAACGATAGCTACCATGACCAGAGCTGCCCTCGTTGTAGCCTTGCTGCTTCTGAGGAACGCCATGAGATCGGCGTGGTCGAGTAGGTGATGCTGTGTCTACTTCTAGCTCTAGCAGCTGCGCTCTTGCTTTGGTGTGGAATTTGTTGAAAAGCTCCCTATGGCTATGCTAATATATATAGAGAGAGTTTTAGGAACCTGCTAAAGCTAATAATATATAATTAATAAAGCCACAGGAATTGATTCTCTCACTACTTTCATATTTGCTGCTATACTATTTCATTTGTGAACTCGATAACGTGTACCGACTTAAAGGAAACTTAATTACCTTTCAGCCTAAAAAACGAAAGTTCATCTTTAGCAGTCATCTATAGAGTTTATCGAAACCATCACGTTCATGTGAATAGAATTGGTGGACCTTATTTTTAGCTGCAATTTATGTGTTGCCTTGAGGCCCAGTAATATTAGGACCTTAGTCCAACACCTCTCTGGTTAATTTATATGGCTTCTTTCTTTTCTTCATTTATCCCTGAAGTGCATTAGTAATTTCACTGGATGCTTCAGGACACCCTGGTTCCTTCCATGGACTTGTATCCGATCAGGATCAGCCATATTGTTATAGTCAGCAGTAATATCAGCAAGCTTCTTATCTGAATGAATCGCCCATCTCGTGCTCGAACATATATATACTAGGGAAAATCCCCTCAGCGCCATTGTTAAATTTCACAGTCCCGTGAACGCCACCGAACAAACTTTCATCCCGTAGATGTCATCGTTGATAAACTTTTTTGCCCGCCGTGCCACTATCATCGTGAACAGATCATTGACGGTGTAACAGAAGAATCAAAAGACCAGTTTACCCCTATAAATCTCATGGCGCCAATTTGTAATGTCAGGAAAAAGAGAGACGTTTCTAGAGGGAAAAGGAGAGGCGTGGCCTGCAGGTGCTCTCTCCCACCCTGCTTCCTTTACCCTGTCATCATGATCTTAACTGAGAAATATTTTTGTACTTTCCTTTCAAATAAAAGTCTGAACCACATCTGGATGGTGCAGCATGTATAAATGAATAAATGAATGGAAGAAATAATATTGTTGCTAAAACCAAGTGAAAAGTATCCAACATATTTTAGTAACTCCAACAAAATGCATCAGATTCTTACATAATCCCCCAACAAAATGCCTAGCTTCCAGAGTTACATGATTCTCCAACAAAATGCACGTCACTTGCATAGGACTTCCAATCGACAACTAGCTTTGTCTTTATCCTAATGTTTTTAGCAGGACTATATGGCATAGTAAGTAGCAAACACATACCAGGACCATGTGTTTACATCACTGAACAAAATAACCAGAAGCATATCACTAAGTCACTAACAATCAACAACCAGCTTTGTCTTGCTCCTAGTGTTTTTAGCAGGGCTATCTGGCAGAGATTGAGGCTTCTTTTTCTTCATCTTAGTCGCATTGTCCACCTTTTTCTTTGTCCTAGTCGCAACAGCACTTGCTTCCTGACTTGATGTCGCAGCAGGTGGCCCAATAGCAAGTACTTGAGTTGCTCCTGTAGCCTCCAAATCATTTGAACCCCCACCTGAGCTTGGCCTGCATAATGCAGCAAATAAAATGAGTAGTACTATGAACAACACTACCAAGGAGATAAAAGTAGGAAATGTAACTTACAACATATTAGATGTTTTCTTGGTTTTCCTTCCCCTCTTTGCTACAGTGCCTTCTGCAATGGCCTTTGCTCTAGCTTTTTGCTTCTTCTCCTCCTTTGCCCTTGCAGCCAATTCTGCTAGTTTAGCCCTATCTTTTGGATTTCCTTGTTTACAGGTTTGCCAATGATGTCCATGGTTCAAACAGATCTTGCACTGATGAGCACTTGCTTTCCTTTTCTTAGATGCACCTGGTTCATGTGAGGCTTTGATTCTTAAAGTTCTGGGCCGACCAACAACTCTTGCTAGCAAAGGTGGATGCATGAAAAAACCATGGTCACTCTTTGGCCACTGTTTCTTGTCAGTCAAACCAGGTATCGCGCCAGCGTATGCAGCTTTGAATGTCTCAATAGAGTAGCAGGAGTGAACATAGTTGTCAAATGGTTCATCCCTTAGAGAAGTTATAAAAGCAATAGCATGGAGGCATGGTTTTCCAGTCACCTGCCACTCTCTACACGTGCATGTTTTCAGTTGTAGATCAACTATATGCCTGAAATCTTCAAGCTCCCTTGTAAATGTCCAATGTTTGCCAGTGATCTCAGCGCTATGGTCACCAAATCTTATCATCCTATAGTTCAAATTATGACTCTTGACATTAAGTTCAAGCTCAATATGTGGCAACCATAGGTGGGTCATCCTTGTCATAAGCCACCTCAGGTATGTCATTGGGTACAAAATCTTTAACGGCCTTATCTTGCTCTTCATCATCCAAACTGTAATTCTCTTCATCATTTGAACGATCTTCTTCAGAATCTTCATGATATGTCTCCTCTGAAACATCACTGTTATCATCAGGCACATCTTCCCCATACAACCCTTCCTCGCTTACCCCGACATACTCAAACATAGGGAATGGGTTTGCAAGGTAACTATTGTTCACAATTACTGGTTGTTGGGAAGGTTGAGAGCAGGACCTTGATTGATTCAATATATCAGCAGAAATCTTGTGCTTCGTTGGATCAATGGAAGAAATTGCCATGCTGGTTTGGACTTCATCTAAAAACTCTCTTGGCACTGGGACACTTTCATCACTAGCTTTAGGTATGAAGAAAACATTCAGCTCAACATATTTATATTCAGCAAAGATGTCAAACATAGCCATCATGTCTTCATCAGTCTGCACTAGAACATAGCTATTCTTTGAGCTATGGAAATAGCTCAGGTTCATTTTCTCATTATATCCCCATGGCTGTCTCTTATAAAGTTCTTCACTGAAGTCTTTGTAGTTAGTACAATCAGCATCGACATATGTGATGAATGTATGGCCCCTCGTGCAGACATATCGCATTTTCATTTTGTACGTCCTTGATGGGTCCATACTGTTAATGCAATGAACAAGAACTACATCAGGTTAACTGAGTGCAAAAATGCCCTAACCCTAACCCTATTTCGTCCTTTATGAACAAAAACGACCTAAATATAATTCAGCAGAGAAATAGGAGAGGGAAACATACCCATCAGGAACCTCAGACGCGTCCATCCGTCGCTGCTTCGCCTGGGATCGAGGCGAGTTCTCCATCTTCTCTGTGACACCCAAGCTCTTGCTGCTCACCACCTCAGTTGCCTCACCTTCCTCGCATCCCGCACTGAGTCGCGCCCCTCTGAGGTCGATTCCGCTAGGGGCGACGGCCTTGGACGGAGAAGAAGCAGGGAGGGGGGAGTGCCACCCCTCACCACCACCAGGACCCTCCATGTGCGCGTGTGCGGTTCAGCAAGTGGACTGCAGAGACGAATGGGCAGTTCAGGAGGCAAGCTTCTTATGTCCCAACAGCTCAGATCGATAAAAGGGATAAGGGTAGTCTTGGTAATACGAAAATACAGATATTGACGGAACCCGGCCAGTCCTAACGGAACTCCACGCTAGTGGTACGATGGGCAAAAAAATTTAGCAACGATGACACCTACGGGATGAAAGTTTGTTCGGTGGCAATAACGAGACTGGGAATTTTAACAATGGCACTGAAGGGATTTTCCCTATATACTACTGTATTATGCAGTCATCCAAAAAGAACATATATATAAGGTGTCATTTAGTCCATAAGTGTAACATATTCACAAGATGACTCTTCCGCCCACCTATTATAGCATGTAGGAGCCATTTGATTTGTATTCCTTCCGTTAATAATTAATTGATGTTATTGACTTTTAGCGTCATCATTGACAATATGGATACGACAACAATAGAGAAAGAGTAATAGGAAGAGTATTTTGCGCCATGACCTTGGTCAGGCTCTCTTCATGCGTGAACCATCAATCAGGCCATGAGTTTATACAGTAATTGAACTTAGAATGAAACAAAAGCTGAATTTGTTGTAGAAGGGTAAACTATCTGACTTGTAGATTACTGAAGAATGATGAAATAAAGGGCTGAGCAGTCTGCACGAGCATCTCCAAGAGGTTATAACCAACTGTCCAATTTAAGAGGGAAATTTCTCGTTTTCA